>OX638361.1:38341518-38725585 GCA_951812935.1 Hermaeophaga mercurialis | reverse complement strand
AAAAATATGAATTGAGTTGGTGGGGGTGGGGGTATTAGTTGTTAACTGATTGCATAAAATATCAAAACAGTTTGGAGATTTAGAGGATGTTCCTGGATTTATCATAAAGTGCGATTTCTGGGCTAATAAGACAAATTCTACTATCTTGTACTTGGGGCTGAATTTGGGCCTCTAGATTTTAAAAATATTGAAAAATATGCATTGAGGTAGTGGGGGTGGGGGTATTAGTTGTTAACTGATTGCATAAAATATCAAAACAGTTTTGAGATTTAGCGGATGTCCCAGGATTTATCATAAAGTGTGATTTCTGGGCTAATAAGACAAATTCTACTATCTTGTACTTGGGGCTGAATTTGGGCCTCTAGATTTTAAAAATATTGAAAAATATGCATTGAGGTAGTGGGGTGGGGGTATTAGTTGTTAACTGATTGCATAAAATATCAAAAAAGTTTTGAGATTTAGAGGATGTCCCAGGATTTATCATAAAGTGTGTTTTCTGGGCTATAAGCTAAATTCTACTATCTTGTACTTGGAGCTGAATTTGGGCCTCTAGTTTTTAAAAATATTGAAAAATATGCATAGAGGTGGTGGGGTGGGGGTATTAGTTGTTAATTGATTGCATAAAATATCAAAACAGTTTTGAGATTTAGCGGATGTCCCAGGATTTATCATAAAGTGTGATTTCTGGGCTAATAAGACAAATTCTACTATCTTGTACTTGGAGCTGAATTTGGGCCTCTAGTTTTTAAAAATATTGAAAAATATGCATTGACATAGTGGGGTGGGGGTATTAGTTGTTAACTGATTGCATAAAATATCAAAAAAGTTTTGAGATTTAGAGGATGTCGCAAGATTTATCAGAGTGTGTTTTCTCGTCCAACAAGAGAACTTCTACTCTTGTCTTCAGGGCGACATTTGGGAGTCTAGTTTACAAAAATATTGTGTCAGGTGTTGGGGTGGGAGTATTGGTTGTTAATTGAGTGCATAAAATATGGAAAAAGTTGTGAGGTTTGGTGGATGTCGTAAGATTTATCATAAAGTGCGTTTTCGAGTCAAATTCTATTATCTTGTGCTTAGGGCTGCATTTGGGACTCTAGTTTTAAAAAATATATATGGTGACAGTTGGTGGGGTGATAGAAATTGTCCATGATTATACAGCCATTATTTGCGTATGAGCATTACATTTAAAATAAAATCTACCGTTCCAGAAAGAAATTTAATGTCTAAATGGTTGTTAATTTAGCCATTTGCAATTTTAAACGTAAAATATTAAATAGTTTAAATATTTTTTAACTTTGAAGAGTAGTAGGTCTCTCATAGTAATCACCCAAATGTGTTGAGCAACCTTTGGTTGTGGCGCTCGGTTCATAGTAACATTCGACGCCAAAATGTTTTGAAAGAAACCTATCGATACTGGGGGCTTAGCTAATACTATGAGTTTCTTTGTTGAAAACCATCTACCTCGGGCCTCTGTGTAGTGCCTTCAAACTCCGAGGGGTCTTTAAGACTATAAATCATTTGATGGTTGACCTACTGTGGTCTCCGATCACTCTGCTACATACCTCGGGCCTCCTGAGTAGTGCCTTTGACTTCCGAGGGGTTGAAAAGCTATAAATAATTTTGTAGCAGGATTTTTCTTAGTAAACTAATATTGTTATATTTTTAAACTAATTGTTTGGATTGCTAATTTAATTTTTGTAGAACTATAAAATGATAAAATTATAAGTTTTACTAAAGCCCCAAATAACCTAAAAGCCTCAAATAACTTTAATATTTTTAGATGTTTTAAGGCAGTTAGGTGAAAATATTTTTAACTTTGGAGGTACTAGGTCTCTCATAGTAATCACCCAAATGTGTCGAGCAACCTTTGGTTGTGGCGCTCGGTTCATAGTAACATTCGACGCCAAAATGTTTCGAAAGAAACCTATCGATACTGGGGGCTTAGCTAATACGGATCACTATGAGTTTCTTTGTTGAAAACCATCTACCTCGGGCCTCTGTGTAGTGCCATCGAACTCGAGGGGTCTTTAAGGCTATAAATTATTTGATGGTTGACCTACTGTGGTCTCTGATCACTCTGCTACATACCTCGGTCCTCCCGAGTAGTGCCATTGACTTCCGAGGGGCTAAAAAGCTATAAATAATTTTGTAGCAGGACCTCCTTAGTTAAATATATGTCTTTTAATAGTAATTGTTTTTAAATGATAGATTAATTTTACGATTATGAATTAAAAAGTATTTCGGTATTGCACATGCAGAGATGCGCCAGGTACCACACTGTGGGAGAAGTACTGTAAACTTAGGGTGTCGGTTAGACTCGCTTACAAACCGAGCTGTCGCCTATTGAGTTGAGTATGTACAGTGTTTCTGCATGTTTTCTTGCCTGTAGATTAAAACAATGCTCTGTTAATGGTTGGAATATTTAGTGTAACAATGCGGGCTTTTAATTTTAATTTTTCTTCTGGTTGGAAACCTTGTTACCGTTCAGTCTTCCGTCCGCCCAAAATATATTTAATGTAGCGTTCACTTTTAATCTTACATTCTATTACAGATCATTAAAGCAAAAGTTTGTAAAAACCGTTATGGCAAATTTCTTGATTACCAAGGATACCATCAAAAAGGTCCGGCGTTTTGGTCTTCATGGTCGTACTCTGGAATTTAAGATTCGTCCCATTCCATCCAATGCTGACCCTGTGAAATGGGTAAAGGATGCTATAACTCAAATTGTTCAAAAAGCTACTGAAGATCTTACTCCGTCCGATCAAGTAGGGCTTACGTTCTGCAGTAGAGATTTTTCACGAGGAGAAGGTTGGATTAATTTCAACCCTTTGTCTGATATTAAAATGAATGAGGTTTTTGACTGCATTTCATCAATTTATCAGTCTAACTCTGTAGGATTAAATACAGATACTTTCTGTCTTGGCGTTACATCAGTGAAGATGCCGATAGGAAAAGGGCGTGGAAACCATTATAATGATTTTGATGAGGAGTGTAGAAGTCGGAAAGGAATAATTACAATAAATAATAACGATAATCTTTGTCTTCCTCGTGCTCTAGTTGTTGCCCTGTTTTATGCTGATAAGGATCTAGAGTACAACAACATTCGGAAAGCTAGTTCAAGGCTACAAACTCAAAAAGCAACAAAATTAACAGAAGATGCTGGTGTTATCATTTTAGAATCAGGTTGTGGATTATTCGAGTTGCAAAAATTTCAGGATTATCTGAAAGCTTATCAAATTATTGTTTACCAATATGGTAATAAGGGTCGCGATATAGTGTTTGAGGGTCCTGTCTGCAATAAACGGCTTAATCTCCTTTATCACCATAACCATTATAATGTAATTACATCCTTGACATCAGCTTTTTGTTGTAGCTACTATTGTGAAGAATGTCATATCCCATATAATGTAAAAAATGACCATCGTTGTGGTAAAACATGTCCTGCTTGCCAGCAGTTTCCACCTTGCTCACTGAAATCCACAAAAATTAATTGTTCTACATGTAATAGGGTATTTAGAGGTCAAAATTGTTTTGAAAATCATTTAAAGGAACGAGTTTGTGATAAAATTATTAAATGCAGGTTATGTCTTAAGACTGTTCCATCAAATAGAAAACATGTTTGTGGAGAAATTTTTTGTAAAATATGTAGGTCTCATGTACCTGGAGATCATCTTTGTTTTATGCCTGTAGACAGTGGTTGTCCTAAAACTGATGATTTACTGTTTATCTTTTATGACTTGGAAACCCGTCAAGAGAAGAAAACGTCTAACGGTTCTCTTCTTCACGAACCAAATCTCTGTGTTTTTAGACAGTGTTGTGATGATTGTATTGATAAAGATATAAGTATATGTCACAAATGTGGTGTTAGACTACAAATTCTTCGTTGTAGCGATCCAATTTCGCCGTTTCTACACCATATTTTGACTCTTAGAAAAAAATTCAAAAATGTTATTGTTATTGCACATAATGGTGGTGGTTTTGATCATCACTTTACACTCAATTATATGATAACAAAAACAGATGTTACTCCAGAACTCATTATGAGAGGAACTAAACTTATTTCAATGACTGTGGGTAATGTGAGATTCTTAGATTCTCTTAATTACTTCCCAATGGCTTTGTCTAAACTTCCTAACGTTTTTGGTTTGAACGAGTTAAAGAAGGGTTATTTTCTTCACCTATTTAATAGACTTGAAAACAATAATTACATTGGACCGATACCCGCACTGGAATTTTATAGCCCTGATAATTTTAAAGAAAAAGATAGAAAGAAATTACTTGATTGGCATGCTGCACAAGTGTCTGAAAACTATGTCTTTGATTTTCAAAAAGAGCTTATAGGGTATTGCATATCAGATGTTGATATTTTGACACAGTCTTGTTTAAAATTTCGTCAGTTAATGATTAATGAAGGTAATGTTTGTCCTTTTAGAGAAAGTAGTACATTGCCATCAGCGTGTAATAAAATTTTTCGTCGAAAATTCCTGAAAGAAGGTATGATTGGTATTATTCCTAAAAATGGTTATAGGTGGAGAGATCACCAATCCAAAATTGGCATTCAGTGGTTATTGTGGGAGGAAAAATGTCGTAGTATCAATATTAACCATGCTGCAAAATATACAGAAAATGTTATTGCTGGTGTAAAGGTTGATGGTTTTTGTAATGAGACCAAACAAATTTTTGAATTTCATGGTTGTATCTGGCATGGTTGTAAATGTCTAAAATATCGGAGAGACGTCCCACTTCATGATAATCCTTCTGATACCTTAAATATACGATATGACGCTACTGTTGAAAAAATTAAAATATTGAGAGAATTTGGCTACGAGGTTATTGAGATGTGGGAGTGCAAGTTTCGCAGGCTTATAAAAGAAAACAAGGGGTTAGAACTCTACATAAAAAATCACCCTATTCTACTTAATTTACCTCTTAACCCACGTGATGCTTTTTATGGAGGTCGTACAGGTAATGTCAGAACGCATTACGTCTGTTCAGATGGGGAGCAAATAAAATATATGGATGTATGCAGTCTTTATCCCTATATTAATAAGTATGGTAAATACCCTATTGGACATCCTCAAGTAATTATTGGTGAAGAATGTTCCAAATTAAATTTACTTGAAGTAGATGGTGGATTAATTAAATGTAAAATACTTCCCCCTCAGAAACTTTTCCACCCTGTTCTACCAACGAAAATGAACAATAAATTAATGTTTGTTTTATGCAAAACCTGTGGAAATACCTTTAATGCCAACTGTTGTGAACACATTGAGGAAGAACGAGCACTTATTGGTACCTGGGTGCTAGATGAGGTGAAGAAAGCTCTTGAGAAAGGTTACAAAATTTTAGAAATATATGAAGTTTGGAAATACCAAACTGAGCAATACAATCCTGAAACTAAATCCGGCGGTCTATTTACCAACTATATTACTCATTTTCTGAAAATTAAAACGCAGGCTTCTGGATGGCCTTCTAGCTGCGAGACCATTGAGAACAAGGACGTTTACATAAAAGAATATTATGACAAGGAGGGTGTAACTCTGGACCCTTCTAAAATTGAATATAATCCCGGTCTTCGTCAACTGGGCAAAAGCGTTATCACCTCCTTCTGGGGTAAACTTGGTCAGAGAGAAAATCAAACTCGAGCCTCTATTGTTAACCAACCATCGATGTTTTATAACATGTTAACGAACCCTTCAATTTTTGTTAATACTGTAATACCTGTAAACGATGATGTTCTAATAGTAAACTGGGAATACAAAGAAGAGACTTATGATAATCTTCCTACTGTTAATGTTTGTCTGGCTGCGTATACAACAGCCTTAGCAAGGTTAAAACTTTATAGTTATCTCGAGCAGTTGGGTGATAGGGTCTTGTATTTTGATACAGACAGCGTTCTTTATACATATCAACCTGGTCAGTGGGATATTCCTTCTGGGTCATTCTTAGGAGACCTGACAGACGAACTCGAAGAATATGGTTCAGGTTCTTTTATAACCGAATTCGTTTCAGGGGGTCCTAAAAATTATGCATACAAAGTTTGGTCAACCACAGAGAACGAATATAAAATTATTTGCAAAGTGAAAGGTATTTCCCTTTCCTACTCAGCATCTAACCTCATCAATTTCGATACTATTAAAAAGATGGTTACAGAAGAGGCCGACCCTATCTATGTCGGATTTACATAAATCCGCCGAACTAAAGATCATGGAGTCGTTTCAGCCTATGTACAGAAGAAGTATCGCCCTATATCCACAAAGCGGCGATTCAAACAAAATGGCTCATCTTATCCATATGGATTCAAAGAGTAGTAAATATCAGGAATTATTAACAAGTCCAATTCAATAGAAGAATTTCAAGAAAACTATTTTCGTGATGGAACCTAAAAACTAGATGACGTTGAATGTTTTAAATATATATATATAAATTTTAATTTTGTAAATGATTTTATGTAAATACACGCCTTTCTTAAATATTCATCAATTTCGATACTATTAAAAAGATGGTTACAGAAGAGGCCGACCCTATCTATGTCGGATTTACATAAATCCGCCGAACTAAAGATCATGGAGTCGTTTCAGCCTATGTACAGAAGAAGTATCGCCCTATATCCACAAAGCGGCGATTCAAAGAAAATGGCTCATCTTATCCATATGGATTCAAAGAGTAGTAAATATCAGGAATTATTAACAAGTCCAATTCAATAGAAGAATTTCAAGAAAACTATTTTCGTAATGGAACCTAAAAACTAGATGACGTTGAATGTTTTAAATATATATATATATAAATTTTAATTTTGTAAATGATTTTATGTAAATACACGCCTTTCTTAAATATTGTTTTATTTCTTAGTGGTGTGACAAATTGACAACCCATAGTTGTAGATTATACACACTAGCACATACATCGCAAATATACCACGTACCCCTACTCAGACACACACCAAACACACCCTATTCCTACACACTGGCAATATCCTTCACATTCATTTACATTTGGTACACAGTATGAGCTATATGGTTTTAAAGGGTATGGTATCCAACATCTAAAAAATAATGCCTTCAAAGTTGATGCTGGATCAGGAGAGGGATGAGTGGAGAGCCGATATTTGACCAATCAGAGAAGAGTTGGAGTTAAGTGGGCGTGGCCTAAGTTGGAAAAAGTAGAGTGGTGGGGGGTGTCTCAAGTGCCCTAATACCTACTACCTACTATGATGCAGAAGAATATCTTCGTTTAGTCTTCCTAAAAACACCTCCTAGTAACATTGCGGCTTTGATCATTTCCCACTTGTTTCATAAGTAAGTTGATTTAAATAATTTCTGATATTTTCAATTATCAGATTAGTTTGCTTTTAATTTTGCTTAAAATTTGCTTCAAGCTCCACTCATTTCTTTAATTAGTATGATTCATAATGAAACTTTGAAATTTTGTCTGTAAAATCTACCTTTATTTTTGTAGATGATTTATTACTAGATTTTTTTTGTTTGCTTATGGTTTGGTACGCACTATAGAATCAATCATCTGGGTACTTTTTATCGTCAAATGATTAGCATCATTAGGAAGATTTATTTTGAAGAATTTATGGGTATTTTTAACTTAGGGTTAGGAAGTCAGTAATTTACGGAATCGCGGAACGCAACCACGGCGAGCTTGTTCTAAGATGTGAGATTGTTATTATATAAAACATCAATGAGTAATAAGCCTCTATCATTAAATTGACAAACGATGGGACATTACATCAACCAAGTATTTTTCATTTTGAATTCAATACCATTTTCGTGCTTGTTCGAACTGAATTGAGCAACACTTTGAATACTTCAACAGTTTCAGTGTTTTTTTTTTGTGGGGTTTCGTCCGATTAGCCAATTCATTTTTTTATATTTAATTTGAAGCTGTTCCCTTTTCTTTTTAATATGAGCTTTCCAGCGAAGCTTAGCATCGAGGGTGATACCTAAGTATTTTGCTGTATTTGTGAATGGAATTCGTTTTTCATTTATGTTTATAGGTGTATGTTGTTGATCTCTATTGGTAAAGTTTACGTGTATAGATTTGGATTCATTTATTTTAATCCTCCACTTTTTTGTCCATTTTTCTATTTTATTGATTGATACCTGTAGTTTTTCTGTCACTTCTTCATGGCTAATATGGCAGTATCGTCTGCAAAGGTTGCTTGAATATCATTTTCTAATTCAGGCATGTCGTTCGTGTACAAGAGGTATAGGAATGGTCCCAAGACACTGCCCTGTGGCACTCCTGCATTAATTTTCTTAAGGCCAGAGTAGGCTTCCTCTTGTTTAATTCTGAATTCAGAATGAGTAACCTCTAAACAGCTCAGTGATTGATAGACATAAAACATTGGAGAGGACGTTTAGCTACGTGTTATTAAAATAGCACTTAACTTTGTAAACTCACGAACACTCTATTTGTAGGAGGAGTCGTGAAAACACACCATAAACTTGGTATTGGCTATTTTTGTTGTCCTACTTCCTTTTACATCTACATTGTAAAAAAATTGAAAAAATAAGAAAATTTTATTCTGTTTTTTGCCGATCTAAATACTTTGGGCTTTTTAAGCAGAGAATGCGTAGAAAAAATTGAGGGAAAAACAACGTCACAACAAAGCTCTGGAATTTATCTCTCTCTCTAGGAACTGTACCTAGGAAACACCGCTAATGGTAGTTAGGCTTGTTTTTGATTACTTTACCTAGAGCCAATACTTTACAAGAATGCGTTATCCCAAATTTATACATTATTAAAGATCGCCGGAACACATTGGGATAGCATACAAAATATAAAACTTTGAATCGTTTAGTCATCTGGCGCCGCCAAAGAAACCTTTTGATTACTTAGATCCCGTTAGAATATTTTATAATAACGACTTATTTTGTACCTATATCTCAATAAATTGCCGTCATCTCTGAATGTGTTCTATGAGAATGGATTGTAATAAACTGCAAGATGTCATTAAAATTTTCATGGTGGACAATGATGATTATTTAGAACATACTTGGTATGTTCTTTCTGGAAAGTGTAAAACATGCCAAGAACTGAAGAAACAACTACCCTGTTATAATGCTGTCTAACAAAAAGTATACGTCATCATCGACTTAGTCGAATATGATATTTGCGATATCAAGATATCTCTGTGATGAACCCCACCCAACGAAGTATAGAGGCTATGAATATTATCACAACAGTTACAAAAACGATAGAAACACTATAAATAACATTACCCATCGTACAGTGGACATGAATGGGAATAACCCTTAACAACACAGAAGAGTCACACCATCAAATGACGGAAGGATCTACGCCAATGGAGTTAACAATAACGCGAACAACAACACAGCAAAATAATATGGTACTAAACATGTTGACAATGCTAGTAAGCAAGAAGTAAAGGCTAAGTTTCTTAGATTTGCACAAATCAGCACAAAGAAGAATTGAAGAAGATCTTCCTTAAAGTACATCTACATAATTGTATTATTCTAATTACCGAAGATTATTTAATGATAATACTCTTTTCAGAATACTATAGTAAACAATGACTAATAATCCGGAAAGCACTACACATGCATGTTCTGCAATATTAATCAGATCATTATCCAATGCAAGTAGATAGAGAAAACCATCTCTAGACTACAAATATTAAGGTCAAAGTTCTACTTTATAATATAATGGTATCTGAAGTTTACTGTCCTGCAATGATTAATATTAAAAAGGAAGGCTATTGAACACTTCTTTGAAAATAAAAAAAGTTTATTTATACCAATATTAATCTTGACAATGTCATAAATTCTTACCACTATTTTTCACTAAAACCTAACAGTTAACTCAAATGAAAAATATTCAACAAATATTACAAATTATCATTAAAGGAGTTCAGTAATATAAAAAGTATCTTGAAATTTTCGGAATTACATATCGAACCGGTCGTATGAATTCCTCAAATCTACCTGTGGAAATCATGAAAGTGTCGAGAGGGAGTGTGTTGTTCAGTGGTAGAGCCGCGAGACGGTGATCGAAAGATCCGCGATTCGAATCCCGGCAGGGGCGAGAATTTTGTCAAGTCCCTAAAGGTGATTCCTACTCGAGCAGTCACTGTTGGCTTCAAATTAACAGGGCTGTTCCAAAAGTGCCGCGGGGAAACACTAACAAAGTCTACACAGAACACGAAGGCTAATAACCCTTATCGGTTGATGCCACACACAGAAAAAAAAAGTGTTGAGTATACTCTTTAAATGAAAATTATCGTTGGAGCTTTCGACGCAGGCAGACCTGCACGTACTTTTAACAAGTTTGCTATTAACGTCAATCCTGGCTACGCAATCAACGAACCCCCATTGAATTCGTTGTATCTACCAGTGATTTCGCAACTTGAAACATTACGAATGTTGACCTTAGACCAAGATGGAGATCCTGCAACTTTTCGTAGAAAAAAGTTTATCGTAGTGTAGCTGTTGATTGTGTATAAAAAATCAGCAAGTCATAATATTAAGAACTTTCCTGGAACGTTTACTATTATCAACATAAGCCCAGAATTTGTTAGAATTCGTGGATATTTCTGATTCAACTCTTTGGATATACCGCTTATGAGGACTATCTATCGCAATTTTAACATTTGCACGAATACGATTAATTTCTTCAAGGACTTATACAATCATTATGTGCTTTGTAACGATGTCAATACTGTGCTTTCCATAGCTTTGCACTGATATGACCATCGAACCACGGAGGATATTTTTTCTTATTGGTAATATAGTATCTTGGTACTCGGTGATCTAGAATATTGTATAGCTTACCGTAGAAATACGTGCAAGCATCTTCAGTCTTAGAAAAATATTCCAGAAAAGTCCAGTATTGAAGTTGTACTTAAGGGGAAAATTCACTTTTCGAAAATTATAACAATTCATAAACGACGACCCAAGATTATCTTTAATATCAATTTTCTCCATCAATTTACACATCATTTTTAATGCAGGAAGATGGCTATCCCAAAGGATCTAATGATTGTTCAACATTTCATGACTGATTATAATAAACCAAGTCTAAAAGTTTGTTAAAGCGGTTTTATTACTTATTTCAACATTTCTACCAGACCTAAAAACATTAAATTCATCGTTAAATATTTCAGAGCTATTTATAGATGCATCCAGCATAGCGACGAAGATCTTCTGGTGTACAATTTCCAATCATTCCAACTAAACGTATTCTTGAGACAATACCTCCGACCTTTTTAATTTTATATTTATTCGCCATTTTCTCTTGCACAATAGATTTAAATTTATCGTTATCATATTTGCTTTTGCATGAGATCAGAATATCCATCCTTAACTATTTTGACTTTTGCCAACTGCAAATTTTCATCGCATGGATTGATGTTACGCAATATGTCTGCCATTGTTTGGCTGTAGATTTTCATTTGGTTATTAGGATGGATTAAAAGGACAGGTTACCATTTATCTCTGAGAACCTCAGAATATTTTGATTGATTATTACGTGGCTGCTGCTCAGTAATTTTGCTAAAATCAAACCGTATGATATCGATTTCACCCTTCAGTGACGTCAAAGCATTACCAACTTTATATTTCTAAATAATAAATGTAAGAAAATAATCTAAATATTAACTTAAGAGGGTTTTTACCCATTACGTAACTTGGTTACTGGAAATTAAAGAGGTTGAGTAAAAACAATAACAATTTATTTATATAATGAAAACAACTAAATTATAAGGGCAACTTACACATTAAATAACTAATACACTTAATAGCAGGGATAGGCACTATCAACTTCTCGATCACCCGAGAACCCAAACTTGACTCCCAATCTTCTTTTATTTTACTAACCAAGAAGACCCTAATGTTTAATTAATTTTGATGGCTACTAAAAATATTTATTTAACATTCGTTGGCGGCCTTGTCTCATAACTCTTGAGAAAAACCTGGAAATTATTTTCAAGTTTACAAGTCCACCCTTAGAGGGCGTTGTTCAATACCAAAAATTACATCTAATGAATTTACCTGTGTTCTGTCAAAATACGGTTAACGGTGGTTCTGCTTATTCCTAAGTCTCTAGCAATTGCTCTGATATTTAAATGAGGGTCAAATTGCACTTATGCCAAAACATTTATTGTGTTTTCCTCTGAGCGACCTCTGCCGCGTCTTCTATAAACAGGAAGTTTTACGTTTCTCGTCGTTTTTAAACGGTGGATATTGAATTGCATACACCTTCGCCGCAACAGTTGAATTTCTCATGCATTCAAAATACGTGCCTATCATGTCAAATGCTTCTTGGTTTGTAAGAATCATCTTATAGATTTAACTTTTAAGTAAATTTTATATAGAACAAGTCGCAATGAACAAATTATTATGTTTAATAATTTGACACAATTCTTTTTGATTTTTTGACATGGCCCACTACTTGTTTTTATATTTTTCCATTTTAATTTCCTTAACGCCGTTTCACGGTAACAGTAACTGTATTATTGAAATAATAATTGAATTTTTTTTTCCGAAGCTGTACTATACACCATCTCCAAGATATAGCCGAGAGCCATTCTTATTGGGACACCCAGTACACCTGGAATTTTTTGCGACGGCTGCAAAAAAGAATTTCATGCGGTCTGTGTTGCAAAAAATATTGATTTGACTGATCTGTTAAAAAGTATACAAGAACAGTTCTGGAAGTATTTGGACTCTATTAGACATTGTCTGACGATTGATTCTGCAGGTGTACAATATCTAGCATAATATAATGTTGGTAATGCTTTGACTTCACTGGAGGGTTAAATTGATATCATACGGTTTGATATTATCAAAATTACTGAGCAGCAGCCACGTAATGACCAATTAAAATATTCTGTCCTAATAATCAAATGCAGCTGTACTATACACAGTTTCCAAGATATAGCCGAAAGCCATTCTTATTGGGACACCCAGTACTTCTATTGATGGGATTTACGCATAAATAACAATTAATGATTATTAATTAAAAAGCCAGCGTACCTTGGTATGTAGTTCCCTGTAGATTCATATGATGTACTACAGAAAAGTATACAATTACTCCAGAAAAATTTAGAACTCTAGTTTCACAGGAACCAATAGAAAAACACGCCCATACACGGAGACGATGTGAAGGGTGTCGAAATACAAATGATATGATAATATTGAATTATTTCTTGTGTTTTTGAAGATAAAAACTTGAAATTTTGAATGGTTATTCAGGCTATAGAGGAACAATGAACAGTGTATCTCAAAACGGCACCATCGGCTTTTGAATGAACGCAATTTTCTTCTTATCTCTATTTGAAAAAACTAGTTACTTACAACATGACATTTTTTATATTTTGAGTTAAAGATTTCAGGTATAAGAAATTATTAATACGAAAAATCATAAGGTAACCATGGAAATACTTTGTTTTAAATTAGAATTGTCAAAATTTTGACATTTGTGTTAATATTAACAATTGTAAAATTGTATAGTTGATTTCTTCCGGGCTTTCAGGTGATACATCGCGAAGAGTACTTCGTTCACGTCACTGAAGATGACTGCCGTAGTTGCAGTTGAAACGTTTGGTAAAAAATCCACAGACCACGGCATAACATAACAGCCCTGTTGTTTATTTAAGACCTCTAATAGAAAAATTTTTGCAAATTGGATCTGTGAACAAATAAAAAACAAAATACGAATCATTCTGGTGTACGAGGTGAAACTACGCAATTAGCAATTCTTCTAAAAATTTATTTAGATCTAGAGCTTTCGTTGAGAAAATTATTCGAATTAAAGTGAAATTGTCGGGAATTATAACAGCACTAAAAGATGTATTTATTTGAGCAGTAACGTTTCGCTCATTTATTTAATCTTGAGTTTTCGGAAAATCATTCTGTGTTGTTTGCAAGTCCGTATGTTTTTCAAATTATTTTTAGCGCTGACGTTATATTTGGAAGCCTGAAAAACGTCTTTTTGTGCCAAAATTTCCTTTTACTTCGAATAATTTTCTGCCAAAATCAACTTGCCATAAGATATTAAATTTAAATAAAATGCACCCTTATAAAATTCAACTTCACCAAGAGTTGGGTCACGATGATTTCGGCAGAAGACTAGAATTTTGTGAAAAAATGACAGATGTGATTCTACAAAATAGAAATGTTTTGCGAATTATTTGCTTCAGTGATGAAAGTTGCTTTTACATAAATAATTTGGTGAATAGACATGCACAACTGTCGATATTGGAGGGACAATGTCCCCACAATTTTCCGAATAGGACACACACAAAATCCCCAAAAAATTAATGTGTGGCCCGGAATTCTTAATAACTAAGTAACCTCTTCGAGGAGAATTTAACTGGACATAAGTAATTACAGTTTTTTGAAGAATTAATACATCCTCTTATTATCCAGTATGTGGAAGAAAACTTGAATGGAATAGAACAGTAATTATATTTCCAACAAGATGGATCTTATTACTGTTTAGTGGTTAGGAATTATTTGGATAATATTTTCCAGAACATTGAATAGGACGTAGGGACTCTATTCAATGGCCTGCTCGTTCCCCCGATGTAACTCCCAAGATTTCTTTTTGTGGGAATATTTGAAACTTGTTGTTTGTAAGACACCGCCATAGTCAATAGATAATTTACGTATTAGAATAAAAGAGGAATGTCGAAAATTAACGCCACAAGTCTTTGAAAATGTTACAAATGCTTTTGAATATAGACTTTATTTTTGTTTAAATGTAAACGGTGAACATTTTGAGCTTTTAATGAAACTATAATGTAAAGCAGGGGCACTACCACAAAATGGAATTCCTTGTGACCTATTCCTGGTTAAATACTAAAGCCAAACGAGTGCGTTTCGGAATGAAATGACTATTAATATTCTTATTATTTGACATGGCCATTGGATTATCAAATTATCCTTTTTAAAAATGATTGAAACTTAACTTGAATTGACTTGATTTTATAATACGGAAATACGTCCCTTCTCTAATTTTTGCTGAAAAGTTTTTAATAGCATATTTGTTATCTTATCTTAATTTTTTACAAATTTAAATACATATTTGTTTTAAATAAAGGGGTAATTATTTGCTGCTAAAATCTACTTTTATTAATCTTACTATTACAGTGAAACAAAAATATTTACTGCTTCTATTTGAACAAACTCATCAGTTTCCTCGAGTCGCTGCATTCTCGCCAGCATTTCTTTTTTCTCCTTGATTCATTAACGTAATGTAGGAATAAGAAGCTTTTAAGACCTTAAAAATAAATTTATTTTTTTAATTTATATTTCTAATGATTAATAATATCTGGAAAATAATCATCAGGTCGCTAAAAAGGAGATATGTTTTTTATTTTTTTTAATATACATATATATATATATAAATAGGGTTTGCGTTTCTATTTATTTGTTATAAAGGATATGTGAAGATGTCTTCTGAAATATGTCATTATTGATTTTGTTACCAGTTGTTAAACAGAATATTGTCAATAAATTAAGATTTTGTTAATCAAAAATAAAAGAATACGTAAGAAATTATATAAATATTTATAAAAAATAAATTTGCAATTAATAATTATGACAATAATTGGCGCTTGCAACGTGGGGCAAAGAAGTTAAAAATTTGGAGAAACCAGAACATAGAAACGAGAATGAGTTCTAAAAAAGGGGAAAGAAAGGGTGCTGAAAGGATGTATAAAATGTCGGTAGGAGATGGACAAGAAATAAGGAAGGAAATTTAATCTGCTGAAGATGCAGATAGAATTGATGATACAAGAGAAGAACAGGAATATTCAAGTAAAGATAAAGCCGCCATTAAAGAAGGAAATAAAATGGAAGAATTATTATTTAAAATGATAAACAGAATTTAGAAGAATTGAAAAAAATTGAAAAACAGAAAAGAAATTCTGAAGAACAGGGAAAGAATTTAGAAGAATTGAAAAAAAATTCTGAGGAACAGGGAAAGAATATAGAATTAAAAACAAATCTGAAGAAGAGAAAAAAATTCTGAAGAACGGATAGAATTTAGAAGAATTGAAAAAAAAATCTGAGGAACAAAAAAAATTTCTGAAGAAATGAAAAGTTTTGAAGGTAAATTTGAATGAATGGATAATAAATTCGAAGAAAATAAAAAATTTATGAATAACTAAATTAAAGTGCAGAGTCATGAAAAAACTTGAAAGTTATATAGAATTAAAAAGAGGAGATGTTAATGAAAATCTGGAAGAACAAAATGTTAAATTAATAAATTTAGAAGAAAATTCTGAGAAACTTGAAAGTGATATCGGGAAAAAGATAAAAGAACTTAAGAAGAAAAGAGAAGTAAATAATGAGAATCCACAAGAGGTCAAAAGAACTATTTCTGGGATACAGAAACTATAGAAGAAGTGAAGGAATATAAGAAAAATAAAGAAGTTATAAATAACTAGAGAAAAAATATTAGACAATACCGTGAAATTTGATGAAGATATTTGAACGTTACATCCGAATATATTTACTGAGCAATTCTTGATGAAAATAATAGGATTAGAGAATATAGAGGAAAGGGGGTCATGGAAAGTTTACTAAGTGGACATACATTGTTATGGTGGCAATGTAAAAAGAATTTGATTCAGAATGTCGAAGAATTGAAAATTAAGTTTTTCAATTATTTATGGGGTGAAGTAAAACAATCAGAAGTACGTGATAAAGTATATTATGGAAAATATGATCCATTTAGAAATCATCCATATAATGCGTATGAATTGCAAATGTACAACAGTGCACAATATTTAAATCCAAGATTTAAGAAAGAGAGTAAGAGAATTAGAAAAAGATTAAGATTTAAAAAAGAGGAGTTACTGATTATAAAAACATAAAGAGTAGCGAATAAATAAAGTAACGTATGTTCAAAATTGTTATTACTATTTGAGGCACCCTATGAGGTCATAAATATAAAAGTGTGTAATAGTTATGAACTAAGAAATCAAGTAAGAAAAGTAGCAAGAGGAGTATTTAATATTATCCACCCTTACAAAGCTTTAGAAACTGTTCATTGAGCTTTCAATTAACCAGATAAATATGTTGAACAGGAGCCTCATTGTGCAAGTACCACGTTAAAGAATAAAATTTCTAATAATCTAATAATAGTTATAAAGTACTGATTTGTAAAAGAATAGTAGTGGGAGCTGCCAAAATAGGAAAAGTGAGAGGAATTTAAATTTTGATGGGTTGGTTATTTAGAATAGAAGGTAGAACTTGCATATACAAGTGTTTAAATTTTTAGAACGTTAATGGATCTCATGTTACGAAATATGCTAACTCGAATCAAGTGCTCAAAATTTGTAGATTTAAGGCTAAAAGGTTAAACAAAATAGAAATCCTTACAGGGTGTTTTATATCCAACATCACAAAAAATATTTTTACTGCATTATTTAAACTGCAGATACTTTGACAACTTATAAAATGTGTTACCCTACCAAACTAGCGGAATTGTCATTTCGGTATAATTTTTTAATTATTTTCCATATTTATTCGTACCGGTTAGTTATTTTTCCAGATTGTCTATATATTTGAAATTTACGTGTCTCAGTGACAGTTAGCGTTTTAGCCGGTTATTACTGTACACTGATAAAATGGTTCCAAATATGTACACTAAGAACATTGTTGTATCAAAACGATATAAAATGTATCAATTATCCACAGTTTCTTCACTAAAATCATAAGTGGGCGAAAAGAACTTCCCATAAATGCAATGATTATATTATTTAACCAACTGAACTGATTCACCGGTAGAAGCCCAAATATTAGCAAATTCGAACCCCCTGATCTCCGCTAGCCTTCCAGGGTACCTCTTCTTGACAGTAATAGAAATAAGAAATCGATAGAATGTGAGCTTGGTTCTACTGAAAAGGCTAAATCGGTATTCTTGAAACAATAGAAACACAACTTTCTCAAAGGACATACACATACAAATAAAATTGATGACAATATTTGACAACATCACTTGGAACAAATGTAAAAAATTCTTTATTTTGATTGGTGTAGACATTTGGCAACATGGGATGTCATGGTTCCCCAGTTGCTCCTTTCTCTCGAACTTAAGTTCACAGTTTTATGTTACCCAGTAGAATGGTGATAGAACGAAAGTGGAGAACTGTCCCTGGGGAACGTTCAAGAATAGGTACACTGGTAGTCTCACTAGTAGTAGTAGTAATAGATCAGGAGGCTAGCTCCTGGCAAAAAGGCCTGTACAGATCCATTTTTCCAATCCAAATATACCCCCTTTCCTTACTCTTACGCATTCTAGTCCTCCCCCAAACGTCTTGATCTTCCTGTGAAAGTTAATACATCATTACGTGAGAGGCCATGTAGGTCCTTGATTTTATATCTCTTCGACATCAAAAATTTCCTTTTAATAATGGAAAGTTCTCCTCCTCTCTCCCATATTTATGATATTCCGGGTCCTCTACAGCCTCAAATAGAGATAATTGTCTTTGGAGCCTAGAGACTCAGTGAGGACTCCAACAGTCATCCATAGTTGCTGCCTGATTTTATCCAGGAGCCACTTAGTGCTCATTGAATCCAGCCCAACAATTGCCTGCTTGGCAAGTGTACATCTCCCACAATCTTCAGGCAGTATGCAAGTAACTTATTGAAATTCTTTCTGTATTCTATTATTTTTAAGTGCTACCCAACGTCTTCCAGTGTTTTTTGCTACGTGTAAATTTAGAATGGCACATTCTAGTCATAAGGGTGCGGCTTTACGTAAAATGTTTCACATAAAAAATCAAATGCAGTCCTTTCTTCAGTGATTCCCTGATTTTATTGAGACATTGTTCTTACTCAAACTTTATCTTTGCTGTCTTTGCTGTCTTTGCATCAACAACTGTTTTGACAAATCCCGCTGCTCCTCTGTTTATGATGCCAAACATACTTCCCTCTAGCACAGACTTTTCCCTATATTTGTAGTCATGTCTAATAATTTGCTTTATTATCGTATAATTTTTCCAAAATTTTCCATTTATTTTCAATAAATATTTCAATAATATCACTTTTAGCAATTGGATACAATTTAGAAGTCAACAAATATATTATTGACTCTTACGATTTCTCCTAAAACTTTAAGAGAAGCTAAACTATTTGATCCCTTGATCCCTATTCTTAGAAGCTTTATACTGCAACATACCAGGATGAGGAATTCTTTCAAAAATATTTTGAAGGTGGCTACAGATCATGTCTTATCTTCATATTTGCCTTCATTTCATAATTTTTGTAAGTCGATTTTTCAAATGCACTTTTTAATATGTAAAATTCTGAGTTCCTTCTCGGAGGCAACCATTCTTAACTAAATAAACTATTTTTACTTTAGAAGGATATCAAATTTAAAGTAAGTAAATATGGCACAGATTCGCTAGATTTTAAGCAGGAATCTATCATTGGAATCGAACAACGATCCTGCTGTAGCTTTCTAAGCGAAATGGTTCCGAGTGTTTTCCTAGTTTCCAGTTCTATGTGTAAAATATCTTTTTAATTATGCATTATAATCACAAAATTATTCGGCATTTAGGATCAAAATGGTATTCATGTAATGAATTTAATAAAACTTATTAGTAAGTAATAAAACACTTTATTTACTTTTTACTGCGATTGCGATGAATCTATCCAAGCACCTACTGGTTCGATAATGTGTCTTTCTCGACTTGCAGCCGAAGTTGCTGTAAATAATAGTTTGCTGTTCATTATCTTTGTTTGTTTTGAGGTTTTGAGCTTCGGGAAAATTGGGATATTTCTAACAGCCAGTCCAGTCAAAAGAACAGGCTTGCTTCGCCACCTGGTCTGCTATCTCATTGCTGGAAATTCCTACGTATGTAAGGACCCAAATCAATGTTACAGCAATATCATTGGAGAAAATCTGATAGTAACTAGTTTGTATTTTTTCTACTTTTGGAAAACCTTTTTTCAATTATCTACTAAGTATAGTGGTAAAATATCCAAAAGTGTTGAAAATGAACAAAAATATTTGTTTAATAAAACACCCTATAAATCAGTAAAAGACCTATGTATGGTTAATATTAATATTAAGATTCTCCACTTTTCATGTTTCCAGTTATTAACAAAAGTAACTGCATGCAAATAAAAATAATACGAAAGCCCAAACTTACCGCAAGAAACATTGGATGATCCATTATTCCAAAAGACGCCGCTCTTACTACCATTTGACGTTTACACCTCATTAAAACAAACATAATATCCCGTATTAATTCAGTTTCACAATTTAACCAGTTTGAATTGTAAACCGACATTCTTAACAGATCACTCTAAAATTTAAAATTAAAATTAGGATAAAAAGACCTAATATTTATTCCTGGCCTATTAGTAAATACAACAGTGATAAATTGAATAGAATTTTTTTCTTTTATTTTAGATATTTAATTGCAAAAGATCTGTTACTATTTTCATTTCAAAATTCATTCTGTAACTATTTACTTTATATTACGTTCATTTTAATCTTATCCAAAATCAGTGTAAAAAATCTATATCTATACCATAGATGCATATCTTGATCGTGGCGTTTAAATAACTGACATTTTTAATTGAAATATAGCTGATGGAAAAACTATAAGTAGTAATTATTTTTCTTTAAAAAATAGCAAGTCCAACTTAAGATCCTCTAAAAATAACCCTGCTTACTTCATCTTGAATTCTTTGTCCGCTATAACAATCCATCAGTAATCCAATTAACCAACCAATCGCAAGCAAGAATGAAGATAAATTTCTTGACTACAACAGAAATAATGGTTGAATTATGAAATTAGTCGGAGGTGTAATTAATATAACATTGAAAAGAAAATAAGCGATACTCAGCCTTCAATTTAATATAAAAATTAAGAATTATTATTTTATTCGCAATATGTTATCCTAAAGTTTCCCCCCGGGAACCGGAAAATTCCCCGACAAGAATTAACTGAGAAAAAATTCGATGAGAGAAAATTTCCTCGATTAGCAGCAGGTTATTTTTTCAATAAATATATGAATGAATACAAATATAATTTTCGGGTATATACAATTCTGTCTTGAGAATGGTATTGTCAAATATACTAAAACGCTTTGAAAGAATGTGGAAATTCAAGATAAGTATAATTTATTTTTCCATATTTATTATGGATTCATATTGGGTAACAGCGATTAAATTTTCTATTTAAATCGCCAACACCATTTAAAAATCTTAGTGTTAGTGATAAAAAGACAGTGAATTATTTAGAGCAAAATCTAGATGGAATTCGATTTAACTCTGGTTATATCGAATATAGTGAAATTAATGACATTTTAAAAAATTATCTACTTCATTCGGCAGACATAATTTTCGTTAGAGGTGAACAAAAACTTTCATTTTTACAAAGCAAGTGTGAGGAGCTGCAAGTATTTCCTATCATCCATGACGTTGTCAAGTATGATAATACTAGATGTGAGACGGAAAATTTTCAATTGACAATTCCACAGCAGTGTTGTCATCATGCAAAAGGAAAATTTATGTGTGCACAAAGAAACGTGGATCATTTACTTTCTTGGTTTACTAATATTATTTTACCTAATTAAAAATATTTTTTTTATAAGCATGTATAAATAAATGTGTATAAAACTGTTTTTATGTTTTTCTTTTCCCTTAAATATTTAAAAAAACACTAAATAAAACATATCTCATATATATTATTTATTTAATATTTTCCTTAAATATTTAACAATCATTTTTAACACTATAAATAACATTAAACCAAATGTAGCACTTGTTATTGAAAATTGTCGTTGATCGACTCCTCCTAGTGTGACTTCTCCTCCTCCTCCTCCTCCTCCTCCTCCTCCTCCTACTAATCCTCCAATTCCAGTCCCTATTCCTAGAGGATAAGTACAATTGTTGATAGTTTCACCAATTTTATACCATTTTTCTTGATCACCTTCACTTCTATTCGGAAATAATAATTTCAACATATAATATAATTCATGTTGTTGAAGGTAATCTTACGTAAAAAACTCGTAACTTTCCATCATTTAAATAGGTTCTACCCATCATTTGCCATTCGGAGCGGTTACATTCTTTTTGGTTTTCATTAAAACATACCGCCATATTAGACACTCCATTAGGTATGTTTGTATACAACAAACCGTTGAATATCGCTGTTAATATCACATAATTTGCGTTTAGTAGGACCATCATTTAAACACAAATTTGATAAATCTTTTAAAACTTGTTTTTTTTCTTCGTAAAACACAATATCTTTGTTTAGTCGAGAAATTTTTTCACAATATTTTTTTAGCTTAGTTCTGTACTCAACTACTAAAGGCATTCTCTACTTTCAACTGAGTTATTAAAGACATATACATCACCTTTTATAAGTTGTGTGTGGGTGTGATCAGGCTATTATCTAATAATAGGGGGGATAGTAAGTTTAAATAAAAAAACAGTTTTAATAATATATATATTTTTAAAGCCGCTATCGCCCTCTACCGCGATGACTACCGCGGAGATTTTTTAAGCGAGGCGTGATAAGAGATTTGCCAACAACAACAATGGGTATAATAACCTATCCCGCATCGTCGTCAAACGAGACCCGTTTCATATTTAATGTTAGAGATGGGACTCTGTAGCGAATAACAATAGTTACAAAAAATTATTTTAAAATTTTGAATCCGAAATTGCAATGATTTGATCTAAGTAATTTATTATATTAAAAATATCTGTTAAAAAATAAATTAAAAAACACAAAATAAAATGATAAGTATTTTATTAAAAAAAATGTTAGTATGAAAATATATAAAAAATGTTAGTAGAGTGAATTACGCAAAAATTATTTTAAAAATTCCGAATCTGATATTGTAAAAATTTCATTATCAATTTGATCTAATTTAACTGCGTATTGATTTAATTTTTTGCGTAATTCGCACATATCATTTTTAATTTTTTTTATCTTCTACTAATTTTATACTAAAGTTATATCTTTCATTCACTCTGTCTAATAATTTACGCGTTGTTTCCTCTGTTAGTTTCCGTTTCTTCTTTAAAGGTGTCATCATCGGCGGCGGTGTCATCATCGGAGGCGGCGTTGTCATCGGCAGCGTCGGAGGCGGTAGGTTCTCCTCTTCCTTCAAAAACACATCAGTAAATATGTTTTTGATAAAGGGATCGTCAGAATCGAACGTCAAATCCATAAATTCCTACAATAATAATAATTTAGTATGGGAAAAAAAAGACCAAAACAAAAACTTACTGATTCAATGACAGTGTTGGAGGCGGCATCATCGACGGCGGCGGCGGCGGTAACATCAGAGGCAGTAGTGGCAGCTGCAACTATCGATTCCAACGACATAGCTGGAGCAGGACTAGACATTTTTTTTTGGGCGTAGACGGTACTATTGATATATCAGTTAGTATTTTAATTTTATCACTCATGACTGTCGAAAGCAAACTAATCTTAAAATGAACTAAATTCTTATTAAATGAAGACGGGCGAGGACGACGAGAACGATTATGCAAAACGGAAACCACACGAGGTGATATAATTTTATCATAAACACAGCGACAGATTGTACTAATTAGTATAAGAATTCAGATTAAAAAACATACAAACCAGAATTTTATTATAAACTAAAAATTCAGTCAAGTCTTTGCTCTCAACACACACACGATCCCATTGAAATGGCTGCCGCTATCGAGGAACCAATTTCAGATGGTGAGATCGAAACTGATTGCAAAGCATTGGATCCAAAAGATTACATAATAAAAGAGGTTAATCGTCAAGAGTTTTTGTCAAATGTACAAACAGAAATGTTGTGCATGATTCAAACTTTTTATTTGTGTCATGGTAGAAGACTCTGTTTAGGATGCTACTATCATGAAAAACAGACGGTCAACCCCTTTCATTGTGACGAGCATGCATTTCAGCATTTTAGTGGGCTAATGAGTAATTTAGAGCCAGAAATGCGCCTTTGCGCTAGGTGCAAACAGATCTTATTTACCTGCATAATATGCACGAAGAATGTGAATGAGGAGGAAAATATCTTGTCGGGAATTTAAAATTCCCAAAAACGGTTCTTTTCAGGACCATAAAATACCTTGTAGAGGGGAAATTCCCCAAACGGTCCTTTTCAGGATCACAAAATACTTGAAAAAATTTCCGATTAGGAAGTATGTACTAAAACGTTATCGAACTATAGTTAGAATAACGACAGTGGAGTACAAATTATAACCTTGAAGGATACAAAAACGTTATCGAACTATAGTTAGAGTAACATCAGTAGAGTACAAATTGCAACCTTGAAGTAAAGGCCAAGGCTAAGATCGAGGATATGAGGTTAGGTTTTATTATTATAAAAGACAGCACACGTGTCGCTAATAAATCAGTTTGATTGATATGAAAATTGATGAGTTTTAACGAGTATTAAGAAGTGTAATACATCTGTATTTAAAACGAATCCATGAGTTTTGGTAATTGAATTTGCAACGAAAATGGTGAGATTTAAGTTTGAAAAATTGCAAAAAAACGATATCACTGTAAACAAAGTTAAGTAGAAAATGATGATAGAATTGGCAAATCAGAAAATTTAAATGAGCCAATGGCAAACGGAATGGACACAATGATGAAAATGATTTTAAATCTGCTTGACAAACTTAATTAATGATAAATTGTCTTAAACCAAGAGATTTCAGCTTTCTTAAGAGAATGTGATATTGACATAATACTTATCTCTAAAATACATTACACAAAATGCAGCTACTACTTAAACATTTAAAACTACAAAATTTACAATATACAATATCCGGATGGAGATGCACATAAAAGCAGTGCAATTAATATCAAAAATGCTATTAAAGAAAGAAAGAAATACCTAAATTTCAAACAAGACATTCCCAGGTAACTAATGTGATAATTAAAGACAAACGGTGCTTAATAAACATATCTTCATTTTTTTGTGCCCCAAAGCACAACCTGAAAGAGGAACATTACTTTCTTTCGACCATTTCCCCACAAATACAACAGTAATATATCAAAAATTTACAAACTTTACCAATAAAAAGGCACTTTCCCAGATATATTTTCTGACAAACACCATACAACAAAGAACTTCGGTTGCAAGTTCACAACTGAATGCAAAAACTCCTCAAAAGAAATGATCCAAGGTAGCCAAGAAAGAAATTTCTTTAATCCATTACATAAAAAAAATCAGATGAAAACCATAAGGTATGGAAAGAATGAAGATGAAGAAATACTAAAAGATATAAGAATTCATGATTACCTAGATGGAATAATTCTAATACAAACCACGTACAACTCTCTGTGAAGGTCAAAGCAAACATACCATAAACACAAATCATTACTTTGCCAATCAAAAACCAAGATGGTACATGGACAAGAACAGATATGGAAAACGTGAATCTTTTGCACAATATCTGTTTCAGTCTTTAATCTTTTCAGTTAGATATTTCGCAGACAAATGAGGAAAAAACATTATTTTATGTTTTCATACATCACAACAATTAGCTCTTCCAATAAAAGCTTTAAAAAAGTCTGAAATTAAAAATGTGATAGATACAGCGAAATCTTGATCCTAAAAAAGCTACTCCAGAAAAAGTTTCATAATTATATTATAATTATAATTCAAATGTATAATGTAATACGCTGAATAAATCACTCCAACCAAATGGACAGTTGAATTTATAATTTTGATCACTAATCGTTAGACCAACTACATTAAATGCTTAATAAAAACAACCAACCTTAATGTAGGCATATACTCCATAACCCATAATAGCAGCTGTCATTACCATGTGTGTAAACATAAATACACTGAAGGTCTGATTAAGCTTATCCTCTAAACTGAAACCGAAAAAATACAGGAAAGATCATTAAATTAGTTGTTTATGTTGTTTTCAATTAAAAGTTTGCAGTGTAATAGATATTATTAAATAATATGCTCATTTATTTTAAAAAAATGCAGATAAAGAACGCCTAATAATACTGTACAGCAAGAGTACGAATGCCTCTGACCTCAAGATGTTCGTGGAGAAATCAGGCGAGAACAGGCGGACACTCATTTTATGTCTGTGTTGCTGCATGACGAATTTTTTATTGAATTCAATTCTATTTAATTTCAAATATTTACGTAGGGCAAGGGCCAGCTCTATAGTGGATACGCCTGTGATGCGATAACTATAGTCAAGCAGCGTCCAGCGTGGTTAGTAGTTGGATGGGTGACCACCAGCGAACACCGTCGTACTATGCCCGTACAGCCTGCAGTGACTAGAAGCATATCACAGTTTGCAGGCACTATACCAATGAGCACGAGGTATAGTGGAGATATAGATATGCCGTCTTTCGGAGGAGACGTTAAACTGTCGGTCCCGAGTCCATGGATGTTGGACTCGTTAAAGATCCCTTCCTCGGGTTGGAATTCCTGAGGATTTCCGGTTAAGGGTAGCGTGCTCCCGGCGTCGGTAATTAGCCCCTGTAGCAGACGTTAAATAAAAATAAAAAAAATATATACATACGTAGTTTTTAATATTCAGTTTCATTAATATATGGGGGTCATTTTTTTTATGTTTTACCCAATTGCTTGGTAAGTAGAATTTCTCTTGAGAGGCAACAATACTGCATGAAATCGTAAATTCCAAATATTTCGAAAACGGATTGAGATAATGAGATGATTCAAAAACTGAGAGATGCAGATTTTTACACCAAAGAGGGGACGCATTCCTTTTTTTAAAAATATTTTTTAAAACCGAAGAAAGTGACCAAGAACTATCAAAACAAAAAAAGGAATACGTCCCCCCATTCATGCAGATTTTTTTTTAATTTCAGGCACTCGGGAGTAAAACAAAATTTCATATACTAGAAAAAATTAGTCAATGTATTACACCTATACATTAGAAATATACAAACTTATAATATGTCAACAGTGTTCAAACATTTTCAAAGATTATGCTTCCACGTCTGACATTGACCGTAGCCACAGGTTTTCGGGAAAATTATTTGTACAGTACCATTTGCGGAAATTGTAAACGACTTGACTTAGATTTAAGTAATTATGATACTTGCACCAAAAATGATAAAAGTCACAAAAGACCTTTGTCGCATAAACGAGTGAGTTTTCGGAAAAGAGAGCTTTTTATGTAATAGTTGCTAAAATGTAATATGTAGTTTTAATTAATGTCGTTTCAATTTCAATTTTTATTTTTTACCTTAAATAAATTCTAACAAAAAGAAATCAACCAAAAATATATAGTTATGTTTTACGAGAAACTTTTAAGGAAAAGTTTTGTAAATATTTTTTTCATTTTCAGTGCACCACATCTTCATAAAATTAACCCACCGAAACATCTTTTATACCCCATCCATTCGTATGTGCGCCAAATTAAATCTATTTTCTGTTAGAACCGGGCCTGTGCAGTATTTTAGTGGAAAAGCTATGTTGCCAAAGTAGTTTTTTAAAAATTGTATTCGATTCTCTCTTTGTTTCATGTAATCAAATCGAAAGAAAGGAAACGAGTTTATAGTTGTGTGTTTGTAGGTCTATATGGATCCTATAGTCTATAAAGGAGGTAAATGTTTTTATTCGGTAATAGACAAATAACAAACCTATGCATAAAACCAACAAATTAGATTTAAAGAGTTTGTAGGAGATTAAAAAGTATTATAGATAATTATATTTAATTTAATTATATTTAATATTTTGTAATGTGATGTATTTATTTTAAACTTTCTTTTGAATAATTTAACAGATATATTTAAATATATATATATTTATATGGAATATTGTTTTAGACGTATACTCTTTAGTAAATTTTTATGGTTTTCATCCATTTTAATAAAACTTGTGCACTTAGTGTCACGTACAGACTGCGTAATTTTATTCGTAGCATAGCCATGTTAAGATTTCCAATGTTATATTGAAAAACGTACACTTGGATAACGTTGCAAAATCCCTACTTTGAAATCCTAGACTCAAACTTCGGTTCAGAGAGAATTTTCATATTTAGTAACAATAAAACGGAGAACGTTGCCAAATCGTCCTATCCATATGCTTAGTTGCTGAATTCTATACAGGGAATTAAATCGCACACCCTGTATTACGTATGTAGCTGCCACTTTTATTATTATTAATATATTTTACAATTTACATTAAAACCGAATTGTATAAAAGTATTTATTTAAACAAATAAATATTATAAAATATTGACAAAATAGGTGTAGATACTAATTTAATAAACAAATAAGGTATAATTGCAGTGCCACATATGAGAGCAGCGGGGAACGAATTGAAGGGCTAGTTCCAAATTAAACTATTCAATCTTTTAATTTCAATTTTTTTGTGTAGTATATTACTTATTACTTATACATTATTATTTCTATAGAATACATGTTCAAAATGTGCGCCATTGCACTATAGGTACTGTTCATAATGGGCACGCAGATTTTCAATCATATTCGAAAACAAAGGTTGCTGCTTATTCCTGAAAAACGAGACGATCTTCTCACGTAATTCAGTAACAGTTTTGGGTGGGTCTGTACCGCTGAAGACTTTCTCCTTTAACATACCCCATAGATAGGCATTCAGTGGTGTAAGTTCAGGGGAATGTGATGGGTACTTGAAATTTAAATGAAAAAGTTGAGGGTATTTCCGGTTAAACCTATTACACTTTCCTACAAAATTTCATAAATATCGTCCATTTCGTTTTAAATATATTTACTTGGTTCCATATTTTATCCCAACCCTGTATAGAAAATAAAAAAGGAATCACTCTCTCTTTTTATTCAATAATATGAATCCGGTACTGTTACGCAAGGCTCCGTCCACCAAAATTTCTGTGCTCTTTTATGTATTTCCCGAACTATACCATGAATATATTTTAAAATAAAGACAAACAGCAAACTGTATAAGAGTGTTGCTATTTATGTATTGAGAACTGGCAACACTGGTGTTGCCAAGTAAAATCTGTTATTGCTATCTTAAAGTTTCACATTTTTGACAATATACGTACTCAGAACGTTTTGACATGGGAGTACTATTTCTGTTGTTTACAGTAAGTTGAAAATCTCATCTCGACCCAAAAATGGTATTAACTCGCGAACATTCTCGAGCTATGATTTATTATGACTTTCGACGTGGTGTAACTCAAGAACAGTGCATCATTCAACTTAATTCAACTTTTGGCGATGAAGCACCATCCAAAGTCAGTGTCTGTCGCTGGTACACTGAATTCAAACGTGGCCGTAGTTCGCTCACGGACGAAATTAAAAAAGGTCGTCCAAAATCGATCGTTGTGCCGGAAAACATCGATGCTATGAGAAAACTAATTGATGAAGATCAGCATGTGACATACCGTGAAATTGAGGCATGTTTAAGCATTAGTATGACCAGCATACATAAGATTTTGCACGAACATTTTGATGTTCGGAAGCTGTCTGCGCGTTGGATTCCACATTTGTTGACAGATGCTCAATAAAAGGCTGGTGTCCATTGGTGCTAGAAAATTATTAAAAATACAACTTTGGTGCATCCAATGCCGTATACAGCAGCGTCATAGGTAAAGAGTCATGGATTTATGCATATGAGCTAGAAAGAAAAGGCCAATCGGCAGTTTGGGTGTTTCAATGTGAAGAAAAGCCAACAAAAGTTACTCGTTCTCGAAGTGTTAAGAAGCAAATGGTGGCGTGTTTCTTCACGAAAACTGGACATGTGGCAACTGTGGCTCTCGAAAATCAAAAGACCGTTAATTCAACGTGGTATACGATCATTTGCTTGCCAGAAGTTTTCGGTAAATTGAGAGAAACCAATCCAAAACGACGAATCATTTTGCATCACGACAATGCGAGCTCACACACATCAAGTGAAATAAGCGAGTATTTGGACACACAAAAGATGATTTGATGGGTGATCCGCCTTACAGCCCCGACTTGGCACCTAATGACTTCTTCTTGTTCCCACAAATTAAAGATAAACATCGTGGACAACGATTTTCATCGCCCGAAGAAGCGGTTGAAGCCTTCAAAAACCATGTTTTAGAGCCATCATCTTTTGACTGGACAAATTGCTTTGAAGGGTGGTTCAATCGCATGCAAAAGTGTATAAAGCTTAAAGTCGAATATTTTGAAAAGCAATAAATATATTTTTGAGTAAATTCATTTGTTTGTTCTTTCTATTCTCAACATAATAATTAACAAATATTTAAAAAAGTTCAAAACTTTTGTCTTCGGTCTACGGTTGCAATTCTTAGTACGAACATTTCGTTTGTTATCGAGTTCTTCTCAGATTTTGTTCGTTGTGCGTATTTGAAAGGCGTTCCTAATCTTACTGTACAGCACTTTGAGGAAATAAAATGAAAATACCCGTTTTGAATGTAGAAAAGTTGTCGCATAAAAATAGCAAATTTTGTTATATGAATTAAATGGTGTGCTTTATTTTTCTGGTGATTAGTAGTTTGAAGTTGGCATAAACATACCCTTAAGATGTCCCTGTTAAGTTTCGGTTTTTATATTTATGTTTAGATTAATATTAATTTGTAAGTAATACTAAGAACTTACGTCAAAACAGAAACATGATATTTTACGGCAAAATTAAATTTCCTCCTTCTTATTATAGAATCGTTTTCTTCTAGAGCTTGGGTAAATAAATACGCCGCGTGTCTTATTCTAGTAGCGAGATGCTCCACAGTTTCTAGAACCATCCAAGCAGCTAATCCAGCCATCATATAAACATAATCGGCGCCAAATAGTTGAGCAAATAGATATAGTTGTTTTATAGGAAAAAAATCTATATCAAAAGGCATCCATGTATAAGTAAATAATCCACACACTTCTCTAATTCCTTTAAGCTCATTTTCTTCGCGACATGTATTTCCTCTAAACATGTTCGAGCCAAGTAAAATAAAAATAACAATAGACTGTAAATAACAGTAATGCATTAATGAGTATTTGTTGTATTTTTTATTTGTTTCATCGAAGTTATTAGGTTTTCCAAAAGCTTTGAAGTCTGATAAGCCTATATACAGTTGTACAGCGGCATGAACTTTGGTAAAATAAGAGCAAATAAGACCATACCCAGCACACATAGAAACTATGTATGTGAGATCCAATTCTGTATGGTTAAAGGAGTGATCTGTAATATAAAAAAAATATTGTTACTATTTTCAAACTTCGCTATTAAAAACGATATATTTACTTAAAATACAAAACTTATAAAAATTATAGTTAGAAGAAAGGGTAGAAGTAAGATGACAACATTAATATTTCAAAAATATTTTTATAATGTAATATATAAGGGCTGTCAAATGGAAACCAAACACACTAAAAAGTGACGATAGGATATTTTTATTCAAAAATAATTGTCAAAAGTGTTAATATATTTATTCCACTAGGTGCTAGATTTTAACACTGACAAAACAGAGTATGTATATGGTTATTAGAAGATGATATTGAGACAGTCGGTGGACCAATTGAACATGTAAGGGAATACAAATACCTCTAGGGGCTCACAATCACAGATGATGGAAAGGCCGAGACAGATATATTAGAAAAAATATGACAGGAACTCTACATACCGTCCTGTGGAACAAAAATGTGATGAAAAATACAAAGAAGAGTATACAGGATTGGAATAAAGTATGGAACCAAGTAAATATCTTTAAAACGAAACGGAAGATATTTATGAAATTTTGCAAGTAAGTGCAATGGGGCAAAATGCTGCTGATGTACATTTTTTTGTTAATAATATATTTCCGGTTTAACCAGATTTTGAAAGCACTTGTTATTTCTCGAATTTGTACAGATTGGGTTTAGTGGAAATCATTTGTAAAACGAGAAATAACTTACTTTTAGTTGTAGAATAAGTAAATTTATTTACTTTAGACTAATGAGAATAATAATTTAAACAAAGTTAATTTAAATGTTCAAAATGCTCTCCGTTCACCTCCTGACAATACGCCAGCCTATTAACAAATTCTTGAGTCACTCTTTCCAAGACTTTTCCACGTATTAGTTCACATTTATCAATAATTGTTGGTCTCAATTCCTGCAAGCACGTTGGTCGTTTAACGTAAACACGTGACTTTAGATAACCCCAAAGAAAAAATCTAATGGACTTAGATCCGGAGAACGAGCAGGCCACTCTATGAATCCTCTACGTACAATCCAACGATTTGGAAAATTCTCATCCAGAAAATCCCTAACCCGCCTATCAGAATAGGGAGGTGCTCCATCTTGTTGAAACCAAACATTTTGTGGTATCTGCGCATTCTGTTGAATTGCAGGAATAATTTGGTTATTCAGTAAATTTAAACACTTGTCACCATTCAAGTTTCCGTCTATAAAAAATGGGCCTATCAGCCTCTTTTCGAAAATTTCCATCCAAACATTCAGCTTCTGTGGATGCTGGGTATGTGCTTCATGAATCAAATGAGCATTCTCATTTTACCAATACCTGAACTTATGGCGGTTAACTGTTCCATTTAAACAAAAAGTTGCCACATCGGAAAACCCTATATTAGATGCAAAATGTTCGTCGACAATACAGATGTCCATCAGTCATTCGCAAAACTCCAGCCGTCGGTCAAAATCATCGTCTGATAATTCTTGAAACAATTGTATTTTATACGGATGACACTTTTCACTTTTCAATATCTTCTCTACAGAACGTCATCTTATACCATGGTTTAGTGTCAAAATTTTGGTAGAAGTTTGAGGTGAGTCCTCTAAATCAATTTCAATGTTTTGTCTAATAGTTTCGTTTATTGCGGTCCGGGATTTTCCAGGTTTTGGCAAAATTTTGACAATCCCAGTTGTATTAACACGTTGTAATGTTTTAGTAACTATTGAACGTGATATGGGATCTTTTTCAGGATTCTAATCATTAAAAATATGACACACTTCTTCATGAGTTCTACCACGATCACTATAACTCGTTTATTTCTTACTATTAATACAAACAATATCAATTTATTTATCTAAATGGTATTTCACTCTAATGTATAAAAGTGGTTTATTAAAGTGTTATGTTCCTCGTTTTTACAGATCTTTTACACTAAACCCAGAATGTATGAATTCGAAATAACAAGATCTTTCAAAATCTGCAAAAATATACAGGGTGTCTCATTTAAATTAAAAAAGTTGATGGTATTTCCAGTTAAACCGGAAGTATATTATTAACAAAAAAGTGTACATCAGCGTCATTTTGCCTTTTCGTTTTAAAGATATTTACTTTCGATACTTTATCCCAACCATGTATATAAAACCATGATAAAGAGTGTAATGACATTCGGGTCGGAATGTTGGGTGGTAAACAAAGGTAGGTCTCAACGATTATTAACAACAGAGATGATATACTGGAGAAGAAGCTGTGGCGTTACCATGTTAAACCACAAAAAAATGAGGAAATATGTCGCAGAATGAAGGCGCAATATTCCATCATAGATACAATGAGAAACAACTAAAATGGTACGGCACTGAATAGAATGGAGGAAGACAGGATACCGCCCAGAGTATTTAATTGGGTTCCAAGAGAAAAACAAAAAAGAGGATGCCATAGATAGAAGTGGAAACAGAATATAGAAAAAGAAATGAACGAAAGAGGATTACAACAAAATGACTGGCTAAATAAAAAACGATTGTGTTTAGAATGCGAGAAACGGTTGAGATAAAACTGCAAATACTTGGCGTATATATGTATCAATGTGATTTTCAGGTAGCTGTTTATCCTTTATTAAACATAATAGATATCAAGTATGATACATCGTTGAAATTAGCTCGGCAAGAGATTTATAAAAATGAAAAAACATACGGGGTGTTCCGTTTAAAAAAATATAACTTTGGTCTGGCACTACGTTACGGATCACCCTGTATATTTGGAATTAGTTTTAAAATGTGAATATCAAGACAGCCGACACTTTTTGTAAATAATTTTTTTGCGTAACTTTAATAATAGCGAACTAATCGAGCTTTGCCACACTAATGCGTCAACCTGTATATATACTGCTCCAAGAAATTAACGCACCACTAATAAATATCTAATTAATTTATTCGTAAAATTGAAATAATAAATCAAACATTATATTTTAATAATTTTTATTAAATTACCTCTAAGTAAAGCATTTTTTAAAGAAGCAGTCCCAAGATTAACCATAAAGCAATGAAAAAAAAAACCTAAATTATGAATTTTAATTTTTTAATGAAAGAAGGGGTATCAAGAATTCTACGGAACTTTTCAAACATAATATCGGATATTTCCACCTCTACTTCTAATCGTGTCCTGACATCGACGATTCATGCTTAAAATAAGATTTCGAAGGATGTTTTGATACCCAGACCATTCCAAATTTCAACCAATAGTCGCCCCACGGCCTCCAAGTTTTTGTGCCGGTTCGGATGAGCACGTAATTGCCTTCCGAGCATATCCCAGACATGTCCTATTGGATTAAGGTCAGGAGTTCGTGCTGGCCAGGCCATAGCTACAATGCCAACTTGCAATAAGTAGCCTCGAACTACGCGAGCTCTATGAGGTCGAGCATTATCATGCAATAGCAAAAAATGTTGGCCAATATATGGGGCAAATGACACAACATGCTCCTGTAGAATGTCCAATATGTAGCGTTCAGTATTCAAATTTCCATTATTTAACAGTACCACCGAATAAAGTGGTATTCTGTATATTACATTGTGCGTATTTTTCATTTGGCCTTCTAAAAACACGAACTCGTCTGTCACGTGTATGCAAGCAAAATCGCGATAAATCCGTCCAAAGAACTCGTTCCCAGTCAGCTTCTCCCCGATTCACGTATTCCATGGCAAAGTTTAACCGGCCTCTACGATGATCCACGGATAATGCTGGTACTCGGGCAGCCATGCGAGGACGCAAATTATCTTCTAGAAGACTTTGTCGAACGGTTTCCAGTCTTTCTTGAGGGCCTTGTGCGTCTTGAAGTTGTGAGTGTAACTGTCTTGTTGTTACAAATCGCTGTCTTAGAGCGCTCTCCCTTAAAAAACGGTCTTGGGCGGGGGTGGTGATACGATGTCTGCCTTGCCCAGCTCACCTGGTATGCTCGCTACGCTCGGTACGCAGAACAATACAGAACCAATCATTTTGGAAAAACCGACGGAAAGAGTCGACGATCCCCGAAGTCGGCACCACGTCTCGCGAGCTGCATACGAGAGTGGTATGCTCACCAGTTGCCCTGTATCGTACAATCATACACGATATTGATGTATGAGACTCACCGAATCTTTCGCCTATTCGGCGATAACTCCAACCTTCTGCATGCAATACCACGGCTTGTGCACACTTAGCCGGGGTCAAATTTCTGGATTCGCGTTGCATCTTAACAGTTTACATAAAAAGTTTCAAAACGCGAATAAATTCTGTTCCAACGAACAAAAATCAGACAAATAACTGACGACGACGAAAAGTCGATTTATCTTACAAAGAATGTTAGTGCTCCAGTGAAAAAATTGTCAGCACGGAAAAAATTGTTTGGATAGTTAAAAGAAATAATATACAAGGATCCTTCAAAATGAGATAAAACATTTTACATTTTGTTTAAAATGACCATGTTTTCCTAAAAATATTAACTGATGCGTTAATTTCTTGGAGCAGAGTATATATATATATATATATATATATATACAATATGTCCCCCTAAGTTGGACTCATATGGAAAACTTTTTTATTATTAATTTTAGGAAAAAAAGTTATTCTTCATAAAAAGTTCTGCATTATCTAAAACCTAGAATACAGTCATCAAATATCAAATTTTTTAGTGGTATACGAGGTTTGTCAAAAAATATGAGTTTTACTCAAGAGTAAAGTACCTTTAAATTTGACGATATCGAAAAATGTTACTAAAAAAAGTTGATCAGAATTAAAAATTACGTTTAAATATGCAAGTACATCCATTTACATTAATAAAATTATTTTTAAAACGTATGTCTACAATAATGCAAATTTAACTGTAGTGCACTTATTACGCGTTTTAATTGCAAAATGATTAGAAAACATCGAAAAACTAAAAGGTTATCATGTGTTTCGTAATCACAAGAGATAAATGTTCATTCAAAATAGAAATATTAGTAAAAAATAAAATAATCGAGCTTTCAAAAATTTTTAAATTTCTGATGGATAATATTAATTAGTACTAAATAACACTTAATAACATTAACATTCGGAATTTTATAAGTTTCTGAGAGATGGTTTTCGGTATACACTTAAAGCAATATGAAATATAAACAGTATAATTCCCATAGGAAATTAAACATAATTGTGTCATTTTATTTCACATTAAAAACAGAATGATTTGTTGATTTGTTATTTAATTTGGCAGAAATGGTTTTTTTAACAAACAGATAAATATCAAGCATGTTTTAGTGGAAATGTAAGTGCCAGAGAACGACAGTTTGATTTAGTTAAAATGATAATGACTTGTAACATTCCATGGACTACATTAGAAAAACTGGAGTTTACACAATTTTTACAAACTTGTATTAATGGAAATTACAGTGTTAGTGTACCTGCGGAGTCTACCCTAAGAATAAACTATTTATTGCCAGTGTAGAATCAGGTTAAAGCTGACATCAATTCAGTATTGCATGGGTTTCTGTTAACGAAACCACCAACATTAAAGGGCAAAAGGTCGCTAACGTGATAGTTGGGGGGATGGACGAGTTGGTTCCAATGCGACCCCATTTAAAATCGGTACGGGTACTAGAACGCACAAACACCGATACAGTATTTCAATGTGTCAATGACAGTCTCAAATCAATGTGTGGTGAGAACAACGATATTAATAAAGAGCGTGTCCTGCTGGTTTTAACAGATGGAATTGCATTTATGAAGGCAGCAGGTCCACGCTTAAAAATTGAATACAATGTAGTTATTTTGATGAGATGAAACGTGTGGTAGATAAATGCAAATGATGCACTTTCTATCTCGAATGTACAACAAGCCTTTTCGAATCAAACAATAAAGGATGATTTAACCTATATACATGCCAATTTTTCAAGAATTCCATTAGCTATTCATCCACATTAGACAAATACTCTTTAGTTGAGGAATTGCACCTAATATTTTATCTCCGCCAATTCATTTTTCAAACTTCTGGAACCGTTGCTGATCGTGTGAAATCGAAATTGGAAAGTGTTTTAAATAAAAATCCTGGTTTTCCAACTATCTGCAGTATTATGGATCTTTTAAAAGGAAGAGATGCCGATGTTGCTCGAGAAAATGTCAATGTGCCATCGTTAAAAAATTACACAAACTTTAAATATCTTCCTGTTACGTCTGTGAATGTAGAAAGTTCTATTTACAAATGGATTTTAAATTACAGGCGCCAACGTCTAACTTCCGAACATACCGAACAGTTCTTAATAATTTATGCTAATTCTTGTGTCACAAATTAATAGATATAATAGGGGAAGTGGGCCTAAAATGGGGTATGAAGGTAAAACTGGACATCAGTATTTCTCACTCTACTGGAGCTTGCAACCCCCAGTATTACCACGTGTTGCATTTGTATGGATGTTAGTGTTATTCGGCTACCGACAAAACTGCGAACCGCACGTGATTAAAACAGAAAGAGTGATTTTATTGCATTTTGAAGTTGTAACTGTAAAAATTAGTCTTTACTCAGTAAGCTTTTAAATTCAAACAGTTGGTCATCTTAAGTTATTACTGCACACCGAATCATCTTGAGAGGTTGATTAACGAACGTTGTCTGCGAAATTGCTCTGAAGGACACTTGTTTTTGTACGCGGTAAGTTTATAAATTTCAAAATGAATTTGGGTAAAATGGGATATTTTTAATGGGTTAAAACGGGCTAGTATCCCATTTTACTTAGACTATTTCACATTTATTTTTATTTGTTTTCAGATACCTTCTAGGTATAAACGAAAAACTGACCGTCAGTCTTGGTCTGAAGAGGCAATGTCTAGGGCACTAGAGGTGTTACGAAATGGAACATATAGTTATTTAATGGCTGCAAAATAATTTAATGTTCCAAAGTCGACTTTAAAAAGGCGATTCAAAAGAAAAATAAACAGGCAATCGACGATTCAAAACAACTGGGTAGCAGACAATTAACATTTTCAGTGGAACTAAAAAGACAGCTGGTAAAATATGTTAAAAATATGGAAGCTATATTATACGGATTAACAACAAGAAGTATTCGGAGTCTTGCGTATCAAATTGCTGTTAAAAATAATCATCAAAAATGTTCATCATGAATTAGTAAGAGAGGCTAGTGGCGTTTGCAATAATAATAATAATCCAGAAATAATTTCCCCCTATCCAAAAAGTCAGCAGAAGGCTGCAGTACTTACAAGTACTCCTTATAAAGAAGAGTTAGAGAGATCGTTGACCGAGAAAATCAGAAAACAAAATGCTGATAAAATGAAAAAAAGCAGCAGCGAGTCTGATGACGTCGATGTGGAATCCTTGTTTTGTGGAAATTATTATTCTAAAGACTGTCGCGAATTCACGTGTGATGTTTGCATTCAAAAATAAATTAAATTTTTTTAAATAAAAATGTTTTAAGCTGTTCTCCTTATAAAATCCATATCCCGTTTTACCTCCAGGATTTTCCCATTTTAACTATACTCTTTAGGTAAAGTTGGGAATTGCAGATATTTTATAATTACACATGCGACTTTTTACTTTTTGATTTTTGTATATTTTTGATAAATATCTGGTTAAATCAATAACCACAGAATAATATATTCACTTTACACAATTTTCCAACTTTTATTATCTTCTATCCAAAATGCCAAACGTTAAGTATCCCATTTTAAGCCCATTTCGCTTATGACGTATATATGGCTGTGTAGTAAAAGTGCAATTTTATAAACTTTTGAATACCCCCGATATTTTATAAATTACGAACACCAGCTGTCAAAGTTATAAGGTAAGATTATTTTACGTAGTATGTATCATTTTAATGTAAAAATTTGAATGAGTGCGCGATGTGCTGAATCCACACCTGTTAATTACGTCATGACATATTTACATACGGGCCCTGATATTAAGTTATTTGTGCAACAATGTCAACATTATATGCATGCCCCCGAAACATATTCTCAATTCTAATACAATTAAAATGATAATTAGATAATAATCGGAGCGTAGGGAGTAATGCAAAACGGATTCGAAAGAATTAATCTCCGAAGCATATAAAACGAAAACTAAAGTTATGTCAGAGTGGTAACAAATTCAGAAAATATGGATATTGCATAACAAATAAATTCCATAATTAGTTTAAACTACATTTCGAAACTTTCTAATAAGCTATTAAATGTAATAATCATTTTGAACCTAAAACCCATTTGAAGAAAATTAAAACCAAATTAAAACGTACATCTTTTTCCCTCTCCAACTTCATTTAACAATAAAAGTGTTTCGTTTCTGTCTAGATTTTTAAACAGAATTTTACATATTTATTTACGTAAGAGATCGGCCAGTAAAACTAGTGTGCCATGAATACATAAGTTAAGAAATACGATTTTATTTAAAGGTCTATTTCGATTTCAACAAGTTTTTGTGCGTCGTTTGATCCACCAGGAGATTTTTAAAATACCTTCAAGAAAACTGTAGTTTTCTCATTCGAATGAATTTTTGGTAAGGAATATATACTTTTGTACTTTACTAATTAATATTTTTTCCAAACACAATTTCATTTTTCAAGCTGTATAATTAATTTAATACATGGAATTTCATTGCCTTGCTTTATATTACATCAAATCCATTTCAACCCTCTCGTATAGTGTCCAATTTAAAACAAATGTTTTGCAATTATCAATATCCAATAGTATTCTCTTGAATATGTGATAATTACTGTTACAAAAATATCTTTGAATTGTAGATAGGGTAATAAGTTAGATTGTCTATAAATTAGCTTTGATAGCACCAAATATTTTATAATTTTTTTTTATACAGGGTGGTCCAAAATTGTCGAGCAATATTTTTAGAGGTGATAATTCACCTAAAAATAAAGATACATTTTTGTATATCCTTTTTTCGAAAAATTAATATAACAAGTGAGACGTATTTAAAAAAATTATTTTTTTAAACGATTCGGAAAAAATAATTCAAATTCTAGGCATAGCATGTTTACTTAAAGATATTTTATTTTATGTTATTATTCATTTCATCTCTTCTGATTAAAGAATAATTTTTGACGGTAAATACTATTCATTACTTCATATTTTTTTAAATACGTAATTATTCGGTAATTAACATTCTCTGGCCTTTTTTACGCAAAAAGTACTCTTGATACGTTTCCATAAACAGCACTGTTTTCGAGTAATTTCAACTTAACAGTAGATGTGCAATTTGCAAATAATAATAAAAAGTGTGTAATAAGGCAAGTAGGCTTTGAATCCGAAAATAATAGAAGGCCAGCGCATCAAGTATGCCTTGAACGATATTTACATATTTATATCCTGCAGTTTTTTTTTGAAAAAGTTACTCTTCACGTTAAGGAACTAAAACTGAAAGATTTCAAGAAAATTCAACTTACAGAAAATCAAATATCCATTATTGTCGGTTTCATAGCCTACTTGCCTTAGTAGATACTTTTTTGTTATTATTTTGCAAATTGCGCGTCTACTTTTAAGTTTAAATTACTCTAAAACGGTGCCATCTAGGAAATCGTATCAAGAGTATTTTTTGGCGTTAAAAACGTCAGGGAATCTTAGTCTTAGTCTCTATCTCCCTTATTGTTGAGGTTTCGATATATATATATATATATAAAGGTACCTTTATTTTTAGGTGAACTATCAATCCTAGAAGTATTGCTCGACAATTTTGGAACACCCTATATAAAAGGAATATAATATGTTTTTTAAATTTTTCTTATCTAAACTAAATGTTTATTAAATATTTGCTTTACAATATTTATATCAAATATTTAATGAATATTGTTTATATTTTTAATAAGTAATATTTGCTAAATAATATACAGAAAATATTGATAGTCGAAATTTAGAAGCAAAACCAAAATATATAGTTAAAAGCAAAATTCGATATTTGTAAAATTTCTGCTACAAAATTGACATCCAATAAAATCTTAACATTAAAATTCTCTAAAGCCGGTTAGAATCTTATTATTAATATGTTGCAAATCACGAAATTTTTTAAAACATTTTAATATTAATAGTCTATCTAACAATAATAGAAAGCATATATAAATAAAATATAAATATAATATTACATAAATATCCAAATATCTGGGAGAACAATTACATGTTTGTTTAAAATGTTTTACACAAAAACTGTTTGTGATTTTTTTATTTTTTTGTATTCTATACAATTTTTTACTATATGTGGGAAAAGTATTAAGGTCCTTTTAGTTTCTGGATACAAAATAGTTTGTAGCGTATATATGCAATTAAAAAAAAATTCTACTTTAAACCTTGTTACGTTGTTTTCAGTTTATTCATAGGCAAAATACCATTTTCTTAATAAAGCCAATATAGACGGTGCTCCTCATTTAATATCAGGATTATTATCATTTGTTTCACTTTTCAGCTCATATTTTTCAATAATATAATAAAATATTTCAAAAATATAATATTTTTCCTTTTAAATTCGTTTGATTTTTATACATATTAATATTATGAGAATACCAAAAAGTTTAAATAAATAACTTTTGAACATTTTTTTTTAAATTTGTATTGGTTATATTAGAGGCATTGTTGAAAATTTGACGTGAAAACTTAAAATGGTCGATTTCCGGTTTCACCGTAAACGACACAAAAGGTAAAAATTTATATGGAACCCCCTGTATATTTGTTCATATTCTACGAGTTCAAATACATGCAAATCAAGTCAAGTGTCACTTTAGATATAGTTTTTCAATTTTTTTTAAATCTTGTGGTCATAACCTTATTGAAATTACCAAAAAATGCAACAGAATCACCTGGAAATATTAATTTTTGAAAAAAGTACTAGCATTTATTTTACTAATGTTTAAATTTTAAAAATACATTATTGTAATTGAAACTCACTTTTTCAATAGAAATATACATGGACCACACTGTATACTAAAAACTATTTCAAGTACCAGTAAAATGATATATAATCATTTCCTTTCTTCCTAAATAAAGCAAGAATTTATTATTATTTTTTATTTCTATTAACACGACATGCTTCTGAATCCGTCCTGATTAGGTATGGTAACAATGTTTTGAAATATTATTCTTAATTTAAAAAAATAATTAAGCTAATTTAAAAGGATATTTGACAGTTAACCGGTATGTACCGTAGAATTCAAATATTTAAAAATATACAGGGTAACCATTTAATTTTTTAGGTTTTGCATTTTTTCCGGTGAAACCAGAAATCCATCATTTTAGATTTATACGCCAGATGATTTAAATATACCTCATATATTTATAAGCAACTCAAATTTAAAAAAAAGCTTTAAGAGCGTTTAAAAATTATACTGACGGCCTATGACCTTTTTACATTCGGTTAATAGGAAAATACCTTTTTAAAAAATAGACAAACTATAACTACAAGTTGGTATGTAGATTTATTCTTTTAAAAGTCGGTGAAAATTGTGGTTTGTGATAAGCAAATCATCATCGATCAAATGAATTTTCTACTAAAAAAATATAATATTTATGTGTGCAGAGATTATGTAAATGTAAATTCGGTTATAAATAATTTTACGTAGGAAATAATTAATTATTACTACAAGAGTGGTATAGTTTGATCAGTAGAGATAAGCAGTAAAATATATTTTACATAAAATTAAATTAGCAGTTTAATTGACAATATATTTATTATTATTGACAATCACTTTCTCTATACAAAACAATATACATAATTATCATACTCATTAGTGTGGCAAAGCTCGATTAATCCGCTATTATTGAAGTTACGAAAAAAAAGTATTTACAAAAAGTGTAGGCAGTCTTAAGATTCACATTTTAAAATTAGTCCCAAATATATAAACCTATTCCCGAGCTGATTTCCACAATGTATCACAATTGATGGTTATTATGTTTAATAAAGGATCTACAGCCACCTGAAAATCACATTTGTTTTTAATTTAGATGTATGTAGCAGCCAAAATGTTCAAAATCAATAAAAAAGGTTTACGTGTCCATATTCTAATTTTTCAATTTCTATGCTACGCTATTAAAAAATATTTGATACAGAGTGGTCAAAAATTTGAAAAATTTGAAATCCCATTCGATTTCTGATCACTCTGTATTAAATATTTTTTAATGCCTTAGCATAGATTTTGAAAAGTTAGGCTAGGGACATAATAATAATAGTAATATTAATAATAAGTTTATTCATTTCAAAAATAAGTTACCCGGAAATAAAGTCACATGTAAGGATATATGAATAACATTAAATATTAATACAATAGAGTAATAATCTTATTTTAAAATAAAAATTTAATAATTTAATTAGCTAACCAAAAAACGTGGTGAAAGCTCACTTAGGACCTTTTTGTTTGCGCTCTAGAACACACACATTAAACATTCAGAAGCTTTTTTTTTCTATTTTATAAATATTAGATAATAAAGAATAGTAACTGCTTAAATAAATGATAAAATAAAAAAAACCATGAAGACAATAGATAACATAGGAATTACAGGAATATAAAAGAACAATAAAAAAATAGCTAAAACTGATTAAAAACGCATAGTACGTGTAATTATGAACATTCAATCAAATTATGAATTGTTTTCTAACCTCTAACATTTCCTCAACAAATAAAGTACTGCTTTGATACATATAGACCAGGGTCGATAATTTTTGAAACGAAATAAAATAATAGTAGGATGAAACCCATTGGAAAAGGAAGAGAATATAACAAAAATGAAAGGAAAATTAATTTACTGGCGATCTGAGGTTGGGAAGTGGAAGGGGGTGTGTATTTAAGGGTAGAAAACTGTTTATCTCGTAAATGAGATTATATGGTTACTCCTAGATATTTATTATGGTTTCTTGACTCAATTTTAAATAGTTAAGTTAAGTTTATTATATCTATTGTATAGAAAGTAGGAAAATAATTTTTATAACAACAAAATTGATTTATGGAAAGTTTGTTACATGAAAACCACTTGAATATATTTAGAAAGTCACTCTCAGTTTGTTTGTTTAAAGCTGTTCAACTATCTGCGCTATAAAATCATCTGCAAACCTGTCACTTTTCCAGTTATGTCGACACTTAAAGATACCATTTATATAAAATGAAAATAGTATAGGTCCTAAGACTGTACCTTGTGGGACACTGCATTTAACAATTTCGAGTTTACTGACCAATTTATCAACCATAACAACCTGCTCTCTGTCTGAAAAATAGCTATTGAGAAGCTTTAACCCTGCACCACGTGTTCCAGACTCCTCCAACACATCCAATAGCAGCTTATGATTTACCGTATCGAATGCCTTAGACAAATCTCAGAACACACACATGTAGGATTTAGATAAGGCAATAGATTTATATACGTTATTTAAAAGATTAACTATGGCATCGTTTGCGGATAAGCCTTCTTGAAATCCAAATTGTTTGTCAGAAAGTAATTTATGTTTTTCTGCGAATTTTACTATGCGATGTTTTAAAGCCTTTTCAAATATTTTTACCAGTACAGAGATTAGTGATATTTGGTCTATAGTTTGTTAATAACCTTTTATCGCCCTTTTTAATTATAGGCAGAATTACGGCTGTTTTATACTGCTTGGGTCAATGGCCTTTTTCAAAAATTACTTTTATTAAAGATATCAGAAGTGGACTTATTACATTTTTAACTGATTTTATTGTTTCAGCTCTGATTTTATCACCCGGGGTTTTTTTATTTTTTAATGTATCGATAATACTGCAGATCTCATTTTCTGTTACTGGGTGAAGGAATATTGAACTGTTATTTCCTTGGCATTTTGGTCAAACATTAGAAGCCATGTAGATATTATCAGAAACTACTGAAATTTATTTATTTTTTATCACTTTTTTTTTCTTCACCATGTATGTCCATAATTGCTTAGGGATTTTTACTTTTATTACTAATAAGCGATTTATAGTAGCTTGCTTTAGCATTTTTTAAAAGGTATTCTATTTTTTTTTTGGGTGATATAACTGGTTTTAATGTCATTATTTTTGGGATCACTTTTGTATTGTTTATATAGGACATTTTTTTCCTTAATGGAAATTATTAGATTATTTGTAAGCCGTTTTTATTTATTTTTAATTTAAAAAATGTGATATTCAGGTAGCTGTAGATCCCTTTATTAAACATAATAGAAATGAAGTATGATACATCGTTGAAATCAGCTCGGGAACAGGTTTATAAAAATGTAAAAACATACAGGGTGTTCCATTTAAAAAACGTAACTTTGGTCGGGCATTACGTTACGGAACACCCAGTATACTTGGAACTAATTTTAAAATGTGAATGTCAAGACTGCCTGCACTTTTTGTAAATATTTTTTTGTAACTTCAATAATAGCGGACAAATCGAGCTTTGCCACACTAATGCGTCACCCTGTATATAGGAAACTAAGATTATATCATTAAACATATTCTAACAGTTTCGCATTGAATAAATGTATGACTTGTATTTATAACTGCTCAACAAATTTAGTGAAAATAAAAACAAAAACAAATTTTGCCGTTTTTCAAAATAGTAAATATTTGCCAAACTTTAGATCACAATAATCAATCAATTTATTTTTACGAAACTATTGAAAGTGATCTTAATTTTTAACCATCTACATATATTAAATTTTAAAATGCTGGATTATCAATTACCGAAGTTTTGATTTTAATTGCCCCTCCAATTCAGTTAAACTTACTTTAAATCCATCCTATAAACTTTTCGGAATCTAAAGAAAGGCCATAATTGGCCAAAGTACCTTTAGAATTATTATATGTACTTAGAAATGGCTTTGCTTCTTGTGTATCTTTCGAATATACATATTCATTTAAAATATTAATCTTTTTTCCTATCCTAGATTTTCATTTCCCTACTTTTAGAACTGCTAATTTCAAAAGTCACAGTTTTTTACGTTATGTCTTTTTTTGGTTTTGCGCCTATTAAGACTGTTTATAATGAATATTTTTTCTAAATGTTTAATAATGTGTTCTGCGATAAACATCAGTTGGCATAACATATTTTCCTGAATAAAGATTTCATTTATGTTTCTTATCAAATTCGTCAATTATGATCCTTGTTGCTTTTATTTATTTTTGCTAAATGTTTGTAAAACAGTTATATATTTTATTTATTTTCAATTAACATTTTGACAAAATATCAAGGGACGTACTCGCATGTGTTCAAATGTTTACGTTTACCTGTTCCCGATTTAGGAAATACATCAATTTTGTACGGTTTTTTGGTTACACACTCATAACTCCATATTTCCAAATATTTCTTCATGTAATTTGTTAAGTTATTTCACAGCAATTCTTGTAAAATTCCAATGACAATTAAGAGTTTGTAATTTTAGCCAGGCCCGTACGTAAGATAATGTTCCTACTGTTCAATTTTAAACTCTACGCCAGTGTTTGAATTTTTCCTTTTTTTTTTATTTCAACATTATTGTTGCAAAAAATGTATTATATGAAAAATTCAGAGGTAATATATTTGAAGTTGGTTGGAGAAAAGTTTTTATTTATTTATTTTTAAAAGTGGTAGCATATTCTTAATGGTTCCATTAACATAAAATAAATAAGGTTTAGAAAATGCTATTTCCAAGTCTTTTAACGTTACAACAATATAAAAAAAAATACCCTATACACATAAACGCAACAGAAATAGGTACAATATCTGAAAAATAGTACTACTGCATTTATTGTACTCAAAAAATATGCTACCACTTTTAAAAATATATAAATAAAAATCTACAATAATTTTCTCCGACCAACTTCAAATTTATTACCTTTTAATTATTGACATAACACATTTTTGCAACAATAATGTGGATATTTAAAAAAATATGAAAAATTCAAACACTGGCGTAAAGTTTAAAATTGAACAGTAGGAACATTATCTTACCTACGACTCTGGCTAAAATTAGAAACTTAATTGTCATTGGAATTTTACAATAATTGCTGTGAAATCACTTAACAAATGACATGAAGAAATATTTATAAATATGGAGTTATGAGTGTGTAACCAAAAAACCGTACCAAATTTATGTATTTCCTAAATCGGGAACAGGTAAACGTAAACATTTGAACACATGCGAGTACGTCCCTTTATATTTTGTCAAAATGTTAATTGAAAATAAATAAAATATATAACTGTTTTACAAACATTTAGCAAAAATAAATAAAAGCAACCTAAGGATCATAATTGACGAATTTGATAAGAAACATAAATGAAATCTTTATTTAGGAAAATATGTTATGCCAACTGATGTTTATCGCAGAACACATTATTAAACATTTAGAAAAAATATTCATTATAAACAGTCTTAATAGGCGCTAAACCAAAAAAAGACATAACGTAAAAAACTTTGACTTATGAAATTAGCAATTCTAAAGATAAAGAATATAAAAACTAGGATAGATTTGGCTAATGTGTAAATAATTTCAACTCGTTCTGCAATAGAATAAACCATTTTAGACGTAATAAAAAAAAAACCTATTAGATTAAATAGCACCACTGGTGAACGCTACCAAATGTCTTAGTAACTACTTAGTTAATCTTTGTAAAGTTTGATATTTTCGACGTGCTAAAAAAATGTGGCACATTAGCTAAACATAGGTGTTACGGTTAATTTTTAAAAGGTATTAAACTTTAATTAAATTAAGACTTTTTTTACAAAATATCGAAAGAAAAATTATGGATGATCATATGGTTGATTAGATCGTCGCAATACCTTGCTAATGATGTTCTATACATATAAAATTAAGAAGTTGGAGACGTGGAAGGGAGAGGGTTGATATATGATAGATGTCTGTATCGTAAAAATAGTAGTAAAATAGTGGAATGGACTATTATACATCTTATACTAAACTATTTGGCTTTAAATAACAAATAAACCCATACGAAATAAGTGAAATTGAATTGCATTAAATTATTTAGAGAAATCACAAGAACAAACACAAACATATTAAAAATTAATTAAAAAGTTATAATAAAATGAACAACTCTATAGCATGCATAAAAATATTATTATTAATTAACAAAAACTAGTAAATTTTTTTTTTTCATAATTTTTACAAACTCTCGTAACACGAAGACAGAAACAACATCATTTAGTGGCTATTCTCAGTAACACTTATATCTAACAAATATAAGTAACTTCAATATTCTTAATTTAAAGAAGGCATATTTCATTGTAGAAAAACTGTAATATACTATAATGACTTCGAATTTAAGTAATAAATTTTACTTGGATAGAAGCCTTAAAGATATTTTAGTGAGCATTCAATCATTATTTTAAAGAAAACATGTCCATTTTTATGAGAAAACTGAAGGTGTAAAAACAAAGAATTTTTGTCCACATATTTAATGGAGTAATTATAATGCACCGTGACAGTGTGACGTCACCTATAGCAAGTGGCTAACCTGATCTGTTTCCAAACAAACTTGGTTTTTTGGTGGTTTGTGTTGCTTATTTTGGATTTGTTTAAGTTTTTTCTGTATATTTTATTAATTAAAAGACGTTTTATACATGTTTTCAAAGGTTTGTATAACCTAATCATTGTTCTTCGACTTAAAATAATTGTTTCCTTGTTTATTTTAGATGGTTATGTGCTAGATACCAAACTACCATCTTTATACTGATAGACAGACTTGTAAACAAAACACAAAAATATTATTTACACTCTCCAAAACACGGCATAAACAACAACAAACAAAGTTATTTACGAATTAAAATCCGCGCATGGCAATTGTTAATGTTAGGAAAATTTCAGGTTAGCCAACTGTTTTGTGACGTCACGACTGTCCTGGCCCAAAAGAGCTCATAAGCTTGAAAAGAAAAACAATTATAAAAATAATAAAATAGGGAACATTTTATTGATGTAACTTGTACAAACTATTGAGTGATTAAATAAATAGATAATAAATAATATTCTTAAATGGAAAACTAAATTATACTAAAGAACAGCGATGTTCAAATGTACTAAAGCCGTAATCTCCATGTCTCGAGAAAAAGCCTAACTCACTGACAACACTAATTTAGTTGTCAGAAGAAATTAACATGCATAACCCAATATTTTCCCCAAAGTAAACAATTGCAAATAGTATAAGTAAGGAACTAAAAACAAACAAATTCGATGACAAACCAAAAGGGAGAAAATAAAAAAATAAAAATAAACGGCAACGTAATCCTTTTATGAAACATCAGGTATGAAGATTTATTTGCAACTGGCAAATACAGAAATACAATTTGGTTTTTAGGTGAAAATTTAACGTTACAATGTTAGTCGACACACTGTGCGATCCACTCTTCATTCTCATATACTATATCCGTATCATATTCAAAGGGTACAAGCTTTAAATTCAATAGACTAACTTTCCCACTCGAGTCAGTTTCTGTCGTTAGCCTTTAAGAAAATTGGAATTTTCAATTTTCACAATTCCCATAATTGGTCTGATGAAAATTGTCATGCTATTCTAGAAAGCCGTCATCAAACTCGGTTTTGTTTTCCGTAAACATTTGGGCGGGAATTCTCGGAGATCAACTCATTGGCCCATTTTTTACCAAACAGGCAAAGTAATATTTAAGGCTAATTTTAAATTATCCTAAATACTTTATTAAACTTTTAGACTAAACGCTGAAGCCTATTTAGCTTTTTTGGCACGTGATACTTTTAGAGGAGATATCATTGGCACAGAGATCACCAGGCCTGAATCCCCTAGATTTTTATTTTTAAAGTTATCTAAAATAACTAGTACTTAATACACAGCGAATTATTAATTGTGCCAATCAGATTCAAAATAAACCAAACCATTTTCCTAGAAGAGTAGAGCGTTATGGTGCATTTAAATGAATGTTGGCCCTTTGAACACTTCTTATTATTATAATAATTTTAAAACCTTAAACTTTTTTACTTACCATTATGATTCTAAAATTTAAATACAAATAAATAAGTTCTCTAAATTTTCAGATTCGACTTTCTCAGAAACCGTTGCTCCTAACAACTTCCACCAAGAGCACCGTTTCAGTTTAAAAAATATATAACTAGTGACAAATTTGTAATTTAATACTCATCTTAGACATTATGTTTATTAGAACACTTTGTCGTAAAATTATATGAATATTTTAAATAAGAAATTTATAAACTGTTGCAATTGTTGAGCGATAAGTGCTTAAAGAGACTCGTCTAGATAAATAAATGTAATTTACAATAAAAAATATATATAAAAAACAGCTAATAATATTTAATCGAAATTAAAAAAAGTAAAAAAACGAAACATTCTACAATTGTATTGTAGACTGTGAAAGAATAAAAAAGTTTAAGAACGGCGATGAAAGGGATAAAATGTTTTAATTGTGTTGTGTTCTATATTGTCTACGACAGTAAAATGAAAATTGAAAAAGAAAAATACACTTCTATTATAACTTTAAGCTAGAGTATTAAAGATAATAGACATGAAATGTGATACATTGTTGAAATCAGCTCGGCAAGAGGTTTATAAAAATGTAAAAACATTCGGGGTGTTTCGTTTGGCACTACGTTACGGAACACCCTGTATATTTGGAATTAGTTTTAAAATGTGAATATCAAAACTGCCAACACTTTTTATACATACTTTTTTTTCGTAACTTCAATAATAGGGAACTGATCGAGCTTTATCAAAATAATGCGTCACCCCGTATATACGGTGCGCGCGGCCAAGTTTACTGACTTAAAACATAACTAACTTAGACGTTTCCTTTTGAAATGCCTGAAAATCATATTTTGATCATCCTGACAGCTAAACAAAAAGTTAAAAAAATTAAACGGGGCTGCTATAAAACAAACAGTTCGGTTAAATTTTTTGACATGTTTAAAAATACGGTCAGTCAGACGTAACGTGACAAATGTTTGAAAACGTAATAAAATTACAAAATGAATATACGTTTTTAATAGATATTGTGATAATACCTACCTATGTACTTTTGACATAGAAGAAATGGGCCCCAATGAGGCTGTGACGTTTTTGACCGTTACTATCTACCCAACTAGGTTCAGAATGATCTATTCTGTGCTTTTCATTACAAAATAGTAAAGGTGAAGCAAATACAAACAAATTAACACATTGAAGAGTCGATAGCAACTCCAGCACGATAGCACAACTACGATTTATTTTAATTTATTTTACTGCTTTAATCGGTTCACTTTTTTTTTCAACAGTGGTCGTATTCGAATTATATTCTGGCCAATAAACATTTAATTTTCCCGATCTGCATTGACATTTATTCACTATTAGAGTAAATAGATTTTCACAGTTACGATAAGAACAAAAATACATATATTGACGGTGTACTACCGAATTTTACAACATCACCATTTGAATTTCATCTCTCTCGGACCTTATCTTTTAGTTACAGAATTTATTTCTCAATGCATTTGGATAACGACCTTAATTAGTATTGTAATTGTTTTTAGTTGTAGTTTTTAGTATAATTTATTATTATAAGGTTGTTTACTAGTTACAGAGGCGCAGTTGTTAACCCAACTTTTGCACATTAATGTTTAAATTATAAAATATAGCAACACGCTATTCTTCGTGTAGAAACGTAACTAGCTACTCGAAGTTTAAAAATTGATTTCCTATTTCTTCAGCCGATTTCTGGCACACAGCTGTTCGACAGCTCCCGAGAAAATCCATTTAGTCAAAAAAATCTGAAACCGCGAGATGCGCACCGACTTAAAGGAGGAGGAGTATCACAAACTAGAAGCGGGCGAAGAATTTGTAAGACTAGAGTGATTTGTTAATCTATGTTGCCATATCTTGTAAAATGTTTATATTTTAAGTAACAATATTGTGCACAAACTTAATCTGGAGTACTATAGTACTACTTGAAATTACACGGGATCTTATAAAAGAATAAGTAAAATAACTCAATTACGAACGTGAAATTAAAAAGTATACATAGATATCGATCCGTGAAATAGAATTTCATTTACGGAAGTAGTAACAACACAATTTTTAAACGGGTACTAGCTATAATAAATTTTTTAAGTAAAACCAATCTGGATTATTGAAAGTTAATTTAGTTATCATAAAAAATCTATGGTAAAAAATAATTTATAGCAATATTTATAATTATGTAATATATACAACATAATTATCAAAAATTATTATAAATACATCCAGTTTCCTTTGAACTACAAAAAACATTGATTAATGAAATTAATGAAATTTTCAACAATTTGGCTGCTATACACATCTAAATAAAAAAAATGTGATTTTCAGGTGGCTGTAGATCCTTCATTAAACATAATAGACATCAACTGTGATACATCGTTGAAATTAGCTCGGCAAGAGGTTTATAAAAATGTAAAAACATATGGAGGTCTTCAATTTAAAAATATATAACTTTGGTTTGGCACATTCGTTCCTGAACATACTGTATATTTGTATTAATTTTAAAATGTGAATCTCAAGACTGCCTACACTTTTTGTAAATATTTTTTTTTCGTAACTTCATTAATAACGAACAAATAGAGCTCTGCCACAATAATGCGTCACCTTGTATATTTACATATAAAAAAATAAAATTTTCTTAGACTATCCTTATAATTTATTTATTGTTTTGTTTCTTGGATTTTTGTCCATTCGAAAACAACTAGTTTCTCATAATCTCTATTTAGGACGTATCGCCAGTAATCTCATGCTTTTATCAAGTGAAATTAAAAACAGTTTTAAAAATCGTACTTGTACAAATCATTATTTACATAAAGTTATGGTTTACTTTGTTAAAGCTGAAGAGCTAATATATTTAAGAACTACATATTAATACTAAGTTATATAAACAATAATATAAAAAATAATACAATCCTACCTTAGTTAAAACGAAGTAAAAATAATGCATTTGAATTGTCAAAACAAAATCACTAAAAACTATATAACTTGGTTAAAATCGTCAAAAATATTTATGCCATGATTTATACCACACAATAAATTTGCCGAAACGTATTATCTATTTTTTTCTTATTTTTAATTTATATACAGGGATTTTCAAATCAATTTTTACAATAGAAAATATTTCACTTTAGCAAATTGTGGTAATTAATAGTTGGAGAGATTTGTTGTATCCGCTTTTGCATATGTATTTTCTTTAATTTTCGGAATAAAAATCATTTCGTTAATTTCTCTATTTTTATAATAGTTTTTTTATTTTAATATCTTAGTTTTCTTATAGTTGAAACTGTGGTTTGTTTCTTTAGAATGGTTGATTAAGGCGGTGGCACTTTTTTATCATATTGATGATTTTATTTTTTAAAGTATCGACTAGTTTTCCCAATGTACACACAATTACAATCTCGACAAGGAATTTCGTAATTTATGTTACTTTTTTTTTGTCATTACTGATATTTGATTTTAATTTTGAAAAGTTATTTATATATGCCAAGTTGGTGGTGCTATAGCTAACTTTTAAGTTATCAGGTTTAAATATATATTTAATTTTTTTCAGTTAAAAATTTTGTTTTTGCGTTTGGTGACTACTGCATTTATTAATTTAATAGAATAAGTATTGTTTTTAATTGTTTGTTTATTTTTGTCTATGACTTCTTTTTTTTTTCTATATCGGATAGAGTGCTATCTCTATCAGCCAACCCACTAATGACTGACATGGGGTGTTTTAATTAAAGAATCAAAAATTTGATTAATTTAAATTAATTTTATTATTATAACCAAATACCAAAAAATATTCATTTGTTTAATGAATGCTTTTTGATAGTGGAATGTACGGGGTGGTCCTCAAGCTTGGCCGGCAAGATCACCAGATTTCTACTTGTGGGGCCACTTAAAAACTTTGGTACCGATTAATACCGAAGAGCAACTACCACAATGCATAATTGATTGCTCCAAACAAATTGTAAAAATGCATTTGGATTGTCAAAACAGAGTCACTAAAACCGATACAATACAGTTTAAATCGACAAAAATGTATTCACACCATCATTGCTAACACTCAATAAATTTACCAAAACGAGCAGTTTAACTCAATATCTTTTTTTATGTTTTATTTGTATACAGGGTCGTTGAAATAATTTTACACAATGTTTTGTTTAAATAATTGATTAGATTTTATATTTATTTCCTTTTATTATGGTTTTCTTGTTTTAATATCTTATTGTTCTCATAGACGAAACTGTTCTTTACGACAGTTGGTCAGGGCAGTATCATTTTTTTTATCATACTTATTTATTTTTAATCTTTTTTAAGGTATTTATTAGTTTGCCGAATATACATACCGTTCGTAATTTACGTCCCTTTTTAATCATTACTGATATTTGATCTTAATTTTGAAAAGTTATTTTTGTTGGTTAAGTTGTTGACTTTATAACTAACTTCTAAGTTATCAGTTTTAAATATATTTTTAATTTTTTCTCATAAACATAGTACATGGGGGTAAGTATAGATATATAATTTGTGGTTAAATTTTGATCTTTTTTTGGGTATTAGGTTAGTTGAGTTATACAATTTGTGTGTTCATTTGGTGACTATTGAATTTATTAATTTATTTAGATAACTATTGTTTAATAACCGCTTGATTAGTTTAACACGCCACAATCCATAAATTTATGATGAGCAACCCATCTAAAAATAAATAATTTAACTTTTGTGTTTGTTTAACTGTTTGCCTTCAATTTTCCTTTTTATGGGAAAAATAAGTAGCTTTAACAAAATGAAACACATTGTAAAAATATCCAAAAAAATTATTCATATATTAACCCCCAACCCTAGCAAGAACTACCCTTTCCCATTAAACGAATAATTTTTCGATATCAGCACTTAATTTAGGGGCAAATTTTATGACAGCCTGGATTTTTTCTAATTATTTCTTGTTTTTTAAACTTTCAAAAAACTATTTTCGAAATTTACCCATTGACGTTTCTAACTCCCATAACATGCATTTAACGACACATACTTATAGGAACTTTTTTTATCAATTTTAGAAGTATTATTACCTCTCGATTTTTTTACAACCATTTCAATGACACCCTACAGAAATGCTTTTCACATCAGTTTTAACAACGATAACTTTATATGGATAACAACGATTGGTTCAAATACGATTTTCAAAATTATTTTTTATTGCAACTGATAAAGGCTTTAGATTATTGTCGAAACTTCCTAAATAAAGATTATGAGAAACTAGTTATTTTTGAATGGATATAAAACTTAAGGAACTAAAGAATAAACAGGGTATTTCTAAATTCGGGTACCAAACTTATACCACTGAAGAGCTCTCGTGAATCAATGATTATTTTTTCAAAATACCGTTTCTCAAGTCTAGAAGGTTTTAAATAAATAAAACAGAAGTCTGGCAACGCCTAATTATCTCAATAAATTTTTTAATACAACTATTTTCAACTACATTCAAACGTAACATTTGAAAGATTACAACATTTTTAAAATAATGATTACTTAATCAAGTGTTCAAAATGTGCTCCATGATTGTCTAGAAATTAATCGAGATTCATCTATAATTCGTTGCCTTAGCTCTGCAAGACTTGCTGGTTTAGTTTTGTAAACTGAATTTTTCAAGTATTCCCAATAAAAATAATCTTTAGTATTTAAATCAGGTGAACGTGGAGGCCATAGAGACTACATAAAATAATAAGTGTTACATACGGTTGAACTCGTATTGACGAGAAAATTAAAAAATGACTGAATATACAGGGTGATGTATTTAAAAAACCAAAGTGACTAATAATACCAGAGAAACGACAAATCTAGCAACATTGCAAACGTCAAATCCGTATCCCATAATAGGCTTATCCTAAATTTTGTACAATTCGGACTAGCAATTTACGAGATAATTGGCCGTTTCCAGACTTTTGGTCCACTCTGTATATTGTCATATTTTTTATGCTTTCTAAGAAATAACTTTATCGCACCTCCTCCCCTCCACATTTCAGCCTTGAAATAACTTTTATTTACAAAATATTTTCGTTGGATGAAATTTACTCTGCAGCTCCATGTATTCTTGCAATTTGATCTTGTTCATTTTCCATGGGTGTACTTTATGCAAGTTCTTTCATGGCTCCCCATAGAAACAATCCATTGGACTTAGGTCTGTAGATCGCGGAGGCTATATAATAGGCCGTCCACGATCTATCTATTTCTCTGGGTATTTTGGTATTAAGATAATATCTACCATCGGCAGTGAAATGGACTGAGGGTCCATCATGTTGAAACCACATACTGCTTCCAATATTTAACGGAATATTCTCTAGAATTTTATCCAAAGCTCCTGTTAAAACATTAAATTAAATCTTTCCACTCAGCTTAATAGGTAAAAAAATATTAGGCAAAATGTCATCCTAAAGATTTACAGAAAATTTTTATTGTAAATCAGGGATTTTTATCCGTCCATACCTGCATCGTTTACATTGGTGACTTGTATGGCTTTCTTCGAACTTTAAATATGATTTCTCTAAAAGACAAAAGGTAACAATCTGCTCTGATATTCTAGTTTCATTAGAGTGAATAATAAATAGTTACAACAAACACCTAGAATCTATGAGATATTCTAAAAGCTTAATCTAACTGTAACGTACACTTTTTTATCATAATAATCTGGTGCACAGCACATGACAATCTCAAAGGCAAAAATAATGCGGACGTGGTACCAAAACAGCCAAGATAATTTCATCAAAGATATTTAAACCTACGAAGACCTTAAGAAAGTTCTAAAACAAAAATCAGCTGAAGAGTGGCAACGCTTCTCGAAATCAAGAGACAAAAACAAATCAAATACCACCAACAGTATTTACAAATAATCTACCAGTCATGTCCAGAAGATTAAGGATTATCTATACTCGAGTCAGTCAGGACATTTGGTGAATTCTGACCATCCTCCAGTTCTCTAACTGTAAAACAACTTCTCGTAGACTATATACCAGTATTAGTAAAGCGTCAAGAACATCATCTAGAAAACTCCCTCAAAAACTTATTACACCAACCTTAAAAGTTTAATAATATCTTTTGCTATTTATAAGACTTACAGCGCTACTATAAAATTTGTATATAAAAATATTCAAATACTAAAATTGAATACTCGTATTTTTTTAAATCTTGTTGTTTATTATAGTCGAGACACAATCATTTTATAAATAAATAAATTTTGTAATTTTGTTTTAGATAAATACACGTTTTACTAGTAAATTGAAGACAAAAAAGAAATCCTTATCATCATGAAGTTTAACAATGTCGGCAGTATCATTTGTATTTTTTGTGCTGTTTCCACTGTTAGAGCAGCACCGTTTTTACCACAAAACGGACCGTCTACTGCTCTACAGGTATGTAAAATATCTTCATTCTATTATAGAAATTAAACTGGCAATCATAATTTTCGAAATAAGATAGAAAAAATTTATCTTGCGATTAGTACTGAAACGTTAACCATTGGGAAATTTTATAAAGTTTGCTAAAAATTGATTTTAATAAATATATTTTTTTAAATTCGGATATATTAGAGATAGTTTTGAATCTAACCTAAAAAAAAAGCTGAAAATTAAAATGGAACACTCTGTATATTTGTTCATATTTGGATTTTACTGGTTTAAATACATACTAATTAACTGTCAAATGTCACTTTAGCTGTAGTTATTATAATTTTGTTTACAAATTATATTTTAAAAAATGAAGCGTAATTACCTAGAAAGTAATAGTTTTTAAAAAAAAAATGCGTTTATTTTATCAAGGATTAAATAAAAGAATTTTATTTTTTCAGCTAAAACCTATTTTTTTCTAAAGAAACATATATGAACCACCCTGTATATTAAATAGCTCTGTCAAGTAGGTACCGGTAAAATGATAACAACAAAGTAAATTCAATAAACTACTGAAGATTTATTTGAAAAATTAATACTTTCTACAGTTTAGTTTATAAATTGTAGATAGTGATTCATTTTATATTTTTAGGGTTTTACGGCGTAGAAAAATCATTTAAATTTTCAAATCAACAAAGCACTCAATTAATATTAATGTCAAAAAATCTGCATCCATGTCCTCGTGGTAAAATCCAGACTTTTTATATTCAAAGACACTTAAACCTCCAGCAAGAGCACTATTTCTACTTCTTTTTATGTATTTGAAATGCATTTAACCGTAATTTGAGTAACAAAACACATCCAGAAATCTTTGGTAGTTTTATCCTCTTGAAGCTTGGAAGTAATTTTTTTATATTAGGAACCTCATTTCTAAAACAAAATTGTTGTATTTTTCGGCGAATTACGCCTTTTGTTCTTTCATCTAATTTAATAGATTTTCTTCCTCTAGTTTCAGTTAAAAGAGCACTTTTTCTATCTCATAGTCTATTTTAATTGCCCTATACACACTTATTTCACAAACTTTAGTCAATAAACTACACAAAGTGACAACCTCACTTACATTTATATCTTTCTCACAACTAATATAATTCTGCTTTTAAATATTAGAGAGCGGCAAACTAAAATTAGTTTTTAGACTTCTATTTCTTAACCTACCTTTTATTAATTGTGAACCGTACTAAATATGAGTAGTCACTATCTAGAATTTATTTTTTGGTAATTTGAATAGAGTTAGGACCAACAATAATCTTTAAAGAAATAGAAAATGTGGATCTAAAGTGACATTTGACAGTTGACTAGATGTAATTGAACCCGTAGAATCAAAATATGTAATAATATACAGGGCCATAATAATTATTTTGCTCCTTGCTTTGAGGAATCCATTATCCATTATAAATGTAAAAGATAAAATAGGTACATATTTCTTATAATTGGAAAAAAAAGAATATTTAAAAAGTTTTTAGAAAATCGTGGAATTTTATTATAAGAGTATTTTATCTTTTACATTTATAATATACAGGGTGTTTAAATTTTTTTGCTTCATTTCCGGTGAAACCGCAAATCGGACATTTTGAATTTTTACGTCAGAAGAGTCAAAACTGTTTCTAATATAACCAACGCGAATTTAAAATTGTGAAAGCATTTCTTATTTCTATATCGAGGAATGATTGAAGAAAATTGTATTTAAAAAAATTAAAATTAAGTTATTTTTTTTTAAATATCTAAAAATAGATGCTCAACATATTTTTCCATATTGGTTAAAACAAATAATAAATATCCGTAGCTTGGAAATTCTGGACCCAATGGAAATTCTGGACCCAATGGAAATTCTGGACCCAATGGAAATTCTGGACCCAATGGAAATCCTGGATTAGGAGGATTAACGAATATCTTGTCTCAGATTGATTTGCCGGGATTATTGAGGGGAGTTAACAGTTTTGTGAAATTGGTAGGCGTAGTTTGTCCACCGTGCTCGCAGGTAAGTTTACTTAGAGTAAAGTCGGTTGAAAAGTTGGTGTCGAAAAATTATGGATAATATGTCATATATGCCATATTCGAAAGAACATTTGGCAACAATGCAAACTGTCCGATCGGGAAAAGTTGTAAAAACTTTTTTAATATCTGTAATAATTTAACTTTTTTTGTAGATTTTGGACAACGTAATACAAAATGTGACCAGCACCGCGTTTAGAGTTTTTGGAAGAGCCATTTTGCAAGGAGGAGGGTTGGGAGCAGGAGGTGGAGGAGGAGATATTGGGGGTGGAGGAAATTCAGTTAGTGTAGTTTTACCCACTTTTCCCCCTGATGATGACGATGATGAAGAAGAAAATACTGTGGAAAAGAATGGACCATTGACAGAAAATATATTAAATAAAAGTAGTGACAACGATATAGGAAAAAATGATAAATTAGTAAACGAAATAGAAAAGCAGAATTTGACAAATAAAAAAGACGATCGTGGAAAAATAGAAGCGTTTAAAAATGTAAGAATTTGAATTCGTTATAAAAATAGGAGTTAACTATTTATGTTGGCGGTTTTTCTTAATTTTGGCATTTATATTTATTTTGGAGCTTGTATTTATTACTTGAAATTTTGTAGTTGGGATAAAAACTTTACTGCTTCACTATTACATACAGTAAATTTAACTAAAACGAAGAGAAAAATGAGACCTTGAATTACACTTGTTTACTCAACAATTCTTGGTGAACTTCATTGGTTTTTTCCAATAAAGTAAATATTTTTGCTTTCAATATTGATAGGGGGTGGATTTTCTCATGTGGTAATAGAAAATATCAACGATTTTTAAGTCAAAATTAAAAATATCGACTAGTTTGTAAATAAACTATGGTATTTCCAATATTGATGCAAAGCGACTAACCGTAGACGGTTCGTTCGTGTGGGAATTAATTTTTCTAGTCTGTAGCTTTATACGAGAAATTATTAATACCTCTTTATAGTATTTCAGTGCGCAACATCCCAAACGAACGGTTAGTCGCTTTGCATCAATAATGAAAGCACCATAGTATCAAGCAAAATAATAACGGTATTTTCGGATCAGCTTGTAGGCATTGTGAATTCATATATCACAAGAATTCACCCCCCTCTCCTAAACAAAATAGTTTTTTCTAAATAATTGGAATGTCGCCGTTCTCCAACTGGGTAATTTTGGCTTCGAAACGAGTCGAACATTCTCAACGCGGGCGGTAGTGAGAGTGAGAAACCACGAGTATCGAATTTTGTTATTCTAACCGAGCAACAAACTATATTTTATCCACGACCCGAAATTTACTCGATTTTTCACTTATTATTTTATTTCAATTAAGTTTTGACATATTCATGACAATCGATATTGTTTAGAACAATTGCGGAATATTCATTTCGTAACTTGTTATAGAATGAAAATACTTATACATATATGCAAAACACAGAAGAAGCAAGCGCTTCAGAATAAATACTCTATCTCAAGAATGAGATCGTTTACATTCATTATTAAAAATGGTTTTGGAATGAATACATTCTACTAATGGTCATGCAGAAACCTATTTATGAATCTTAGTAGTAGGTGTACATGGACATATTTCTCCAAACAGTATTGACTGTCATTTTATTATTTTATAAGAGATCGATCCATCAAATACTGCTTCTACAATTCAACAATATCATATGCATAACTTTTTACCGATGTGAAGTCGGATTTCTTTCTTCTGAATTTCTTATCTTATACCATCCATTCATATTTTTCTCAAAAACTCGCATGTCTGTAGCGGTGAGTTTTGTTTTATGTTTGAGGATCAGTGTCCATGTTTCACTAATATACGCGGCCTAAACAAAGAAAACAATAATTTAGAAGAATAAATTTGTTTTTATTTTTCAACATAATCTCCTTCTAGTTGAATGCACTTGGTCCATCGATGTTCCAAACTCTTTATCCCATCCCTGTAGGTAGATTCTGACAACTCTTCAATATAACTGTTTGTCGCTTCAATCACTTCCGAGTTTGAAGCATATTTCTTTCCCGCATGAAATTTCTTCAAGTTAGGAAATAGGCTGAAGTCCGTCGGGGCTAAATCAGGGGAGTAGGGTGCGTGAGGTACCAGTTCAAAGCCCAGCTCATTAATTTTAGTCATCGCGATAACCGACTTGTGGCATGGTGCATTGTCCTTATGAAACAAGATTTTCTTTTTGACCAACCCGGGGCTTTTTCTCGAATTTTTTGGTAGAGCTCTTCTAGTAGATTATCGTAGTATTTGCTATTTATTTTCCTTTTTTAAGGTATTCAAACAAAAGAATTCCTTTTGCGCCCCAGAAAACCGTCGCCATCACCTTTCCGGCTAAAAGAACTGTTTTGAGCTTTTTCGGAGGCGATTCTCCCTTTGCTGTCCATTGTTTGGGTTGCTCTTTGGTCTTTGGTGTATAATGGTATATCCCAGTTTCATCCACTGTTATGAATCGGCGCACAAAATCTGTTGGATTGCACTGAAACAGCTCCAAACATAGCTCAGATGTGATTTTTCGGATGAGCTTTTGTTGAGGGGTAGGAATCGCGGCACCCATCTAGCCGATAATTTTCTCATGCCCACAACTTCATGAAGGATATGATGTACCCGCTCTTTTGAAATCCCCACAACCTCTGCTATCTTATCCAACTTTAATCTACGATCTTGCAGTACTTCGGCTTTCCTGGACGTGGTGCATCTTTAATGCTTGTACGCCCATGTTTAAACTGTACCATCCACTTTTTACCCCTGATGAACAATAGAGAAGATTCACCTAACGTAGAATCTATTTAATTTTTTACCTCTGTAGGTGTTAAATATAAAAATATTTTATCATGGCTCGAATCTCAGTTTTCTTCATTTTTTCAAACATCGACAACTTACATATTTTGATAAGTAAAAACTACTTGACAGACTCGGACAAAAATTTAAAATGTGACAGGTTGTTACTAAATGCAAACATAAAAATTAAAAAGAAAAACCATGGCTTACTATGGTAGGCCGCGAATTAATCAACCCATCTCGTATATTAGAGTGGGTTTCCCTACTGGTTTTATTATTTCATCATATTATACATATTTTCAGTCTTTCCTACTCCTTCGTTGATTTCTTTGTCTAATTTTTCATTCTTCTCGACCACTAACCCTACATATTTGTCTACTTGTTCAAGTGCTTTTCCGTATGTATTATATTATGTAGTACAAAATCCCACTTATTTCGACTTTCCCTCATTAACGTTCTGGATAATTTTTTTATGAAATACGAGTATAATGCAGCAATAAACCAATTTTGCAATGGACAATTTTTTACGCTACTCGCAGCATCGTTACTTCAACCCTAGAACAGCGGAGTGAACAACCCCTAGAATTTTTCTATTGTCCAAAACCCCCATCTCAAGTTTTCGTTGGGCCACCTTGTATATACAATATACAGGGTGATATGACGATAGGACCAAATATACCTTAATAAAATATTACTGTGGAATAAGATACAGGGCGTTAAAGTTTAAATTTTTTTTCTTTTTTTTCTTATAATGACGCATTATATATATCGAAATCGGTTCGGAGGTATAGCTTTGAACAAGGAATATTATTTTGTGTATTACTTCACATTTTGATACAGGGAGCGCCAAGTGAATGATTCCTGATGATGAAATTAAGTGGTAGCTTTTTTGACGAAACTTTTAGTGATTTTGATTAGAAAATATGATGTAAACATCATTTCTACTTTTATTTAAACCCGATAATTTCACCCGTTTTCGAGAAAAGGGCAATTGAACAGTTCAGTTCAGTTTGCTTTGGACTGTCAGATAATTGTTTCTGTTAAATATCATTTCTTGTCAGTGAATTATTTTTGCTGTGAGATTATAGTCTATTGTTGCATTTTTTTAAACTTTTTCCATTGAACAGCTTCGTCGCAATCATACTAAAAAAAAATATTTTCAAACTTCAACGTAACATTAAAAGTAAATTATTAATATTATTACTAATTACAAATAATTATCCAACAACTCGTTCGTCTGAAGATGCATTGATCAAATCCAAACACCTCTCATCACTGTCTCTGCCTGTAACCTGTAATAATTCTTCTACTTCTAGGTCATCCATGATAATATCATTATGACCTGTTATTGACGCAAACGTTCTCTTGAAATTGTTGTTTTTCGAAAAAATTTTGAAAGGTCGAACGTTTCCTTTATTGTAGAACACAGGGTAATAATTGCAGCCTATAATTGCATGGAAAGCTAGTAAACTTAGACATAGTGAGAATCCCAACTTCGATGCTAATTCTCTGCAGTTGATGCAGTTTAAGTCTTCATTTCTTTTTCTCTCTGTAGACGAACTTACTAACCAAACTATACATTCGGCAAATTTATGCATGTTGGCCAGCAAAATTATTAAAATATCATTTCTTCAAATAATTTTAAACGTGGCAACCGTGAGATCCGCCAAATTTTTCCAAGACAATCCAATACCAGCGTGTTTGCAGAAAAAGTATCTACAATTTTTTACATTTTAATTAAAGAATATTAATGAGGGTGAATTACTTATACTGGTTTACCTGTTTATACCTGTAATTGATACTATTAAATCTAAGTATATAAATTATCGGAATGATAAGAAATAAACAGTTTTTAATTAAAAATAGCTATACCGGGAAATATATAGCAACCTTGGTTTATTGCTGTAATATATTTCATAAAAAAATTTTTTATCCAGTTTGTAAATGAGAGATGGTCGAAATAAGTCGGTATTTTAGGCTATTTCGTCTCTTTTCATTTTATGATTGTTTTCATTTTGATTTTTTTGCTAATTTTTATTACTTCTCTATCTAGTTTATCCAGATTATTATGTAAATTATCTTCTGAGTCCGCTAGTAGTAATATATCTTCCTCGAAAATTAATTCGTTTAGTTGTACTTGTTACATATTCCAGTATCCTAACTTTAAATTTCTCATAGTTTTCTTAGCTTCCTGTATGGTTTCATCTGTAGTACTGACCCAAGCCACACATTTAGTACCTGCTACGTGGTAGCGACTAAATATGTCACTCCAAAGTGGTTTGCCTTAGTTGCCACTAAGTCATAGGAACGGATTAAATCCGTTACTGGTACCAAAGTGAGGAACAAATGTCACGTAGCCAAGTCATATTTACTACGTTCCGACTACAGTCCCTACAACTTCATGGAACCTCACGGCTACGTTCCGAACATTCCGGGGTAGTTCGCGTGAAGTAGCATTGACTTTCGATATTTTCCATGTTTGTTTTCTTTGTTTCTCATTTATGAATATTACATATCTCAACTTAACTTGTTATTCCATTTACTAAGGTTTCCATAACATTATTCTTTTAATACTTATACTTATTATGGTATAACCAGAATTGATAATATCTCAATAATTCATGTGTTGTTCATATCAAATAGATACAAAATTTACAAACGAATGGTAAATTTTTGAAAATTAGGTTGAAAAAATAAAAGCGCCCTCAATAGATACACATATTTAATAAAAAAATATTTAAAATATAATAACAAATTTTCTTTTTTATATAAATCTTTTTATATTAGTATAAATATATAATTAGAGTATATTAAGATTATTTTCTTAGTTTATCGGAAATAGCATTATATTAACACTTTTTGAACTTAAAAATAATGGTCTTATTCCATATTTTAATCAAAGTACCTTATGCTCTACTTCTATGTTATATTAGCCATCTACAAGGTGGCAAATTCCAACCGTTGTGTCTTTTAAAGTATTCGCTACGATAAAATAACAATCGGAACCATCCTAATGGAACTGTATGGTAGCAGTTTCTACTTTGCTACTACAAAGATCCTGATAAAGTGCAGTAGGACTTTTTCTCGCCACTAAGATCCCATTTGCCTCTTTATAAGTACAAAAAAGTAAATTTGATCCAAACGTTAGTTAAAAATTTACCAAATTCATACGTTTTGAAGAATAAAATACAATTTCTCTCTCTCTTTCATATTGAAATACATATATAAATATTTTGATGCTGAAAATATCTTTAAATTATTCTTAAAATTATCGATACTCTAGGTATCGATATTATATTGTCGGTGTTATTCAGTTTGTTCTATTACTTATGTAAAAAATTACAAACTATTACGAAAGAAAATATAGTCATGCAACTTAACAATGACTTCTGAAAAATTACTGCTGTTTTTTTCAGTTTTCCATAACAAGTAGATTAAAATCTATCAGACGAATTAATTTGGAAGCTATTTTGTTACACTCAATGTTACTAAATAGTATAATGATACCATAGAGTAGCAATTTTAAGTATAATTCAATATATGATGGCATGTGATTTCTTAAAGTTTCTATACTTTTAAGTTTCCTTGCTTATTCCAGGTACGTTACTAAAACCACTATTTGGAACTATAAAGTACCATATATTGTAAGTCACAATTTAGTTCCACAAACTAGTAACTGCCTCAAAGCTTTGCCGTTTCAAAATAGTAATCTTTTGAAAAGCTACTTTAATAGTAGCCGGGTAGTTCCATTAAATTTAGAAATGTCTTCAAAGTGGCGGACCTTTGTTATAGTCAATTTAAGTAGCAAATAGGTAACTGCTACACTTTTTCAACACCATAAAGTTATTAATCTTTTTAATTTAAAAAATAGGTAACAGGTTTCAAGCATTTACTTTTATAAAGTTCTGGTTTCTATAATATCTGTTCCTGATACTAAATGTGTTGCTTGGGGAGACACACACATATTCCTGTTTACGCCTACTTTTGTTATATATTCCTTTATTCCTGTTTACACCTACTTTTGTTATATATTCCTTTGACTCTTCGGTGTTCTTTGATATTTGTGTTTACCTTTATATATTCCTTTCACTACTTCCATTAGGTCTTTATCTGTGTTGATGGCGATAGCACTTCTACGTGAAATATTAAGTTGTTGACTTTTCACTAAAAATATGTTTTTTTTTCCAGTCAATAATTGTTATTATTCGAATCTTGTTCTTATTTCTTATTAGACATTGATCTTGTTACGTTGGTGTTATTGAAATATAATGTTAAAATATTTATTTTATTTTTAGAGTATAAATAAGTAATTTAATAGTATTATTTCTTGATTTTTCTTTTTACTAATTCTTTCTTTCAGAACGACCTGGCTAACTTAATCAGGAAAAGACAAGCTACAAATTTTGAACGAAAATAGGGATGGAATTGGTGGAAACACGCAAGCAAAACATAAAAACAATATAATAAATCAACAAGATTATTACCAATAATAATGGAAGAAAACGTGTACTTTTTTTAATCGACATAGGTCGCCATTTATTTTTTAAGGAGTTTTAACTACTGCAAAATGCAAAATTTTACAAATAGGTGAGGACATTGTTTAATTTATATTTTGTATTGTAAAACTAAGAATTTAAATGTAATTAAATCTAATTGAGAATTTGTAAAGATTATTTTACCTGATTATGTTTTTATTTCTTGTATTTTTAATCAAGATATATTGTCATTTAATAGTGATAATAAGTTTGATTTGAATCAGAATGAAAAGAGATGGAAAAGTAATATAACCGTCTCCTTCCGGGGATGGGAAGATGACAAATTTTTTGTGTTTTTTATTCGATCCGTGTGTCCTAAAAGTATACCAAATTTTGTAAAAAAATCTCTTTGGAAAGTCGAAAATTTGATAGGGTTCAACACAAATTTTAAGTTCCTACATTTGAAAAATGAAATTCTATAACGTAGGTAAATAGGAAAAGTATATATAGCCAGTTCTGAGATAACACATTTTCCTCCATTGTTACTTGTTTTCCGCTTTTCTTCGCCAATTTCTTACTCCCAATTCTTCTAAATCCTTCTTCACTCGAGGTCTTCCTCTTTGTTTTTCTTCCAGTTTTTCCTCTGGTTAAAAATTAGTTTGTTGGTCTTTCATGTTTTAAACTCGACACGTGCCCCCCTACCCTCCCCCTCATTTTTTGTGTCCCTACTATATCTGTCATTTTTGCTCCTCCAGTTCTGCATCTGTTCTACTTATTCACATATCATGTATTCTCTTTCCTCAATATTTTTTAATTAAAATTTTTCTTTCTCTCAGGTTTTGTTTCCATGTCTCGCTTCCATATGCAACTATTGGTCTAATTATTGTTTGATATATTGGTTTTTTCATATGTTTTGACTTTAAGATGTACATTATTCCTCCATACATTTTATGGCTTTAGTGATTCTTTCTTCTATTTCTTCTATCTCTTCCCTTTTATCATTTATTGTCTCTCTTAGATTACTGAAACTGTCCACCCTTTGGAAGCTACAGTCTCTTCCTACCGAAGGTACCCTAAGCCCCCCTATTTCATTGATTAATTTCTGTTCTGTCTATTAATATGTATTTTGTTTATGCTTCATTTATCAATCCTTTATCTCTTGCTGATTGTTCTAAATTCTTGACCGCTCTTATTAAATTCTCTTTTGTTCTCGATAGGATTTCAAGTCATACGCACATACTATCGTTAGACTTCTTTGATTATATATCGTATATATATATATACAGTGTGTCTACTTAAGTTGGAACCATATGGAAAACTTTTTTATTATTAATTTTAGGAAAAAAAGTTATTCTTTATAAAAAGTTCTGCATGGTCTAAAACCTGAAATACAACCATCGGATTTAAAATTTGTTGAGCCGTATACAAGGTTTGTCAAAAAATATAAAATTTTGCTCAAGAGTAAAGTACCTTTAAATTTGACAATATCGAAAAATGTTACTAAAAAAAGTTGATCAGAATTAAAAATTACGTTTAAATATGCAAGTACATCCATTTACATTAATAACATTATTTTTAAAACGTATGTCTACAATAATGCAATTTAACTGTAGTGCACTTATAAACGTTTTAATTGCAAAATTATTAGAAAATATTGAAAAACTAAAAGGTTATCATGTGTTTCGTAATCACAAGAGATAAATTTTCATTCAAAATAGAAATATTAGTAAAAAATAAAATAATCTGAAGTTTTCATTTAAATGGATGTACTTGCATATTTAAACGTAATTTTTCATTCTGATCAACTATTTTTAGTAACATTTTTCGATATTGTCAAATTTAAAGATACTTTACTCTTGAGCAAAATTTATATTTTTCGACAAACCTTGTATACGGCTCAACAAATTTTAAATCCGATGGTTGTATTTCAGGTTTTAGACCATGCAGAACTTTTTATAAAGAATAACTTTTTTTCATAAAACTAATAATAAAAAAGTTTCCCATATGGTTCCAACTTAAGTAGACACACTGTATATATAAGTTTGCCATTTAGGCGCGATTCTCACTACGAGGGTTGCTATTTATGTACTGGCAACACCAGTGTTTTCAGGAGAAATCTGTCATTGCCATCTTAAAGTTTTAACATTTTTGACAGTATACGTACTCAGAACGTTTTGACTTAATTCAACTTTTGGCGATGAAGCACCATCCAAAGCCAGTGTCTGTCGCTGGTACACTGAATTCAAACGTGGCCGTAGTTCGCTCATGGACGAAGTTAAAGAAGGTCGTCCAAAATCGGTCGTTGTGCCGGAAAACATCGATGCTATGAGAAAACTAATTGTCATGTGACATACCGTGAAATCGAGGCATGTTTAAGCATTAGTACGACCAGCATACATAAGATTTGAAGCGAACATTTGGGTGTTCGGAAGCTGTCTGCGCGTTGGAGTCCATTATTGTTGAGAGATGCTCAAAAAAAGGATCCTGTCGATCGGTGCCGTATAATGATTAAAAAGTATAACTATGGTGCATTCAAAGCCGTATACAGCACCGTCACAGGTGATGAGTTGTGGATTTATACATATGAGCCAGAAAGAAAAGGCCAATCGGCAGTTTGGGTCTTTCAATGTGAAGAAAAGCCAACAAAAGTTACTCGTTCTCGAAGAGTTAGAAGCAAATGGTGGTGTGTTTCTTCACGAAAATCGGTCATGTGGCAACTGTGGCTCTCGAAAATTAAAAGACCGTTAATTCAGCGTGGTATACGACCATTTGCTTGCCAGAAGTTTTTGGGTAAATTGAGAGAAACCAGCCCAAAACGACGAATCATTTTGCATGAAACAAGCGAGTATTTGGACACACAAAAGATCGAATTGATGGGTCATCCGTCTTACAGCCCCGACGTGGCACCTAATGACTTCTTCTTGTTCCCACAAATTAAAAATAAACTGCATGGAAAACGATTTTCATCGCCCGAAGAAGCGGCCTTCAAAAACCATGTTTTAGAGCCATCATCTTTTGACTGGACAAAGTGCTTTGAAGGGTCGTTCAGTCGCATGCAAAAGTGTATAAAGCTTAAATGCGAATATTTTGAGAAGCAATAAATATATTTTTGATAACATTCATTTGTTTGTTCTTTCTATTCTCAATACATAAATAGCAACCCTCGTATTAAAAAAAGTAGTCTCTTACATTTACATTACAAAATGGCCCTTCCAAAATTAAAATGGACGTGCGTTAGAATTATTTTCAAAAATTGTCTATTATTGATACAATGAATTTAGTCCATACCTTTGCATAGTGTGTAAAGCTATTTAGTGGAGCTTGCAATATTAAGATTTACTTACATCTGAAAACAACAAGAAACCCAATAATTTTTTTAGTTAAATTATTTACAATATGGAAACTTTATTATTTTTCAACGTTTTTTCTTCTCAATGAATTATTTTTCTTAAATATGAAACACATTTAATATAAATATTCTTGAATAAACACTTTTTTAATAATAACCAAATAATAATACGATTAGAAGACAAATATTCTCATCTTGCTAAATATCGTGATAAAATTATATAGGCTAGAATATACATAACTTTCGGTAAAACTAAAATCGTATATCTTTATGTGAATTCATTGTAGACCTTTCCTGATAAAAAAAACACCGGGTCAACTATGCTCAGGCGCACCTCCCACTACACTAAAATTTCTCCTCATTCTAGTAACATATAAAAGTGACAATATGTCAAAAGTACTAATAAGAATTGGAACAACAAAACAGAACAGTGATACCAATAAAAAAACTAGGTACTTTTAAATTGCCAACTTAATTCTATTGCCTTTCTTTCCCCGACAATAACTGAAGAGTGGGAGTCTACATCATCCAGGAATATTTCAAAACAGGATAAGGTGAATTGAGTAAACAAAGAACTCTCTGCGTTGTCACATTGCGCGACTCCATTTTATAAAAACGTGTCCTTTAACCTTGAAAGCAATCTGGTCCCGTCCAGTGTCAGTTGCATACACACTTCACACATATATTGTATATTGTTTTTTAACGGGTAGTAAACAAATAAATAGAGGGGCATAGTACTGGTTTTTGAAACCATGAACGGCAAATAATTGTGGAACATAAATTTGAACTAAAATTGAATGTGCCGTCGGTAGAACATAAAATATAGAGGTGTGAAAATTACTATATTTTGAGTCGTATCATTTATCAACATTGGCGGTTCTTATTTATTTCTTAAATATGTCAAATATTATGTCTAACGAGTTCCATATCGTGAATCGTAAGATTGTTACGTAAAATAGGACTGACTTGAAGTTTGGTGTGCATTCATTTTGCATGCTTTTTGTACAAATTTTCTCTTTTTACATTGATCTTCATAAATGGCCTATGAATTCTGAATCTCAATGTGACAAAGGTTTTCTTCTCATTCGCTTCCAACACACTGTTCCTTTTATTAAATGTATTTGGCAGGCAAACTTTGAAATTACCTCTTACAGCAGTACTAATTATTGACCCTTCGCACTACCTTGACCCAACTACATTTGAGGATTAGAAACCGACCTAATTACAATATGCCCTTTTAAAATTGTTAGCCCAAATCTAAGTTACATCTTAGGGACCTACCAAAAATTAAACTAAAACGAATGATATAAAATATCTACCAATTATCAAATAAAATGAATAGAGAACAAATTAAAAATTTTAAATCATTGAATATATAAGTACAAAACAATAAATATACTTCAATTCTTGAAAAGGATAAAGTTTTTAAATATAAGAACCACATTCCATAACTCGATTATGGTTAAGTTACTTTGTCCATTTTTACTAAACTGTCAACTTACCATTGGGCAAGCCATTTTCATACCTACAGTAAGCAAATAAGTTAAAAATTAAAGTAGTACTAAAATTGACCATAAGTTGGATTTTTTTTATTGAAATTGTAAATTAATAAAGTCTACATCGAGACGTTGATGCTACACCAACATATTAAGGCTATCTTCTAATGTATTCTATTGGGAAAATAGAAATACACAAGTCTTTTAGATTTTTCTCGTTTTACTTAACAGATTATACTAAAACTTTAAACTAGAATCTTTAAAGAATGATGAATAATAATAATAATAAGTGTATGGGTAGTGTATTGTGGCTCTCAAATGGTGGCACGATAAAATAAAAAAGATTCAGTGCTGCTACGCTTGATCCTTTTGGATGGTTCAAATTACAGACCAGGGTTATACGAGTATTATAGCGGGGGAGTCGGAGAATGGACAAAAATAAATCAAAGAACAAATACAAATTTGAAATTTGTATGTTTTGAATATTTCTCTATTTTTATATTTAAATTTAATAAATTATAAGAGAAGAACTGTTTTACCTTTTATATTCATAATCAAATGTAAACTGCTACCAACCAAAACTACAGACGCTCCCAATGCTGTCAACGCAAACTTAAGATAAAACATCTTGCCCGGATTTAGAAGTTTTCCTTTTGGCGGAAAAACTCCATACATTCGAAAAATTTTTATAGAACTTGGCAAGCAAACAATGTCTTGTTCTGGCTCTTCCTTACTGTTATTCTGAATTACTTCGTTGTTCAACATGGTTGAAAGCAAATACGAAAATTTTTATGTTTGTTGCCTTATTTAAAATACATTTAGGTATTATTTGAGAATATTTATTTATTTAGAAGCCACCGATTTCAGCGGCGTACTGAATAAATAGTGAGAGATTGATTAAGCCTTGGATTTTAAAAACACTTTTAATCATGATAAACGTTTATCAAATGATTCGTACATATTTAAATTTCATACTTATGTTTTCGATATGTAAATATTTTTAGTTTAATTTAATCAATTAAAATACTTATACTACCGATAACTGGGTGGCTCTTTATTATTAACTATTAGTCAATATTACCTTTTTTAAACTGATTGATTTCTCTTTTTTTGTCTCGTTTGAATATTAGTTTTTTCAAGTTTCAATTCTTCATCAGTCAATTCTCTGAGAACAGCAATATTTGTGTTTAAGTTCAAAGAGAAGTTAGTAGATTAGTAATTTTTATAGTATACATACATTGTACCTATATACAGAGTTTCCCAAAAGTCCCGGGACGGAGCCGTAAGTTTCTAACGAGTGAAGAAAAAAAATCTGAAAATTTGGAGATCACTAAAGGGCCATAAAAACTACATTTTTAGATGGTTTAAAACTTTCATACACTACGGAGTTTTTTTAGGGGGTGATAGCCCCAAAATTTTTAAATTACGACCCCTGTAGAGTTTCACCTTATTTTACAGGTAATGAAAAAAGAAACACATCCACAAAACCAAAACCCAGTATCTTAATTATTGTAAGAATTATACTACCAAATGAAAAAGAAACATGTTCATTACGATTTTTATAATAAATTTTCAAATTGTCGACCTTCCTCGATTACGCAATGACCCAAACGCTCAAAAATTTTGAACCCTTTGGAGCATATCCCTAGTGATATTGGTGATTTCTTCAAGAATGCGATTTTGCAAATAATTTATTGTTTCTGGATTTGTTGCGTACACTCTACTTTTAGAAACCCCCAAAAGAAAAAATCGAGTTCGTGATGGCCACTCGATTTCACCTCTTCTCCCAATCCAACGGTTTGGAAACGTGCGACTTAAGTATCGGACTGTTCGGCTAAAATATGGAGGAGCACCATCTTCTTGGAACCACTTATTGTCAATATCATTAGGGCATACGGCACTAACACCTGGAACCACTTGATTTTCCACAGTTCTAGATATCTGCCGCCGTCCATGCAAAAATATAGGTTTTAAGTTTGAATTTGTACAACCTTGTCATGATTACATAATTTTAGTTAATTTAACTAGAAGTAGTACCTGATATATTTTATCCTTTTTATGTTTTATGTTAGGAATTATTGACGAGCTCCCTCTGGAATGGTTAACCTGCTGTAACAACAAAGGCGCAAACACCAAAAAGCCACGATAAGCCTAACAGGATTATTTTGCCTTGAGAAGATATCGAGAGAGAGGTTCCCGTTTTACATTGGAGTTTGGACAACGAATAGTAGAAAAAGAAAATTGTTGTTATTATGTCCAAATTGTTTAGATGAATTGAGAGAAGGCAACGGAAATGGATGCCAATTAATTGATAGTAAGCTGTAAGCCATCCCCAAAGTCAAAATGAAGGTTCCTGCCGTAAATATGGAGAAACCTTGAGAGGATGAAAAAGCTTTAAGGTCGAAGGAACTGATGTTACTACAGGATATCATAACAAAGTAAAGATTAATCCCCGAATGTCTAGAGAAACGCTACTGGTGGCTAGAGAAAAAAGGAAGATGGAACCGGAGAAATGCGCCTGGGAAGAGGAACAGCAGGGCCGGACGTACCAGAGAGGATATATATTATTTTTTTAGTATTATACATATAGAGTCTTTAGGGTAGTACTTCTAGGAATTGTTTTTATTTGATTAAGTTTTAGCAGGACTGAGGGCAGTCCTATTCGAAGGGGAGGGCATATGTTACGCTAGTATGTACAGGGATTTAGTTAAATATCGCCCTGTACATAAAACTTATTTTGTATTTTCCAAATTATAATATTTACTATTTATTTAACATTACGTGAGCGAGAGTTATGGTTGGTAAAATAAAAGAAGATGGGGAGTCAAGTTTGGGTTCTCGGATGATAGAGAAGTTAATAGTGCCTAGCCCTGCGATTAAGTGTATTAGTAATTTAATGTCTAAGTTGCCTTCATAATTTAGTTGTTTTGATTAGTTAAATAAATTGTTATTTTACTCGGCATCTTTAATTTCCAATTACCAAGTTATGTAATGGGTAAAAACCCCCAAAGTTAACATTTAGATTATTTTATACCGTTATTATTCAAAAGAAACAACCCAATACGTAACAATATCTTGTTCTATCTCCAAAGTCACGAATGATTAAAAGAGTAATTCTTTTTTTTCGGTCAGTTTTTGGACCATTAACAGATTATTTTAACTAATTTAAAAAATGGAAATAAATAGGCTCAAATTTAACACAACAATTCAACAATCAATAAATTGTCACTGTCACAAACTGTTTATTAAATGTATACCTACTTAATTTCATTTTTGTTTTTATTACAAAAAAAAAAGTTAAGCTAAACTGATAGCATACTACGGCCAGATCAAAATGATTTGTGTTACAAAAGGATACAGGGCGGCCCAACAAGTGTGTATCAGTTTCAAAATATCGGGGTTTGGTTTTGGAGATATGTTTTTTATTTCATTATCTTTAAAATAAGGTGAAACTAGATAGGGGTTGTAATTTAAAAATTTTGGAGCTATCACCCCCTAAAAAAACTCCCCAGTGTATGAAACTTTAAAACAATCTAAAAACGTACTTTTTACGGCCCTTTGGTGATATCCAAATTTTCAGATTTTTTCTTCACTCGTTAGAAACTTATAACTCCGTTCCCGGATTTTTGGGAAACCTTGTAAAATATTTTAATAAATAATTTTTAATATCTTTTTGCAGCTTATAACACAAAATATAAATTAAAGTTCAATAAAGTCCAAGTAACAATTAAATTCATTAATAGTTTCGTTATAATAATAATATTTATCAGAAATAGTTATAAAACATAATTAATAAAATATGAAACTGTTTAAAATCTGTGATTTCAGAATAAAACTATAAACTTCGTTATTACGTTAATTTCTCCGCTTTTAAATAATTATATATATAATAGAAACTTTTTGTTTGTTCCGTTTAAACGATTTCGTATCTGTCACGGTTTTGCAAGAGCGTAATACATTTCAATTAAATTTTCCAAATTATTAATAAAATATAATTTATTTATTTTTGTATGATTTGTGTTAAAATCTCAGATGAAATTATAAGTTTTGTGTATCACAGCAAATTATTGAATTATGTGAAAATAAATTTAAAATTCAATATTTTAATACGATATCACTTGAGATTATTAAAATTTATATTGTATTATCATTTTTAAACAAAGTGTAAGTATTGGTAAATTAATTAAATTGCTTGCTTCATGTTGAGCTCTGTTTCTTATTAGTATTTATAACTAAATGATGTAAAATCATGAAAAGATTGTTAAAAAACTATAGAACAAAACATCTTTTAAATTTAAAAAATTAAGAATAATACAAATGAAAAGAAAAAGTTGTTAAATTTAGACTTAAAGAAGAAGGACTGAAATTTTGTAATATATAATTATTTTAAACAGAAACACGTTCCGTTATGAAAATTCTGATCATAAAAATTTGATATTGTAAGAAAATGCCATAAGATCAAATTATAAAAATTATGTATGGCTATGAAACCATAAAATCATAAATGTAGTGGAAACATTTGACAGCTCGCTCTTCGAATTTTGACCGCAAAGGGTCCACTTCCTTAAAATATGGTGAAGGACCGAATTGGGTGACTCTGACGTCATTAATTTAAATGGTGACATCATACCTTCGGGTTTCTTCGTCATAGAATACCATTTCAGTGGCGTAGTAATTTTACTTTTGATTTTAATTAATAAATTAATGAGGAAGCCAGGAACATTTTTAATAAATTTCTGAATTTTTTATATTGGTAATTTTCCATATCACCTTAAAGGAATGCACATCCATAGCGCTCTAAAACATGCCGTCTCTTCATATCCTAAGAGGTAGTACCGCGGTGCGTTATCTTATTTATATCACAAATCATAATAATAAAATATTCTATACGTCCCTCGTTTACCCAAGTCTTGCCCAAATAATAATTTTTTTCCTCGCTGCACGAATATCTTTTAAATATTTTCTCTGCAATATTAGTTTGTCCCTTCCTATTAATGCACTATTACGACCTCGCTTTATATATTTAAATTTCATTTTGTTCAATGTTCTTCTTAAAAATTTAATTGATAAAGTTGGTAAACTACCGGCATTCGTAATTACTGTGTTCATTTCGATTTCGAAATTTTAATTTTTGAAAAAAAAACATGAAAATTAAGATTGGTTAGGTTAGATTAAGTTAAGTCGCTGGCTACATATCCGTTAAATCACGTTTTTTATGGTAATCTCTAAAGATTTTATTTTATGCCCTGGCTTCAATTTAGGTCTATTCGCAACATTTCCTCCCTCCGGATTTTCTTGTTCGACAGACGCACTAAAGTTTCCTTTATTTTCCCTAATTATTCTAAAAATGGTACTATTTGAAACCTTCGTTAAACTACTACAAAGTTCTACATAATCGTATACTGATTTTTCATGATAATGGGCGCGAATACAGTCCTATATATTATTTACAATAGACTGTTCTCCGAAAGTATTAGTTTAGTACACGGATAATTAGATTTACCACAACTTGAAGCGTCCCTATTCATATTAAACTTCTAAATAATCTCTACTTATAGAAAATTCACAAATTAACCTAACGTTCCCCTACGCTAACGGATAGACTGACTAACTTGTTAGCAACGCTGCTATTTGGAAACACTGACAATTTTGCCTACTTGCTTGTAATGAAGTTTTTTTTGACAATATGGCTGCCGTAAGAGAATTTAATTTTCATTTAATTTATTTGTTTTACATTTTAAAACTGCGGCCGCATTACAAATCCGGGGTAATTGTTTATCAGTAGAGTTCCTTTTCGCGTTGTGCAGTGTCTGGCCAAATCCCTTCTTAAAAAGAGACCTGCGTACTAATTACAAAAAGGCTATAAAAGGCGTGAATAGACACCGGTTTCGGTACTCAGAGAGCCTTGAACTCCATCCACGAATGATGCGTCAAGTGGAAGATAGCTCTGAACGCCGACAAAACCCAAGCGGTATTCAACACGAAGAGGCAACACGAACCAGAAGAGAAAATAGAGCTAGAGGGAACAGACATTGAATGGTCCGACAGTAGAGGCTGAAGTTCCAACAACACGTAAAGAAAGTGAGAGACCGTGTGAAGTAGGTAAGAGCCAGGGTGAACTGTCTACTAGGCAGACGAAGTGAGCTGCACCTGAGGACCAAGTTGCTACTGATACGTTCTCTAATCAGCCCGATTATGAGATACGCATCGGTAGCATGGGGACACACGGCAAAGATTCACAAGGAAAAGCTCCAGTGGCAACAAACCATCACCCTAAGAATGGCAGTAAACGCCCCCTGGTATGTTCGGAACAACCAAATATACAGGGAAACAGAGGCCACACCACTGCTAGAGGTGATGACGGACAGAGCGAGAAAGCTCTTCGAGGAGTTGCAAAATCATCCAAACCAGGAACTAAGGGTGCTAGTGGACTACACCAGAGAGGACTACAGGAGGTACGCAAGGCCCAAGAAGCAAATAGAAGGGGATGAAGAACAGGACCAAGACCAATAAGATGAAAGGAAAACCAACCGAAAACAAAAACACCAACACACACTGCATAGAAGAGGATACAACCAAGAGAAGAAAAAGTGCGCAAGGTGATTACGAGGGAAGACCAAGGGAGAAAAGCGTTTGCCGCTACCCCTAGACCAAAAACGTAAGACAGGTTGTATCATCCCACTTGGCCCCTGGGATGATATCTTGAGGGAAGAATGTGAACGAATGTATCAGAGTATGAATGCGAGAAGACAAGGGGTGGTGGAATGGGTTCCCCATCTTCTATATCAGTAAACCAGAAATGGAAGATAGGAGATTCGGGCTCAGTATGAATGTGTGTGTGTGTGTGTATGTGCAATTTTGGTAGTTAGTTAAGAGTAAAAGATTCGAGTGATAGTCCAAGTAAGCGCATCAGCAAGTTATACCGTTTCCGAAAAGTTTTTCTATTGAAAGTAAGAACAACTTTTTATCTAGTTTTTTGTAATTCCGCAACTGCAAACTTGTGTGTCTACATTTAAATTCTGGTAATGTTTTAATTTTAAAGACAATTAATTATTTCTTAAAGTACTGCGAATATTGTTTTGTTTCCGATATTTTATTATACCGGTTGTCTCACGTTCCGTATTTTTCAAATTCCGGATTCCCTTAAGGCATTTTCGCTAGATCTAGATTATAATATTTTTTAACCATTATTTATGTACGGCAATGACCGGTATATGCAGCCGGTAATTGATGTCTACATTTTCTGGGTGTATAATCAATTCTCTTTCAGTAAAAATTTTTCTGTAAAATTATCGATTTAGGTTTTAGTTTTCTCGCCACGTAATTATACAGAGTAGCTTAACCACTGCTCTGTTATTTACTAATGCATTTTAAATAAAGCTCATATTTTTGTTCACACGAAATATTAAATATTCGCCACTAAAAATGATAAAGTTAAACAAGTTAAGTTGGTATTGTTAATATTGCTATTATAAGCATTTATTGTCAAAATTTCTAGATATGGATTTTAATGACAATTTTGCACGTGAAAAATAAAAATAAATAAATAAAATCTCCTCCACATCTTGTATAAGACATAGATTAAGATGTTCTACGTCGGTTCAATTAACTGTTTTCATGGAAAATTGTTTTAGCTCATAGAAAATGTATTTCTGATTGCTGTTAATTGTACAATAAAAAATTTTTAGGCCTGTCAGTTTTCTTTTTGGTTTATCTTCTTAATTGGCACCTCTTTTCAAACTGCCAAACAAATACCCACGAGTTCTGATTCCAGTCTGTGAGGGATGGGAAATCCAGACAACCAGGGTTAAGCCCACAATAAAACATTTCAAACATCGTCTCTACAGTGACCTTAAAAAGCTGAACACTCACCGCTCAGAAACCGAAGACTGCAGCCTCATCCCACCGAATTCACCTTCAGACAGCTAAATTTAATTATTAAGTACTGGGTTGCAATTGTGAAGCTTTTAGGTTTAGAAATTTGTCAAAATAACAATATTCATACCTCTGAAACACTTCTAGAAGTGGACTGCCTGGAAAAGAATAATAATATTAATCACCTAACACCTTTTAATATTTGGAAATTCTTCAAACTTCCGTATTTAAATTATATTAATGCGATCACTTGTAAGTAATAAGGATTCATACACTATTTTTCTGGTACAATATACATAACATAAAGAATTATTGACACTTATATTGATTGATTCTTCCCGTTTCACTCGATTTTCTTAATTATTGGTTATATTTGGTAGTAACAGGACCCAGAAATGTTTTCAAAACAAAAAATGATTATAATGTTGTCTTCAAAAAAATTAGCAAATCTTACTTGGATCATCCATGAAAATATCATTATCATCTGTTAATGACGCAAAAGTTCTCTTAAAAGTCTTATTTCCTGAAAAAAGGTCAAACTTGTATTTTGGTCAGCAAAATTATAAAAACATCATTTCTTCAAATTTAAAAGGGTATTTATTATAAAATTATGTACATGGTTTTAAATTTTAACACGTTGACGGACACTATCGAATAGGCGGAGGTGCGTTCTGTGACACCTTTATAACTTCGCCAAATCTTAAAATAATATTGAAAAACTTAGATGTATGTTTCAGTTTGCTTATAAAAGAGTCAGATAATATAGAAAAAGCAAAAACGTGTATTGACGTCGTTGTCACATTACCATCATTTTTTTATACTATTTATGACGTAAACGATCATAGACGTCAATCGACTTTAAATAAAATACCCATATTATACAAGTGTATTTATTATGCTAACAAAACTAATAAATTATCCTAACAAAACGTAAGAAAAATATTCGTTTTGTAAAATATGAATGATAAAATATAAAGAATATTATTGGTGCCACAATTTAAAACGTGGCGCTGGGCAAAGCGCCGAATTTCCACACAGGTTCCTTCCTTACTTTTTTTGGTACATTCCCTACATTTGAGAAAAAAGCTTGGTTTTTACTATTTTCCGGAATTGGATTAATTTCCAAAAAATTATGATTTTGATTTCCTAGTCCTGCAATCCTTCCTTTCATTGGGCCTTGTTTTACGAGTTGTCTTCCATCTTCGACATCTTCAATTTGAAAGAGAGACCGAATAACAGCATCTCTGAACTCTGAACACCATTTTTGTATAAGAGATACGAATTCCACATAGTAATTTCTAAACATCGAGAAAGTACTTTTTTGTACCAACGAATTGTTTTACGTGGTCAACTGTAATAACTTACCATCTGGTCAGTTCTATCAAATCCCGACATGTGCCTAAACACAAGGCGACCTCTAAATAGTAACATGGATTCGTCTAGGGATAAAGATTCTAAAGGAGAAAATACAGACTTACTATTTTTCACAATTAAATCTAAAAGACCTTTTAACTTTTCTGAGCCGATCCTCTGGATTATTTTCATCGGAATTAGAACTTAATCTGATGCAGTGTAAAAATATGGGGTGATAGTATAGAGATTTGTATGAAAACAGTTGCCTAATCGTTGGTGTTTTCACTTGACTTTAAAGAAGCTATAGACCAAAAAAAAATTTCAGCTCTCTTTCTGAAATCGGTTTTAACTCACGAGACCTACTATGGCGAATTTTGAGACGATTTTTCTGGTACAAAATTTTTCCAAATTTATTTGTGCCATTTAATACAAAATTAGCATTTTGGTCCCATATTTGTTCAAATACACTAATTGGTGACATATTTTCAATTCCATTAATTTTGATACCAGTTTGGGTTGTATCAAATTGAAATTTAGGGATATCAGCTGTCACCTCTTCCCAAATATTATTTTCGTCCACGTTATTCTGTTTTGGAACATTTTCGTTGTGTTCAGTCGAATCTTGATTTTCTAATTCATCGTTTTCAACTGAATCTGCTTGATTGATTTCATCGCTTGCTCTGCTAATAAATTATCTCTTTCACTTTCATTACTAGATGAAGCCCAAGGTATATAATCAGCTTCACTACCAAACTCCTCATCATCACTATATGAATCATGTTCAGACCCAAATTAGCTTTATTGTTAGTAAGTACATCAAACAAGACGTTGTGTTATCAAACTTAAAAAAAACAGGAAAAAGCGGTCTGAAAATAAATAAATAAATAAATATTAGATTCGTACTATTTTTATGTTCGCACTTGTAAATTATTGTGTTATACTGAACCGAAAACATCCCCTAAACAACGTCGCGGGCGTTTGGTCATCTCTTCAATCAAGGTCATGTTCTAACTATCCCCATCATTCCGATCAAATTCATAATCACAGTGAGTATGTTTGATATGACACTTTACAAGATTTATTATTAAAAACAACGTTTGAGAACGTTTTTGCCGAGTTGTGGAAGTATCATGAAAGACGTCCGTAGACGTCCTTAAATAAGAGTGTCACCGTATGTACATTGCAGAAAAACGTCTGTACACGTCTTTATCCGCCAACGTGTTAATTCAAGAATATTGATGAAAGTGAATTACTTATACTGGCTTACTGTTTATACCTGTCAACCTCATAATAAGACCAGGAAAAATGAGGCAATCAAACTTTTACGTCTTATATACATCATGAACTATGCAATGGTTGTACCCTTAGATTTAAGTAACAAATTATCGAAATGAAAAAAAAATTAATTGAATAATTTTGAATTAAAAAAAACTAAACTGGGATATACAGGGTGGCCAAACAAAAATGAAACAGAGCCATTATCAGGAACTGCGTCAACGTTTTAAAAAAACGCAGAGACCCGTCGATTTTTGATCAAAGGGGGACACTTTTTTCCTGTATTTTCGACTTCGCTGGTTACGCCTCCAAGCGAGGGTAACAATCACCCCAAAATATTCAAATGGCATTAGGGGTCAAGTAAGGCATCATTTTAGAGCCCTTTCAATTCTCTTTATAACAGTCTTTAAATTTTAAAACTGGGCCTGATACTTTTTAAAAAATTACATTTTAAAATTTAAATTATGTTTAGTTGTTTACTTAATTCTTAATTAAATGTTCAAATAGACACATGTCGGGATTTGATAGAACTGACCAGATGTTAAGTTATTACCGTTGACCACGTAAAACAATTCGTTGGTACAAAAAAGTACTTTTTCGATGTTTAGAAATTACCATGTGGAATTCGTATATCTTGTACAAAAATGGTGTTCAGAGTCAGTGGCGGCTGGTGTCTTAGTACATAGGTGGGGCCAGTGCAAATTTTGTTTTTTGGTATTCGATAAAATGTTCTTTCGTGAATAATGCGGTAGCTATCAGATGTCCTGTAAAACTAAATCGAGCCCTAATTTGTTGTATAATATAATCACAAACTTCCAAGGCTTCTACCTTTTTTTCCTAACAAAACAAAACACACACGAAACAAAAAAATGCATTTTTTTTATCACATCCACAAATCCAGTTATTTTTTAAATACATATTCGGATTAAACTTTCTTATACGGCCTTTGAAATTTGCCGAACTAGAGGTAGAAGCATTCTGTGTTTTTGTAATTTCTAAATCGGGAAGAGGTCTTCCAAGTTCTTTAATTTCAATTTTCTCCTCGAGCGAGTGCGTAGAAAAAGGTTTCACTAGTAAATAACTTATTTTATTCATTTCGCCTCACACGATGTGTAAACAGAAATTATTTAATTATATACTTTAATTTTAAAGCTTAAAAAACATTTAACACGCACAATGCTACTCAAATATTACGGAAACAATCGCGAAATATTAATCCGCCTCCATCCGGGCCATTCAATCGACTGGCTCGGTCTCCACATTGAACATGCATTCTGGATATCGACCATGGTGACCGCGAATAACCATCGGTATATCGAGCGCGTGGGGGCCAATTGAGGATTTGCTCGGCTGGAGATTTCGTAGTTATAATACATAATTTGTTGCGTGCGAATAGTACGACGCGAATTTTTTCATCGGGACCAAATTATCTAATGATAAATAGTTACTACATGTATCGTATAGCCATAATTTGAGCAAATCATTATATTTCTTAAATGTTTTTAGTTTTTAGTAGTGGTAGTGCACCGGCCCCTTGGCTCCATAGGACAAGCCGCCACTGTTCAGAGTTCAGAGATGCTGTTATTCGGTCTCTACTTCAAATTGAAGATGTCGAAGATGGAAGACAACTCTTAAAACAAGGTCCAATGAAAGGAAGGATTGCATATTTTACAAAACGAATATTTTTCTTACGTTTTGTTAGGATAATTTATTAGTTTTGTTAGCATAATAAATACACTTCTATAATATGAGTATTTTATTTAAAATCGATTACTGTATAAGCAGCAATCAGCGGACAAAAAGACTGCAAATATGACAAATGCTCATTTTGAACAGAAAGTTCCTTCACTGCGGAAGTAGAGGAAGCCTCTTCCATTGTTGGCAAACGATGTTTTTTGGCTGTTGTTGAAGTTGTTGTCGATCAAAGAGATTTATCGAAAGGACTACTTCTTGCTGTGTCATCTTCACAAAAATAATCTAAGTAATGTATAAATTTACATCCAGAAACAACCTTTTAATAGTAACTACTAAACAATTTTTTTTTTTTTTTATTATTAATTATTTTTAGCAATCAGAATATACAGTGCATTCTATAGGCTAAAATGCTGACGAGTGTTAGGTACTCTAACAACTAAATGACCTGATCAGGTAAACACCCAGTGGTGTAACCTGTAGATAATTAGACTACTGTCTTTTAGTTTAACATTAAACCTTACTTATTTTAATTCTACTTATATCCTAACTTATATTTATACTTTTAACACTTTTAACACTTTTAACACTCAAACTAAGTCAATTGGCCATTTTCTTTTAAGTCTTTTGTTGTGTCTTGGTTCTAGTAGCGGTTCTAGTAGTGGGTTAGGGTGGCCTCTTATCGTATTGTTGTGTTTGGTGGCCCTTTCTTGGATAACTTCCTGTATCGTTTTAACTTGGAGATCTGTGTGCAGCATGTGGTTTGTTACGTACCAGGGAGCATCAACTATTTGTCGAAGTATTTTTGATTGGCATCTTTGTAGGATTGTGGTATTGGATTTAGAAGCACAGCCCCATATTTCTACTCCATATAGCCAGATTGGCTTTATAACAGTTGTATATATCAGTCTTTTGTTTTCAGGTGTTATCTGTGATTTTCTGCCTATCAACCAATTTAATTCTCTTACTTTTATGTCTATTTGTTTCTTCTTTTTTGTGATATGTTGTTTCCATGTCAGCCTGCGGTCTAGGTGGAGTCCTAAGTACTTTGCTGTGTCTGTTTGGGGGATCTGTATGTTATTTATTTGAACTGGTGGACATGTTTGTTGACGAAGGGTGAATGTTACATGTGCTGATTTGCTTTCATTAACTTTGATTTTCCACTTTTTTGTCCATTGCTGAAAGTGATTTAAATGCGTTTGTAGTCGTATTGATGCTATGTGAGGATGATCATGGCTAGATAGAATTGCAGTGTCATCGGCAAATGTTCCTGTGCTTGTGTAATCTGACATTGGTAGGTCAGAGGTATATAGAACATAGAGTAAAGGCCCCAGTACACTGCCTTGTGGGACTCCTGATTTAATTGGCATAATATCTGATTTTTCTTCATTTATTTTTGTCTGGAATGTTCTTTCACTTAAGTAAGATTTAAGTAATTTGAAGTAAGCATGTGGTAAAGTGTTTTTTATTTTGTATATTAACCCTGGATGCCAAACTTTGTCAAACGCTTGGCTTATGTCAAGGAAGACAGCCGAACAATACTCTTTATTTTCTAATGCCTTATTTATGACTTCTGTGATACGGTATACTTGCTGTACTGTAGAGTGCTCTGCTCTAAATCCGAATTGGTGGTTAGGGATCCAATTTTCAGGAGGGAGGTCCTCATTTAGTTTACGAAGTATTAGCTTTTCTAACAGTTTGGAAATTATTGGGAGGAGGCTTATCGGACGATATGATGTTACCTCTGTTGGTTCTTTTCCTGGTTTACCAATCATTATGATTTGCGCTATTTTCAGGCATTTTGGCCAGTAGCCTAGTCTTAATATGGCATTGAAAATATAAGTCATCAACACTAGTCCCTTCCTTGGAATTTCTTGTAACATCTTAGCTGTTATTAGGTCGATTCCTGGAGCCTTTTTGGTGTTTAACCATTTTATTTCTTGTGCAATCTCTTTCGGAGTCAATAATTTGATTGGTCTGTGTGGTTCTAATTCTGTAGCTATGTTATGTTCTATTTCTTGGTCAGGGTCATTGTTGATTGGTTGGAAAACTGTAACTAGGTGTTCTGCAAATAGGTTGGTTTTTTCTAGGTCACTTTTAGCCCATGGATCGTTCCTACTTTTCCTTATTGGTGGTGCTGCGGTCTTCGGTTTTTTGGAGTTTTTTATTGGTTTCCAAATCGAGTGGTCCGTTCTTGTTAGATTGGATAAGTATTGTTCGAATTGATCGTTTCTCATTTGTTTTAGTTTTGTTTTCAATCTGTTAGTTAATTGATTATAATGTTGTTTATCTGCAGGGGAGTGAGTTCGTTGCCATTTAGCTTTGGCACGTCGTTTTTCTACAATTAATTGTCTTATTTCCAGAGGTATGTCTCCTTTTGACTTTTTGTGTTGGTATTCAGGGGTCGCTTGTTTAACGGCTTGTTGTAGTTTAGTTAGAAATTGTTGAGTGTTTATTTCTATTTCTTGGGGTTCTTTCAGTCGAATATTTAAGTCTACGCTTTCCGTCAATATGTTACGATAAGTTTCCCAGTTTGTCATTCTATTGTGTAAACTTGGTGTAGGTTTTTTGACTACAATAGATGCGCCAATAGTTGCGATAATAGGCGAGTGATCTGAAGATAAGTCGAAATTGGCTATAATATCTGTGTATACCGGGTTTATTCCATTTATGACAAAAAAGTCCAGTAAATCAGGAATTTTATTTACGTCTGTAGGCCAGTATGTTGGGGAACCTGTTGAAATAAATGAGTATCTTTTATCATCTATTGTTTTGAGAAGCTCTCTACCCTTAGTCGTACTCAGTCTAGATCCCCATCTAGTATGCTTGCTATTATAATCTCCTCCGGCTATGAAGATTGTTCCCAATGTGGCGAAATATTCATCGAAGTCATTTTTTTTAATATTATGTCTTGGTGGGCAATAAGCTGCTGATATAGTCAGTTCGTATGGTAAAGTTTGTACTTTTATTGTTGTAGCCTGTATCATGTCTTGTTGATATTTTAACATCTCGTAATGTTTGATTGTACTTTTAACTATAACAGCAGTGCCACCGTGAGCATTGCCACTAGGGTGATTTGTATGGTATGTATCGTATGCTGGTATTTTGAAGTATGTTTTTTCGGTAAAATGTGTCTCACTTACTAATAATACATCTATTTTATTTTGTTCTAAGAATATTTTCAGTTCATCTTTATGCTGTGCTAAACCATTGGCGTTCCATTGTGCTACTCTTAAAAACTTCACCTACTACTACTAAACAATGATCTAAATATACGACGAGGAAAAAAGCATTACCTGGAACGCTGCAGGTGATGCCAAAATGCATTTGTGGGAGATGAAAATTTTTGGCTATCAAAAAATCTGTTGCGACCTTACAGTGCAACATTCTTACTATGGATTTAGTCGAGCTCGCCGTTATGTAGAATGTACGGTTGGAATTTTAGGTAATAAATGGCAAATTTTGCTATATGGTACAAATACACCTCCCATCTCTATCACAACAGAGTCCACGCACTACTACCACTCATAAATAGTACTTGTAACCGTGATTTAAAGCTAAAATTAACTTATGATGACGCTATCCACTCGTGACCGCTGAACATCAAAAATCAAATTGTTGAAACCAAAAAGGAAATAGTTTTACAAGTACTTGTAAAACCCAATTGAAGAATGTAATTTAACCTAGATAAAAAAAATGTCTTTGAAACCCTATATAAACAGAAAAAATCCCCTAGATTCGATAAAATTCCTTGTTTTCTTAATTACTTAATACCAGTTATCGGCAAAGTTTTTTAACAATAAAAGAAGAAATTGTGCATTTTATAATGAATCAAATTTCAATATTTCAATTTGAATTTAGAGAAAAAATGCCAAGGTCCATCAAATTGCAATTTTCCAGAACTTTAAATTCCCAGCTGAAATGGAGAAAAATTGAGACGATTATTCTTAGACATAACCAAAGCCTTTGAAAGTATTTAACACATGGTGCATTTTGTAAAAATTACATCAACTGAACATACCATCCTGGTTAATATACTTCATAAGGAATTTTTTACACCACACAACTCTAAGTTCAAAAAACCTAATATCAATTCTGTAATACAGAGAATGTTTAGTATTGTTAATGGTGGTTTATCTTGGAAAATGGTATGTCAGATACCGAAACCTGGGCCGATTTGAATATATTTTAAAAAGCTTTGAGAGACTGTGCAAATTCAGATAAGTATAATTTATCTTTTCAAATTTGTTATGAATAGTTTCCACAAAGTAAGAGTTGAAACAATTAATGCAATACAAATTGACAAAAAATATAAGTGTTTGGTTATAAAAAACATAAGCTTGTGTTAGCAACAAAAAGCAAGACACTGTGTAATTATTTTTTTATAAATATACAGATCAAGTTTGTAATTTATATTTACAACCATTTCCACTTAAAAAAATATCGGAATTTGGCGCAATATTACGACACACTGTATATGTATTCGATTGTCTTTCGATGGTAGTAAAAGAAACCCAGACTATCAAAAAAAATTTTAGTTTATCAACTTCTACATAAAAATGCGTATTTAGTGATTTGTTACATTTATTTTAAATACTTTTGCATTAAATACAATAAATTTAAACAATAACAATTTCTTAAGTTCTGACATATTGAGACGTGTTTTCCTTAATATACAGTTATCTAGAAAAAAACGAACTATTTATCTTTTTTTGGCTCTACCACTTCGTCTTGACTTCCAGTAATACTTGTTTGGCTTTCCTTCTGCTCAGAAGAATAACCATATTCATTTACTCTCTTTTTGTCAACGGGGTACATATAACGCTGATATAAATATATCAAAAAGACTATATCATCACGGAAACACCCTATCCTATACAAAGTAGGCATTTTAATAACGAATGCAAACATATCGTCAATGAAAGTATTCAAGAATTTGTATGTTAACATTCTCCACGGCAAATGCGCTACGGATTTTAATTTATAATTAATAAATAATTGTGGTGTCATCATGATAAAACCAAAAGTAAGTAAATATCCATATAATAAGTCTAATACAAATGAGTACCAACCTTTATGTTCTAAATAAAGAAGAGCATAGATGCTATAGGCTACTAAAAGTGGAAAACATACCCACGACAGATATTTAAAAGCTAATTTATCATAAACTTTGGTACTAGATTCGACATATGAACTCTTATCTTTAAAAGTAATTCGACCGTTTTCGAATTTTATATCTACTACTTTCCATATTTTCCAGAATTCTATACCAAGGCCAACAAAACAAGAAATTCTAATCAACGTATTAGTTTCATTGTCCAAAACATACAATAGAACTACTAATGATTGAAAGACACCGAAAAATACTGATCTTACAGACAACCCCTCCAAAGAATTTCTGTTATTCCAAAATTGTATATCATTTTTGAAAGCTAGAAGCTCAAAAACTGAGTGAATTATAGACACAAAAATCGTAATGCCTAGAAGATAAGGATTAGTATCCATTAAAGTTTCCTTCAATGTATCTTGTTCTTCGTCAGTTTGACCTTGCTCTGCATCACCCCATACATTCCACATTTGTTTCATATGCTGCGCAGCATAAAGTTGCAATTTAAACAAACTTAAAGGTTGGAATGTTATTTTTAAAGTATAAGAATCATTTAACGGTTTGTAATCTCGAGCCATATTCCAAAAATCATTTGCAAATAATATTGGTTTATACAATTTTCCATCATCAGTGAATCTAATATACTGGTCTAGAGGAACAGGAACTGCACCTTGTGTCCACGTAGTTTGATCTGTAACTAAGTTTAAAGTGACATTTGGATGCCAATGGGAAATTATTTTCCCATCTTCAACCACATCTTTTTCAGTTTCTCCAGTCAGAAGATTTTTTGTGCCAGCTGATTTCAATTTCTTATATCTGAAAAAAAAAAGATATTTTCAGTGTTTCATGTATCAATCTCACAAGTAATAATCTAGTATAAAAGATATTTTAATTTGGTAAGTTTTGAACAGGTTTTGCTGGCTTCACTATACTGTTAGTAGTTACATTATGGGGCACCCCTTACACAAAATTTATGCCTGTGTACTTGTAATGGGAATCAATATGACAACAATATCAACTAAAATTAGATTTAAAAGATTTTTTCACAAAAACATGTAATTTTAATTGCGTTAATTTTAGGACAACCTATACATTTTTAAAAATTAAGTGATATTCAATGATACATTTCATAAAAACATCCAAACATTAGGCAGAGTCAAGTATAAACAACTTTAGATTCTTTAGAAATTAAAGGGGTGTAAAAATGCAAATACTGTAAAAGGAAATTCAACAACCTAAAACCAAAAATCAGAAACTAAAACAAGTAAAAGAAAATAACATATTTATACTTAATTCTAATTGCGCCAATGGTGACTTATTAGTATTTGTTGTCTAGGTTTCTTTGTTTCTTGGACTAAAGCTGGAAGCAAAGGCTATAGATCTTGTAATAAATTAATTTGTCGAAAAATAAAACAATTTAATGAAAACAAATTACATATAAAAAAATGTTTGGCACTTGTCCTTGCCAATTTAAACTGATAGTGTAATAATTATCTTTTAGAAAGGGGATACCGTGTCTTGGTAATTATATAACAAACATTTTTTTAAATGTCCTTATTAAACTAGTTTTATTCTTGAAAAATTCGATATAATTTCATCCAAATAATTCTGAGTTAAAGAGGACGTATTGTTATTAAAGATCCTATCCTAATATCAAAACTATAAATTTTAAGATAATCCCAAAGCCCTTGCAGTACTCCGAAATCTAACTAAAGCATTTGCCTTTGATTGGTATTTGTTTTTTCACTTCTCTTTGAATTCTTATTTTATTCCGTTTACTCTTATATTAATACGTCTCTACTGCATAAGTTATGTTGATAGATATTCTAAAAAAGTAATGTTTTATATTTTTGCTTAATCTCCTATTTAGAATAAATTGAAAATTAAGCAGGAAGTCCTAAAGGCATTGACTTCAAACCACTTCGAGGGGTGTTTTCACTCATGGCAGAAATAATGGCAACGTGTTTAGACAAAAGGATTACTAGTTGAAGTAGAAATTAAAATTTTCATTAAAAGTAAGTACTTCAGTAGTTTTTAAATGTTTGCTAAAACTTTTGGATAGCAACTCGTAATTCGGAATTAACATCTATATAAGTAAGTCATAAGAGCATCTATCAGAAACCTTCGGGTTTTGTTCAAATACCCATATATGCCCAATGATTTGAGATTTTATTTGTTAACGCTCGACGAAGAATCACATTTTATAGCCCTAATTAGTTACACCAAATGTATAAATAAATTGCCTACAATTCGTTTTGCGATAAATTCTATTTTTTGTGAAACGACTAGTTTTCTGTAGGATATTTTATATTTAGCTGAGAATTAAGAACAATAAATGATGTTCCTAGTAATTTTAAATCACTGATTCATGGTAAAAATGTTATACCACAGATGTTATCCATGTTGAGGTCATTCAGCTTTCCAAGAACATGAGTTCCAATGTCCTATTAAAAGTTGAGTAGGCTACTAACAAATAGGACTAATACCGATGATTGGGGTTCCAGTACCTCGTTGAAACGAACTCATTTACTAGGGGGGATAAAAGGACCCCGGTGCCTTTAGAATTAATCTCACACCACCACGGATTAGATGACTTCTCATGAAAGATGGTTTAAGGGACAGTCAGGGGGTTGTATTCTTTCGTTTTAAATTTAATAAATTATTAATACGCGTATAGAAAGAAACCAACAATAATCAAACAACTCGAGAACCTCAAATAATAAAAGCTACATTATAGTACCGAAAGTGATGTCCCTAAATATATTTAAAAAATACTAAATTTGCCTCTATAAAGTTATATTACGAATTTTTCCCTGAAATCCTATAAGAAATTTTATCTGGCATGTAGCCAAACACTACCCTTAACCAATCACCCCATATGTACCAAAAACTTATAATTACAGACTTCATAAATCGGTAATTACTGAACTCAGCATTTTGACATAAAACAATTAATAAATTCGATAAAATACCTTACTTGTAGGTGGGGGTAAAATGTACCTTTTTAACTAAAAAAGTGATTAAATATACGCCTACTGCATATTCAATTTGTATAGGGCGAGAAAAAAAAGTGATGTTAATTTTATTTCAAACGTTGCTAAAAACAGAAAGACGCAACAATAATATAAATGCTATTTTACGCTCGCTGTGCTCTAATCGTGCTAAAACATAATAATTTATCAAGATGTTTCATCAAAAATACCTAATTAGTGTCTTATCATTCAGAAATAAAAATTATAGAAAAAATGAATACCCTTGTGACTAGCTATTTTTGATTAAGGTTCTAAGGTATTTGTAAATTTATTTTCTAACGCTTGTTAAATAAACTTATTCTTTGGAATACTTAGAATCCTTAAGAATTTCTGCATATACATATACTGGTATTTTGTCATAGGATTAGATAACGAAAATAATGAGAAAATAAAATGTAATTACAATTGTAATTAAATTAAATGTTCAAAATTGAACCCTTTTACTACCTGACATTGTCCTCACGACTTCCAAAAATAAAGAATAATATTTTGAGCATACTTGATGACATAGTATGAATCTCACGTCTAATTTTGATTCTTAAATCTTCTTAGTTCAAGGTTACTCTTTACACCCGTGTTATTAAGTAAATCAAAATATAATAAAATTACAATGATACTATAAACTGTTATCCTCCCGTTATTGCTTTTATAAGGCGATAATGACAGCAAATATGTGAATAAGAGTTACAGCAAATTGTGAAAATTATGAGTTTAATGACAACTGAAGAAATCGAAATCCTTATGGTGGCTGAATATGATGATAGGCAACGTTCTCATCACAAAGTTTACCATTTATGAAGAGTTTCAAAATATTGAATTTGCTGTAAGGTATAATCCAACTACGTCAACCATTCATCTCCCATTAAAAAATATGCGTTTAACATCTGTTGCGATAATAATAAAAACAAACAAATAAAAGATACATCCTACCTATGAGCTAAAAGTAGATAATCCATATAATTACTTAAACTTACTGCTAACCCACACTCTAACATATCTTTAGAATTTGTTTCCTAATGACATCAACTAGACATGCAAATCCGTGATCTATGTTTTCATTTAAATCCACTGGATTTCGTTTGATAAGCTCATTTAAAAAAAAGAGTAACAGGTACCATGTAAGATAAAAAAATAAAAATTAGAATAAAGATACAAGCTGTATTGACAAATGGACTTCAAAATACTATTTCTCATTATGACTGTGTCAGACCATAGAGGTGCTTCGGTCTGAACATTTAATTTAACTTTCTTTCACAATATTTTCATTATTTAACTTTATCAAAATAAGTACATTACTATATTCACAAATAAGGATCCCACATTTGAAAAAAAATAGTTACTTTTAAAAAATAAATTGCCATCCTAAAAGGACATTAGAAAACCTTTTGTTGCTTAATTTATATTTACAGATATTAATACTAACGCAATTATAATTTTTCAAACGCGCTATATTTAAACAAATCATCTTATCACCTTCTTTAGACAAATTCAAGGCCATTTTTTCATTAATAGTATTTTTTTATAGCTAACGTAAAATATAAGTGAAACTCCAATTTTTATCCAAAGCTGTACTTGGGGACCACTCTGTATTGTTTCTCAATCTCATTCATTACAATAAAATATAGATAACATTCAGAAAAGCGTCAATAAAGCTAAAGAAACCAAATAAAATAACTAACATGTATTAGGAACTATTTTGAACTACATAATTATGTATATTTAAATAAGAATCAAGAATTTTAAAATACAAACAACTTAATTTATCTACTAAGTCATGGTATTTTAACACCACTTCAAATGTGTAATTCAGAGAAAGTAAACTTCGTTTTAAAAAATTAACTAGAAATTTATGATTTTCAAAATCTCAAAAAAAGCAGTAGTATAATTAGTTACTAACATTTATTAATATTGTAATAATAGGTTGTTAGGTTTAAAAGTTTAATATTTCTTTTTATATAGCAACTAATTTATTTATACCTGTTTATCTGCTTCATCACTGCAGACATCTGATTCCTTGCAAAGTTCTTGTCAGCAGGACTTGGACTATAACCTGATTGCACAAGATATGCATGGAGAAACAAAGAACCATTATTTCTCATGTTGGAAGTAATAGGAATTTCTTTTTCTATAGAATAAGAACCATCTTTATCTTTGCCTGAAGTCCAATCCCCATACTGCAACCCCTCTTTATACCAAAATATATTAGATTGACTGTAATTATCCATAGTTTCATTTTCAGATAAATAAATGTACAAATTCATGGTTGTGCCTTCAGAAAACACATTTCTAGCTGCAAACTGTGGCATTTTCACACGGCTATCATTTATCTTTTGGGGTTGAGGGGCTTTGAAGAATGAAAATATAAAATACATTATTATTCCTCTCACGATTAAAGATTTGGCGACTGCTAGAAATGATTCGAGTTTGGTAGGCTGTCTAAGTTCAGCTGCTGTAGGCCCATTTTGCTACAAATATAAAACTTTAAATTTTTTAAACAAATTTTGATAGTTAGATACCTAAACTATACTTTTAGTGTAATACTGATTATAAATAATTACGAAAAACACAACAAATTCAACTTTCTTTTATTTCTACTGTAAGACTCAATAAACTTGCCTCTACAAACGATTTTACTCTAGTAGGTAATAATTGCTTACCTGATTTCCAGTTGAATTAACTTCGATTGGCCTTGCTGGTGCCCCATTTGCTTCTCTTTGCTCTGTACTCATTTTTAATATAATTGATTATAATTTTTTAAAGGATTATCATGTCACAAATAGTTTTACACTAAGAAATTAGACAAAAAACTTCAGAGCCCCAAAACCAATGTAACAAACTTGGTTAACGATTGTGATAAATTATCTTAGAAGATAGATGACGATTATAATTTGACAATTTTGACGTTGACAATTGAATCCATAGATAACTTGGCCTTTCTTATTCTTCACCTCCAAATTTAAGGCCTCAGCTACCAAGGCTGTTTGGTCTGCCTTCCAATTCTTTCTAACATATCTGTGATTTAGGCTAATTTCCTAGGATTGCAGGGTTATGTTATTTGCGACAACTTTATTGGTAAAATAATGAGTTCTTTCAAATACCCGCGCTCATTTGTCCAAAGTTACAATTTGATTTTGGAAGCACTTGAAAAGTTGGAGATACCTTACTATTAGCCCGAGTATAATTTGAATACAACCTCTGTTGAAAACAAGTGAACCTAACAAAGTAGTAAATAGATAGAGTTGCTTTCGTGTTTTAATTATGTCAATTTGTATTTTCTTTACCTTTACTATTTTGTAATGAACCTGTTATTATTACGTCAATAGTCCATCAATCATGACCCTTTACAATAAAAATTGTTGCGTATTTGATTACACTAGCCGAAAAGGGAACAATCCCAATTTACCTTTTCATAAATTAAACGAACAAAAGAACTTCTTGAAGCGAAGTTCGATCGTAATTATAAGAAGTGAAGTGAAGTCCGAATTGTTCAGTAAGTAGTACAGCCAAGTCTGTGCTTTTGGCCACATATTTAAAGACTAAAAAAGAAAAGAAGAGGGTGTTTGTCCTTTTTATATTCGCCGCTACCCGTCTTATGTTTAAAGAAAAAGTGATAGGGTAGGATCAATATCTATGGGTACGATATTTGAATGGTAATTCGACGCCTTGTCCTCGTGATTAGGTAGATGTTTACAAGATAATTTCGCACTTTTTCTATTTATATTCGTGCCCTATTTGGACATATACGCTTAGGATTATCTTTATTTAAGTGTTTTAATATATAATGAAACTTATTAAAAATAGTCTATTAATTAGCTAATAAGTAAGAGGCGAAATCGCAGTTCTTCCTTAGAGGGCGATTATAAAATTTTGCGGAGGTTGATGGATACCGACTCCAAGCTGCTTCTCTTGGTGTTGAATGTATCCATCTGCTTACAGTTTGGTTGGAGGCGGTTCGATGTGGTTTTTTGGTTGCAAGGAACAAGAATTCTGAGCTTCGCTTCTTAATTGCGAAGTCTTTTCAATATAATCTAAAAGAATGGGTGCTGCGCAAATTTCCGGACGTTCTTTGAAGAATGGGATATTCAGGATTGGCTGATCACTCCTGGTGGAGGTAGTTTTTATGGCGTTGTCGATCAAAATCCTAAAATTATATGTGGAGATAATGTTTTCCCATTTATAAGGTTTGTAATCGGTGTGCAGTAACCAATGCCATTAATATGTGGCAAGTTTTCTTGTTAGTTTGTCCAAAGTTAATGTGTCATTGGGGTACCAGTTACTTATGTTTAATTATCATTTGTAGGTCCCAGATTAGTTTATATTTCCTAGCTGGGGGGCGAATACGTGATATTCCTTTTATGAATCTGCAAATATTGGGATCTCTTCCTATGTTGTTAGGGATCTCGCTGTGTTAAAGGAACTGTATGAAACCTTCCTCTTGTTCAATTGGTGTTGCAGAAAGCCGAGTACTTTCGATACGCATTTAGGAAATGTACTTGACTTTCCTGACAATAATTCCGACATAACTTGTAGACTGTTTCATATTGTTTAAGTGAGGACTTTGAGAGGGATTTTAGAGTTGCTGGAATGGATAAATTTGGAATTTTATTTTCTAGTAGGCCTCTCCTGACAATTTCCCCACAAGCGAGGAATGCACCGGCAACTGCATCTTATGCTCTCTACAAGGCGAAATTAATAAATTAGTATCTGCATATAGGAAAAAATAAATGGGATTTTCAATGAGTTTTTTTAAAAAGCGGGTATCATGGTTGTGCTTCCCATATTGGCACCACTACGATACCTACCGCTTTTTCTTATACAATTTTATTTCGAGTTCGTAATATTAGAGGAAAAGGTGGAAAAGCGTAAAGTTCAGGTTGTTCCAGGGTACTGTCAATGCATCTGTAGTGATTGAAAAGGGGTCCGATTTCCAAGAGATATATGTTTTACATTTGCTATTAGGATAGGATGCAAATAAGTCGATATAAGGTGAGCCGAAGTCGAATTTTACTTTTTCAATAACTTTGGGGTGTAATTCCCGTTCGGTTTCAGAAGGTAATAAGCGAGACTGTTTATCATTCATTGAACAATTCTCGACGCCGGTGTCGAATATAAAGAGACCTCCTTATATATAGATAAATAACGCGTAAGATACCTTCATTTCTGATTTTTGTAGTTATAGGTTTCATAATTTTCGTGAATATGGATCTGTCAAATATAAAAACCAAGCAGTTTTTATTGGGAGTTTAATGTATTGAAAGTATAAATTGGTTTTGGATGTACTCGGTTTATGTAATGATTCCCATTTCTACAGTAGACGTCATAATGAGGGCCAGCAAGAAATATGGTGCGCCTGACACGCTTCTTCCAAGATTTACGGGGACATCCCCGCTTATTACCTTTGATATGACTGTGTCCTGGAATTCAACCAATTCGTATATCTTTGTGTTGGTTTTTTAAATCATACAACAAACCATTATTTTTCACCATCTTTAGCAGTGACTTAGAAAAACATCTTGATTAAGCAAATAAAATAAACAGTTTGAAGCTGTTGTAAATATGGCAAATAATGCATCCAATAAATTCAATAACTATTGCAAAGATAATGGATTAACATTGAATTCTAGGAAAACTTTCTTTATGCACTTTTCGCCAAAGAATGTTTCTCCAGATCTTGAAGCTTACTTGCATATTAATGGAAAATCAATACAAATCTGTGAACAATTTAAGTTTCTAGGTGTTGTTGACCCAAAACTTACTTGGGAACACCAAATAAACTATATAGCATCTAAACTTAACACCTACTGTTATTTTATTAGAGACATCAGAGATACAGTTTCAATGTCCGTCTTGAAAATGCTTTATTATGGGATGATAGATTCACTCACTTTTTCTTGTTACTGCTTTTGTAGCACATAAAAAGATTATCAGAGCAATGTGTAATGCACATCCGTTGGCAACATGCAAACCATTGTATCTAGAGTTAGAAATACTTACTCTGATAAGTATATACATATTCGAACTAATAATGCATACAAAGATGCATGAAGTGTAATTTCTGAAAAATGCCCATATACATAATCACGACACTTGTACAAAATCAGATATGCATCGATCGTTTTCAAGGTTAAAAGTGTCACAAAATTCTATTGCTTATAATATATTACTTTTTATAACAAATATACATATAAATATTGGCATATGTTCTACAGATAATATTAATACTTTCAAATCATAGTTCCTATGTTAAATTTAGTTTTATTATATTGATATTTTAGATTCTATAAGCATCATGTGTGTTTCCGATATTATTTATTTATTTATTTGTTTTATTTAACGTCGGTCTAGTTCTGCGACCAGGGCTGATCACCGACGCCGGGAGCACGCAACCCCTAACCGGAAATTTTGCCGAATCCTCAGGTATTCCAACCCGAGGTAGGGATCTTTAACGAGCCCAACATCCATGGACTCTCGGGACCGACAGTTTAACGTCTCCTCCGAAAGACGGTATATCTCCCCTATACCTCGTGCTCATTGGTATAGTGCCTGCGAGCTATAATATGCTATATCACAGGCGTATCCTGTTTCTGATATAGTGTAACCCATTATTTTTGACTAGATAAGTACTGATAAGTACATTGGTAGATTAAATTTACTATTGTATATTTTATGATTGCAATAAACTACTACTACTACTAAACTCTTGACTTTTAGGATAAGGGGATTGGACGAGAAGAGGGATATTTTGGATAAGCATTGATAGGCACTTTGTGAATTGGAAAAAATAAAGGCCTTGTATAGATTACGATTAAAATTTTTTGTAGAGCAATGAAAACGGCATTCACCTCCAAACTCCAAGAACCTAGACCCAAAGATTCCTCTTTAGAACCCCAATTCCAAGCTTCGGCGTTGTCTTTACCTTATATTCGCTATGTTAGAGGCCGTATCGTTAAAATTCTCCATAAGGAAGGAATTTGTATACATACAAACCTCCAAAAAAATTGGTCAATATCTACCCTTCGCAAAGTATCGCAGTTCCATGCTCGTGTGGACAAGTCTACATTGATGAAACAGGACGGTCAGTACAAACACACGTATCAAAAAACACTGTAGATACATGAAATCTGGCCTCTTAACACATTCTGCGATTGCCGAACACCGGTATCATATAGGTCACCAGATTCTCTTCGGTAACACAGTAGTACTAGCAAAAGCTACACACTTCTACCATCGAAAAATTCGGGAAGCAACAAAAATATAAAAACGCTGTAATAATGCAAACAGAAAATATTAATACTACATTTAACCAGTGATGACAGCACCCTATAAATTTCATGCCTAGCCACTTTCCAAATTAGATGAGTTTCGCCTCTTGCTACATTCAGTAATTGAGTTACTGTGCGTATCTCACGCCTAGGTGTTTCCCCTCTGGCTACGTTAAGTAGTTGAGTTACCAAGCACACCTCCCCTCCTGAAGAAGCCGCTTACAACAGACGGCGAAACGTTGAGAATAATCTCAAAAAATGACGCGGTCCTCCGGAAACAGTAATACTCTTAAAACGACATATATATTATATCATTCAGCTATGAGAATTGAAAACATTTTTAAATAGATCTTTATATGCATCCGTTTCGGAGACTTATTTACCTGAAAAAATTTCTCAGCGTAACTCCAAAGGGATCTCTCGGCATTTTGATAACCCATAATAACGCTTAGAGGTGACATTGTGAACAATCTAGCTTTTTAAGTAGGTTTTTTGAATAACCACCAAATAACATCCGTGCATTGTCGAGGAGGGAGAGAACTTTATATATACAACACCAATCCTTTCTAAATTTAATGTAATCTAGGAGATTCCTTGTAATAATTGTAATAAATATTATATATGTCAATCTTTCCGTATTTTATCCCAACGTATACATTCTCATTAAAGTGATTCTATATTATATCCAGAAATATGTTCATTAGCAAAACATGTATGTAGTGAAAATAATTTAATGAATTATGTGTTAATATTTTAGCAAAAATAAATCTTACTAAAAGGCTTTCTTTTAGAAATGACTTTTATATATCAAGAATTATATTCAATTAATAAAAGATCTAATATTGGACATCTTAGTGAAATTCATAGTTATTTATTTTCTTTTAATCAATTTCAAATTAATAATGTTGATAATTTAAGTGTTTAATTATTTATCACATTTCCAATACATTACTAAAAGAATAGGTAATTATTTTTAATAAAAGAAGTCTATTTTTAATATTTTGATTTGTTGCTTGTTACTTTAGATATTGTAATGACTGTTAATTTTGGTATGTATGTATATATATATATTTTTTAAATTGTCAAAATTAATATTATCATATATATTCTAGGAATCTATATTTTTGGTAATTGTCCATTTTAATGATTTATATCTTGCTGTGTTTTTAACAACATTTATAATTATTCTTAACATATTGTTATTTTTTTATTTGCCTTTTAATAATTTTTATACTATTTACTTTTATATGAAAATTGTAATATGTTTATTTAAAGAACACTATGTTATATTTTTTAGTTTTTCCCTGATGATGGAAATACACAGTTTCCGAATATAAAATAAATAATATATAATAATAAAATATAAATAGAAAACTTTTGTCTTTTTGTTGTTACCCCAATTATTTAGAAAAAAATTAGTTCTTAGTTGACAAATAAATCTTTAAATAAACTATAAATAAATAAAGAAATAAATTTTAATATAAGGAACATGAACGCTTAAAGGGCGTATTTGCTGATATACAGGGTGTTAAAAGTTTGAAATCAAAATTAAAAATTTGCGATAAATCAAGTACGCCTTTAAATATTTTTTAAAATTTGGTGATCAATAGACTCTTTAAGAATGTCAAATTTTGGCATAAGCTAACTTTTGAAAAATGTAACCAGTGACGTGCTATAAGGGTTAGTGGCAACTTTTGCTCCTCTACTCCTTACGCCTTTGCCAGAAAACTTTTGATTTGATTTTTTTTAAATCCTGTGTCCATTTTTAGTTAAAAAACTAATAACCTTTTATGGTGTTAAAAGGATGGGTTGTGGAGAGATTTGCTTCTAAACAAAAGACTGTAAGTACTTAGATTATTTTACAAATTATGATTTGTACTGTAATTTGTCCGCCGGTATTTTGCTAAGCAAGTATTTGCTTTAATCCATATTATTAATTCAATTTCAAATAATAATTAAGAGTACCTAAATAGTTGAAAAAAGGCTATTATGGACTTCATTTTAAGAGCAGTTACTGCAATTTAATAAAAATAAAAATCACAATAGCGAAAAAGTACAAAACCTATAAAAAATAAATTCAAACAAATGTGTTACATTAATAACAAAATTAAATAGTTGTTGAAACTATTGATCGTTTACTTGCAAACACGCTGTATATCGCTTTCTCATTGAAAAACTTGAATGTAATATTTTTTATTATTTTAAACAATTAATGTCATAATTATTACACTTAAACACGCAATTATCATCCTGTTTTATAAAATTACTGAAGTATTCACAAAGAAATATGAAAAATATATTTATAAAAGATCTTAGTAAAATATCTTTTATAGTCTAATACCGGCCTTTTCAAGTTTATAGGGCTTTCAAGGGCTCGGTTCCTTAAGATTTCAATTGATTTTTAATATTAAGAAAAATTAACGCCGATAAGAAATTCTTCACTTTATATTTGTGCTTGAAACCCTCGAATTTGCTAACAAAATCTCACCAATTTTTTTTTAATTTACCACAGCGTTGCTTCATTTTTCTAGTTCAGCAAAAATATTGATTTTTACTGAATTTTAGGGAAAAATGCACTTTATATTTATTTTCCAGAAAATGAACGGTTTTTAAGAAAATTCCATTCTAATTATATGACACACATGCCATAAGTAATGAATATGGCTAATATTTAAAATCTTAACAAATTTATGGATTTTATTCAAATTTGGAATATGCAGAGATTCAGTTTGAAACCATATAATTGAATTGGTTCTTTAACCATCAAATACTCAATCATTACGCAGTTTTCTGTAAAATTATTACAGCTATCAGTTTACATAAGTCTATTACATTTAATTTTCATATGAAAATTTTAATAAGAGATCTTTTAGAATATTCTTTTTTATAAAATTATCATTGATTGCTTTAATTAACGATTATCTCACAGCTACAGTCCTGTTATATTATATACTTTTAGCTAAAGCTCTAAAATGTAAGAAATTTCACGACTATATTTATTATAAAAATTCTACCTTTCAAACAATTATTACCTTCAACTTTAAATTTGAATGAAATTTATAAATTGGTTTAAATTTTATCAACAAAAAATTACTTTATATGCAAGTAAGTTAATTACTACATAATAAAAATATCTAAAAATGTTGGGGTAAATTACTGAAGTAAATCACCCCTCAGTTCCTACTAAAATTAAATTGTCATTATGAATATTTTAGGTAAGGGAATAGTGACTTTACCCGCTTAAGAACAAACATAATATTGTCATTAAAGTGAATAATTAATTTATTTAACAAATATTAAGCAGTAACCTTATTGGTAAGCAATTTAGCTAGTTTTGGTGAACACAAATCTAAACAAGTTTTATTGTCTTTATTTTTTATATCTATATCTGCCCCATGTTTAACGAGAAGTAAAGCCATTTCTTGCCTATCTTCTTCACAAGCATAATGAAGCCCAGTGTTTCCATATAAATCTTTTAAATTTATTTTTAATTCATCTTTATACCCTAATAAGAGATTTACCACTTGAAGAATACCCTTTGAAGCAGCTCTATGGAGTGCTGTGCTTCCTCTTTCATCTATTATATTTATATTTGCCCCCTGTTCCAGCAACATTGAACATATCTAAAAAAAAATAATTAACAGTAAGTTATTGGGAAAAAACAACTATCTGAAATATAGAAAATATGTTATAAACATACTGCCAATATTTTTTATATATTATTTATTAAAATATTTCAATAAATATTGAATATGAAAAATACCTGTGTCCAACCCTTTGATGCTGCATATTGAAGTGAAGAATGTCCTTGCGCATTTACATGATTAATATCTTTACATTTCTGCAAGAGAAACTTTACAACTTCAGTATGACCCGCTGAACTAGCCAATATCAATGGGGTATTATCTGTATCGTCTGATGGATTTACGGGCGAACCTATTTCCAATAAATACGTTACAAGCTTTAAATTTCCACTAAGAACAGCCCAATGTATCAGTAATCGATTACTCTGGAATAAAAATAGAGTTGAGAAAGACTTAATTTTAAAGCTTAAATCGGTTGAGCCTTCGCTCTGGGAACTAGACTACTTCCTAAAAAGATTTTTTTTAGTAAAAATATATATAACACATTAACAGGGAAATAGTCTTGTCCGCAGGGCTAAAATCTAACCCCTTGCATCTATAAATTAATATTTACTGTATCTGGAGTTTCTAAGAATGTTGGATTTTCTTCTAACTGTTTGGCTACAACATCAAAATCTCCTTTGTGAGCAGCTTCATATATGGAATTTTTTGCCATTTTAATAAAAAAAAATGACAATCTTAAATTTTAGTTTTCAACTCTTCTTCGTCTTCTTTGGTATTGAGGCCTCATCTACCAGGGCTATTCTACCTACATTTTATTTTTTCTTCGGGTACTTATGAGTTAGGTTAAATCATTGGGTTAAATCATTGGGTTAAATCAGAAACATCCCTCTTGTGTGGTTATATTAATTTTGCTGTTAAGATATGATCAAACAATTTTACGCTACACCACTTCTATTGGAAATATAATCATTTTTTTTTAAGAACTAAACACTCAATAGTTATAGTACTTTGATATTAGAAGCTGAAGACATGCTTAATGTGGTCAGTACATATGAATTAGAACATGTAAGTCATGCAACGTAGAAGGTCTGTAACGATTTTGAAGAATTTGGATATTAACACTACTTGACGGGCAGTTGAAAAAATATGAAAGAAATCTTGTCTTTCTACAGAGTTACACAGGCCCAAAGGCACAATGCTGATTTTATGAGGTAAATGTGTTAGTAATGGTTATTGCTTCAGCGAGGGCCATTTCAGGAGCTATTACACCATTTTTTTAATTAAATTGTGCTTCAAACTTGCAGTTTGTTCTTTAATCTCATTTAATAATTCATTTGATGTGTATTTTCATTAGAAAGTTGGATTGATCCTGTCAGATGACATTTTTTTTAAGTGATTGAGTCAACACAGCTCTTTATAGGTTTGTTTATTTAGTGAATTATTAAACTTTTTTATAATTATTCTGAAGCTATTGAGTCTAATAAATGAAAATTAATTCAATTCGGAAGTTCCTGTGTTTTAGGGGTGACCATTACTGGTTTAGTAAAAAGATAAATGCTCAGAATAACATACTACTATAGAAAGGAATTTTATTCAAATTATTTGCTAATATTTGGGCTTCTACCAGTGAATCTTCAAAGAAGTTCAGTTGGATAAATAATTTAATCAATGCGTTTATGGGAAGCTCTTTTTGCCTAAATTTAATTGGGTTATTTGGATTTAAATTTTTTGTGACCTTAAGTTTCAAACTATAGAGGCATTATAGAAGCCCAAGTAACATGTAAACTCATAAAAAAATCAGTAAAGGCTAATTTTCAAGTTAAAAGCAAAGAAATTTCAAATGAACTAAACTTAAGATAAGAAGGGAGTCTTTAAGCTCCAAACAAACTTGTACCTTTAAATTGATGTCTTGCTGTTATTACTGTTGTATTTTTTAGTGGTTTGTTTATGGACCGAGACAGTGTGACGTCACCAAATAGCTGTTGGTTAACCTGATCTGTTTCCAAACAAACTTGTACCTTTAAATTGATGTCATGCTGTCATTAATGTATTTATTTTGTATTTGATTAAGTTTTTCTGTATAGTTTATTAATTAAAAGACATTTTATACATTTTTCAAAGCCCAAAACACAAAAATATAATTTACAACACTCTTCAAACCACAGCATAAACAACAACAAACAAGTTGTATACGATCTCAAAATTGCGCGTGGCAATTGTTATTGTTTGGAAACAAATTTCAGGTTAGCCAATCGTTTTGTGACGTCAAGACTTTCCTGGTCCATTAGATGGTAAGTCTTAATTTTTCGTAGGAAATAGTGTTTAATTCAGATATACAGATTCAATTCCTATTTTTACCACAATATAACCTAACCTCAATATGCTTAATACCTGCAGTCCATCGACTAAATTAATATCAAAAGAAGGTAGGGTAAATCTGTGCAATCTCTAATCTCTGTTAATAATGGAGGATATAATTTAGTTTCAATAACATTGACAATGAACAAATAGTCTTTGAAACCCTAGACTAGTTAAAATCATAGTTTATATTTATGATTGCTCTCCAACTCGTTTCTCCCTACCAGGAAATAGATCAGTCGTTGATTTAACCTTAGTTTCTGTTGAAATATTAGTGAAGTAATATGGAAGATATTAAAGGATTTGAGATCTAATGTGAACATTATGACTCATTAATAGTATCCATTAATTCTGCTTTCAGTTAATCAGTCTCTTTATCCAAAGTTAATAAAACCCAAAATTTTACTTTACCTGGTGCTATAAATTCTGTAAAAATGTAGTTAGAAATAGAGAAAATCCTGTGATACAGTTCTTATCGTTAAATAAAATCTACTCTTAACTAGGAGAATTCTAAATAATAAAATAGAATAGAGTATTTTGTTGTAAGTTAAACTGCAACACTTGTCCTAAAGATTAGGCTTGTCTCGAATCTGCACGTGTTGCAGTATCAGATAAAAATGTAATACAGCTATAAACTGTGTTACTCACAAATAGATATGTATATCAAAGTTAGAGAACTTTCTCAAATATTGAATGTTATTCCATTATTCATAGTCTTGGTTCGCAAAGTTTCTGCTCACTAGATCCCACGATTGCTTACTGATATGAAGAAGAATTTGTGTTCAGCCTTATCATTATAACATTTGATGCATTATCAACAACGTAATGCTTTTCTACACCATATTGTTGCCGGTGATAAGTCGTAGTGTTATCACTACGAATCAAAATATAAACGCCAGAGAGTGCAGTGGAAGCGTCTACAATCTTCGAAGGCGAAAGAATTTTGATCCCAACCTTCGACAGGATGTTGACCATATTTTTTGGAATGTTCTTCTTGGATTTTAGAGAAGCCTATGTTAACATTAACGCTTAGCACTATGCATAGGCCGACCATAAATTGTTTTAGGCAAAACGTATAATTAGGGGGGAAAACGACTTAATTTGATCTATATTATAGACCAGCTTCATCAATGATGTAATTATTCCCAATGAAAAATTACGCTGTCGCCATTAAAAAGGCAATCCTCTGACGAGCTATCAGTTACTTGTAGGTAAGGAAGGCAAAGGTTTTAGATAACTTTTTAACCTCAAGGGATCTAAAAATTATCCATGTAAAATGATAATTTAGAAGAAAGTCGGTTAAAAGAAATCTAGTAAACAAAAAAGTGACCAAGCTGAAATCGTTCCCCGAGTTCGGGCGAAAGGCTCTTTAATTCATAAGAAACGGGTTGTACCAAACAGGAAAAAAATTACAAATGTTTGGGAAGATCATCTCTCCCCAATATAATAGTAGATTCTAGAACAAGGTTAGAATGAAAAAAATTGGACACGAGTGGAACACTCCACGAGTAACCGACAGATTTTTCACTCATTATTTGATTTAAATTAAAATTCGTTTTTATAGCGCCCCTATTTACATCTGACATTGACAGTTTTGACATCCATGGCTGTCGATATTGTTTAGAACAATATTCATTCCGTAACTTGTTATAGAATGAAAATACATGTAAAACCCATAAGAAGCAAGTTTTTCTGAATAAATATTCTATTCCAAGAGTGAGAATGTTTACATTCAATTATTAAAAATGATTTCGTAATTAATACATTCCACTAATAGTCCTGGAGAAAAATTATTATATTTGGCACAGGTCTTAACAAAGTCATGCTAAATAATGAAACAAGAGTTAGAACGACTCCTAAATACAGGACCATGCAAGAAAGTCACTTTTTAGAATTATTTAATATCTCTAAAACTGGACTTAAAATTATAATATTCAGAAGTCTTTAATGAGGATAATTCGGAGTAACAGAAAAAGGGTTCATTTGTAATCTGGTGAAATTTTTGTTAAATACCTAATTAATCGTTGTAAGATGTGACTCTCAAAAATTTTGAAAGTAAAAAACGCTCTTAATAGTTTTAAGTTCCATGGAAATTAAAATTGAACTTTAATCGAGTCTGTTTCATCATTTTCAAAACAAGGCCGCAATGCGCCCAGGCAGGCCAAAATCGGCTTCGATAGGAGATGAAAAAGTTGTGGGAGATTATCACAATTCCATTATTACGATAAGTAAAGTTAATAAACTGGACTTCGAATTATTACCTCATGCTTCATTCATACTTAGTCCCTTCGGATTTCAGTTTATTTCCAAACAAAAAATTTCCCGCTGCATGGCAAGAAATATGCAACCGATTTGGAAGTTTTTACCAGCACAAACACCTATTTTTAAAACTGTACGAGTCTGCCTATAGAAGAGACAAAAATGATTATGAATTTCGTTGGGCGAAGTGTATTGAGAAACAAGGAGACTGTGTCAAAAAATAAAAGCATTTTTGACTTCCTATTTTTCTCTCTTAATTTGGAAATAATTCGTCCTAGTACATACTTCTTCTCTGTTTCTAGAACTGCGTCTTCCCGCTTATCCGTTAAATTTCTACTCGTGTAATATTTGGCAATATTGTTAAAAGCAAGCCAGGTATTTCTTAAGGTGTTAGCTGGATGAATTATCCAGAAGGATAAAAGGAATTGAAGAAGATGAGACCATTTCACTATTAGATGTCAATTTATTTTAAAGATTTCACATAAATACATTTTATTATAAGAAACTTTTGGTTTCGTAAAATTATTTTTAAAATAAAAGACTATATTTACCCATACATCACTAAGTGGTTACTTAAGTTTTTGTACAAAGCGATATTGCAATTTAAAAAAAATACAACGCATTACAAATTGTACACTTTATATTTTTTTATCAGTTTATAACCGTGTTCTCAAAAACATTTTTACGTATTACACATTTTTATCGCATATATAATTTACTAAAAGCGCATTCAAATACTCTTTTCAAGAGAATACTTTTCCTCTAGTATGAACAAATAGATAATAAAAAAACACTTACAAATTTTTTTTAACAGTATGAATAAGTACATGTCGGTTCAAAATGCTTTTTTGAGAAAAAGATTTTTTGCAAGTTGAACAATTGTATTTTTTTTCACCAGTATGAATAAATAGATGCTGGTTTAAAGTGCTTTTTAGAGAAAATGATTTTTTACAAGTTGAGCAGTTGTATTTTTTTTCACCGGTATGAACAAGTACATGTCGGTTCAAAATGCTTTTTTGAGAAAATGATTTTTTACAAGTTGAGCAGTTAAATTTTTTTTCACCAGTATGAATTAGTAGATGCTGGTTTAAATTGCTTTTTTGAGAAAATAATTTTTTACAAAATGAGCAGTTGTACTTTTTCTCACCTGTATGAACAAGTTGATGCTGGGTTAAAGTGCTTTTTAGAGAAAATGATTTTTTACAAGTTGAGCAGTTGTATTTTTTTTCACCTGTATGAACAATTAGATGCTGGGTTAAATTGCCTTTGTAAGAAAATGATTTTTCACAAAGAGGACACTTAAATTTTTTATCAGTATGAACATGCAAATGCTGTGTTAAATTGTCTTTTAGTGAAAACGACTTTTCACAAATAAAGCAATTGTAATTTTTCTCACCTGTATGGATAAGTAGATGCTTAATTAATGTGGTCTTTAAAGAAAATGACTTTTCACACGTTGAGCAGCTATATTTTTTTTCACCAGTATGAATAAGTAGATGCTGATTTAAATTACTTTTTTGAGAAAATGATTTTTTACAAGTTAAGCAGTTGTATTTTTTTTCACCTGTGTGAACAATTAGATGTTGAGTTAAATTTCCTTTATTAGAAAATGATTTTTCACAAATAGAACATTTGTACTTTTTATCAGCATGAATAAGCAAATGCTGGGTTAAATTGCTCTTATGAAAAAATGATTTTTCACAAATTGCGCACTTATAGTTTTTTCCACCACGACTTAATGATTGTCTTTTTACTGATGACTCGTGACTACTAGTGTGAAGAAAGTCTTCATCTATGTGATCTTCATTTTTAAGATCGTTTACATAGTCGTAGGATTTTGGCAAAATTTCTTGTTTAACATCAAAGCTGTTATAACCATTAATTGACGCTGTTTCATCCTCATTTTCATTTTTAATAATAAATTCCTCTTGTTTGATTTCAGTGATATAGTTATTGCTGATTAATAAATTTTCGTTCTGCATTTTCTTTCTTTGTTTTAAAAAATATCGATCTGAGTTAACCTTATTTTCCTTCTTCTTCTTTTTTTAACTAATATCTACCACCAACTCTATACTTGGCCAGCGCATGTTATGGCCTATATTCGAGTCTTGGGTACTTGGTTGTATTTCTTAGGAAGACAGGCCTTTTTGAATTAATAGATTAAAGAACAAATGTTATTGTTTTAAAAAAAAGTTGTTCAAAACGATGAACAAAAACCGATACGATACCAAATTTAAAATGTGATAAACGGCGTTGTAGGAAAAACTACATTTGAACTATTTCAATTACATGTCTTTGTTGACTTTTTTTTAACAATCGAACTTGTTCAAAATGAGCTTTCGAAAAACATACCCGATTGTTTGCATCTCCATTGGGAAAAGTAATATTCGTTAGAGGGCGATGTCATCAATCTTCAAAGTAGTATAATTCTTGTGTTTTTCATTACAAAATAGTAAAGGTGAAGTAAGTACAAACAAATTTACACAATGAAAACTCGAAATCAATTCCAACATGAAAGCACAACTATGATTTATTTAAATTTATTTTACTTCTTTGAAGGGTTCACTTATTTTTCACCAGAGATCATTTTAGAATTATACTTCGATCAGAGGATAAGGTTAGGCTGACATTGTACTACCATAACAGGAAATTCAAAATCACCAGACAACAAAGTTTTTATTTACAATTAGTTGGTAAACACTAAACAGCTGATATTGGTGTTTAAAGTGAAGTTTTATCTGGTAAAAATACATTTGTATTAAATTTTAAATTCTTTGTGATAATAGTACACACCTAAGTGAGTTTCCAACTTTTACCCATTATTATTATTAAGTACTAATTAAATCGTTACGATATGCGTATTTATCAAACAAGAAAAACTTGATTATGATTCATTTCAATGTACGTTTTTTGTAACCTTGTTTTATTTCCCTTTTTCCTTGGATTGATCCATTCGAAAATATTATTTCCTGGTATAATTTAATTTTCATATTACTTGTAGAGTAAACTGGAACTCATTTAAATATACTCCTGTGGTAAAATATTAACATGAACGATGATCAACAGAATTCAAATGAAGAAAACCAAGACCGAGATTCATCTTCTAGAATTAGAACAACAAGTGAGTGTTCCTACACAAGTGATGATGGTGCTTCGGGATATACAGGAAAGAGGTAGGTGAAATTTATTTTTAGAATCCTAACTAGGTTAGCCCGTTTGTTATGTGCAATGGCATTAGAAATCTGACCTAATTTTTTAGTATGATAATTATTGAAAATAGATACGATTTCAATTAAAATATTTACAATAATTAGTGTATACAATAGATGGGCAAAAATGAAAAATTGTTTATTTTAGCATATAGTAAATCAAAGGGATATTATCTAGTATTTAATTATTGAAAGAAGATTTGCATTTTATTAATACCTTTTTTATTAAGTAAATTTTATTAATGGACAGGTATGTAGCAAATTTTGTCTTCTGTATTGTAATTTTCAACAACTTAGTAATTTTAATGACTAAAATTTGAGTACATATCCTCAATGTATTTTGTCATTGTTACCCTACTATTTAAAAAAATATTTAATTTTTTGTTTTGCTTTTGTTTAATTTGCAGACAAAGGACAACCTCTCACCAGTTTAGGGTAGTAAGTGGTTTAGCAGCAGCTTCTCCTCCAAAATTTGTTTCTTTAGAAGAAATTATGCAGGCTGCTAATGGTATGAGAGATATGGCCTTGGTTCATCAGATTGTTGTGGATAAAGATTTTAAACTTGAAAGAGCAGAGCCAGAGCCTAACAGTATACAAAAAAGGATTAAAGATACCATGCATCAGGCTTTTTGGGATATCTTAAGGTCACAGTTAAATGAAAATCCTCCTGTATATACACAGGTAATAGATCTATTCTAAAGTTTATTATATTAACACCGAGACTAAATATATGTGAATAATACAAACCATTAATAACTGAATATAATATTGCAAAAAGTAACAAAAGTAATGAACTACGAAAATAACGAAATTAACAGATTAAGAATTAAATAAAAAAGACTACAGAAAATTAAGAAATAATGTATATTACATTAATATACTATTATTACTTCTTGCCATCATGTTGCAAATATTTTTTTGTCATTCTATCCCATTATATTTTTTTGTCATGCAAACTTTAAAGTATATTAAATGATATGAAGCAAATCTACATTAAAAGAGTTGTGTCTGATAATTTTTTTTTCAAGCTTGTGGCATGATTCTTTTCATGATAGCTATTCATATTTGTAAAATAGTTATTTATGTAAGAATTTAATTTTTTTAATTCACGATTTAATTTAATTAATTTTATAAATTTACATTTTATCAAATCACTTAATCTAACCCACAAGATCAACACTGCTGTTATTTATAGTAAATAAAGAATAATCTTTAATGAGTAACTAATTGTTAGTTGTTCAAATGTGTTAAAATGAGTCACAACCATCTGTCCTTGGCCAGTTATCTAAACAAACGCAGCGATACTGGTGTTGGAAAAGTCCAATTAGATGTGTAGGGGAGATAGGATTCGACGATTTCTATAATAATTTGTGTTTAGGGTTTAGTTGGGCAGATTTACATTTTAAGAGCGTTCTTTACTTGCAAAGTTTTCATGAGATGTATAGCCCATATACTTGCCCCTCATCTAAAATGCGAATCTAATCAGAAGATTTGACTACGTATTTACAACTTTATCTGGTGTTTTATTTACTAATAAAGAACGTAGAACATACATCCGCAAATTTAGAGAGGTCGCTACTTACCGATGTATAATTATGCACTTTCTTAGAATACTGCTAATTAGTTTAATGTAATTGACTCAATTTTTATTTTTTATGTAAAGTACGGAAAATATTTTATGTTCATTTAAATCGTTAAAAAAATATTTTTTTTGATTTCTTCTTTAAAGAATGCAAAAAAGCAAGATGGTACAAAATAGTCTATTTTTACATTATTATCATAGAACCTGCAGGAGAATCCAAGTTTTAATAATTCTCGCATCAGGATTGGTATAGAACGCACTTAAGATCAAATAACGTAAAAGAACAATTTGTAGTGTCAAATAATTCCACTCTCTTTAATTTTTAAGTTTGTTAACCAAAATTTAGTTATTTTAGATATGTTAAATATTTGAAATGATCCTACAATAAAATACTTATAATATAGTACATGCAATTGTTTTTGTAGAAAGCAAATATGAGAACAAAATTAAAATATAAGATAAGTAATCCATATTTGTTACAAAACAATGAAATATTCAGACGATTTTTAAGATTGTAGGGTTCACGTATACACTATTATAAAATTAAAAACACTAAAATAGGAATAAAAAGGTAAAAGTACACAAAACCAAATTAAAATATTGCAGGTTTAACCCAATAATTAATTTCCTGTTCTTGGTATAATTCGTTTTCTTTAAAAAAATCGGTTTTCCCCTCATCATTTTCTATTCTGTTTATGGCATTTGTGTAAAAATGTAGGAAAATAAATAATCGTCCAATAACTAATTCAAATGAACATGAAGGTTTAATTATTTAATGGTAATCTTTCAAAATGACTGCTGCAGATCTTAAAATGTTGTAATGTTTGGACATCTTTCTTCAAATATTTTTAGTTGGTTACATAATGTTTTCCTTCATTAATAAACTTAGTAAATGAAATTCTTTAAGTGGGTTGTTATTGCCATATAGGAGTGTACATTAATGAATGGAAAATTTTCCTAGAAAAAATAAAAGCTTAGATTGTGAGACTACAGGACTTATTTCTCCCAATTTTCCTTTTTGGTTTAGGAGCACATAAATGTTAATTGAAATGGGTGAAATGATTGTAAACTATAACATTTCTTAATTCCTGATCGATTACTCTGGTTTATTAATAGAAAAAATATCTAAAAACTAATTATTATGTGTGCTACTTGAAGAAATTCAGCCGCTAGTTTTTTCAAAAGCTATTTTGTTTTCTTTTTTCAAAAATATAAAATATTTTTATCAATGGAAGTGGAATTACTTCTTGTTCTATTGACCATAGCTGACAATTTTGAACATGTTATAGAAATTTTCAAGTTTGAAGAAGTTTTTATTCCAAGTATTCTTCTCATATTTAGTGTAGGTTTTAATTACGGGAACAATTTAAACTTATTTGCAATAAACATTAAATTTGTTGCAAAATACGTGCGAAATTATCAAAAATATAAGAACTCACATGTAATGTGTGTCTACAGATACGCCATGTGCAAACATGTTTTGTTGTATTTTTTTGTTAACTTGGTAATAAATTCAATTTTGATTCGTTTACTGCTTTAAAAATATAAAGAGGAGTTCGGCTAACAATTTCTTCATCACTTTTCATATATTCAAATAATGTATTACAACTTGTATATGTATCACAACATGTACATAATAAAAAATGAGGCTCTACTTTCTATTTTAACTTCATTGACTCAATTGTCATGGCAATGTTGGCATTTAAACAGATTCGGAAATAATATATGTATCTATATTTACGGATCCATCCAAGCCTTAGAGAACGTATTATAAATTTCCTCTCTAATATCCTGAAATTTGTCGCCACTCTCTTTTTATTTATACATTATTATTATTATTTATAATGATACATATTTTTACCTGATGATTAAAAGTAAAAGATTGTTATTGTCAAGAAAATCATAATCACATCATTACATGTGCCCAGAAAAATGTTTATAGAATAAATTTCTTTATCACCCTATTTTATCTCAACCTTAAAGAATTTGCGTTGAAATATTTCAAAACCTTTTGTGTTTTTATGTAAAATATTAAAATTTTTGTAGCTGTTGCTACTTCACAAACTTAGCGGTTAATTAAAATTTAAATTAATATAATTTTCTAAATATCGAAAATATAATAAATATAAAAAGATAAATTATACTTATCTGAATTTCCGCTCTTGACAATGCTAAATACGCGAAATTTTAGTTGAGAAAATAATTTTTGTAATACTTTGGAAATTCATATAAGTACAATTTATCTTTTTATATTTATTATAGATAAATTCTACAAAGTAAGGGTTGAAACAATTGATTTAATAGAAGAAGTTAAATATAGGTTTTTATTTTTGATGTTGAATTTTGAATGTCGACGTTCAACGATTCTAAAGCCTATTTACCGCTAGTCGAAGTTCTAAAGTACTTATTTCTACAATTATTACATCGATTAAAATAATCTCTTATATACCTTAGGAAAATAGAACATTATTACTGACAAGAGGCTTATTAAAAAAATCTTTTATATTAGAAGCAAAAATATTCCCAGTTAACGATCGGTTAAATATGGCTACACCTCCTAGCATTTAGATACAGCGATAATCAATCCACTAAAATACTGAAAGAGGAGATTTTTTAAGTATCTTTCTAATATGTCTATTAAATATGAGTTTGATTTTGATATGTTTAGATTTTTATAGAGACCTACATGTGAAAAGGGGTCTATTTTGGGCTAAAATACTCAATAGCTTCCTTACTAATAGATATAACACTTTTTATTTTATTTTTATAACGATTTGTAAATAATATGTCATTTTTCTGATTTATTATTTAGCATACTTTAATTCATTGATATGCTAAGAAAATTTTGACAGTATGCGAGCACATTTTACATCGTTAATTACATATTAGTCAAGGAGTAATGTTTTTCTTGATTTATAGGCTTTCATTCTTCTAGAAGATATAAAAGAAGGTTTGTTTTCTTTACTATTACCTCAACATACTAGAATTAAGCAGCAAATTACTGAAGTTTTGGATAGTGAATTAATTAAACAACAAGCAGAAAAAGAAACACTGGATTTTCAGGTGAGTAAAGGAAAAAAAAAAGTTTTATTATTAAAAACTACATTTTTTTGTTATTTTATGCTTTTTTCAACTTTTAGAACTATGCCCATTATGTTATATCTGTTATGGCAAAATTATGTGCTCCTGTCCGAGATGAAAAAATTCATGACTTGACAGAAAGTGTTGACGTTATTGACACTTTTAAAGGAATATTAGAGGTAATGTTGTTCTTTCTTATCTGTGAATGCAATTTTGTTATTTTCACATCTTTACATTATGGTATAGCAAATTTGTATCAAGTACACTAAATATTTTTCTTCTAAATTGATCATGACTAAAAGATAAAGATATCCATCATGTCTGAGATAACTACACATACTTCTGTTAATCATAAATCCACTATTACTTCGGACATTTTTTGACAAGCTTGGAAACATATATTTCATTTCGTGGTCAATTGAAAAGAAAGTCGTGGCGCACGTATTTATTTACTTGTCTAAAAGAGGAGAAGAATAAGTTAATTAAACTGTTTGAAAAGTATAGTTCAAGTTACTAATTGGACTTATACTTGTGTTAAAAATGTACATACAATGGTATTAAAGCTAATGGCTTTCTATTTTAAAATAGTGCATTGGGCAGAATTTATCATCTGACAACATTTATGACTGGCGCAAAAACTGGGTTGCCTAATTAGTCTCAAAAGATTTGGCAAATAAATGGCCTTTTGTAGCAGCGTCTACTCAATTAGTTAATGTTAAATAAGGTATTTATTTGAAATATAATCTCTTTTTTTTTTAGAGAATAAAATTGTTCGTTTTGTTGATCAAAACCTCAGTGCAAATTCACAAAACCGAAACTATGTATACATTTATATCTATATACTTAGATGCTAGAAAAAATTATATTTACTGAAAAAATTTTACAAGAATAAATAGAGAAAGGTGGCATAATTTCATTATACCTCCTATTCATTGGGAAATGTAAGATCTGTGATATGTTGCTATAATACGACAAATACCCGGTGTTTACACAGAAAGTCATCCATCCCAATATTATCCCAAATCACCATGGGAACTAATGTACTAAATTATATCCTTAACAATGGAAATAGATAAGTGCTTCATAGAAGGGAGGAACTACAATAAGAGTGAATGGATATGACTTAGCTCTAAAGAAAAATAGGTCAGATAGATAATTGAAATCGTTAAACAACTTTATTAGACGCTAACATATGCAATCAAGTTCTAGATGATTGAATTTTTAACTGAAAAGATTTTTATTCGTTGTGTTTTCAGACTCCCTGTGTGACAACAATAAAATTTATCAAATAGTGGTTTTGATGCAGATCTTCTGTGATGGTTTTCACACTTTAGTGTTGACTCCTTGTTATAGAGGGCATTAACCCCAGCTTGATCTACCAATGTCTTTACTGCCTGTCTTTTTTGTGACAATGGAACGATTGTACCTGAAATTCAGGTAATATTCGGTGTGGTTCGCTTTTCTGTAAACTATAGTAGTTATAATCCTGTTCTGTTAATTTTACATGTTGAATTTTATAGTTGAATTATTCAGTTTATTTGATGTAGATATTGCTCAATCCTCGTTTTACTTTGTTGCACAATTTTTTGTTTTCATCCTGGATGTTCCTATTGCCTCTTCTTCAAACCACTTCTTATACATAGATAATTGTGACGGATGGTCCCAATGAAAGTCCGTCTTTTGAGCGTACTACTTATCTTTGTTAGTATTGAAAGTAAGAAGTCTTCAAACAACAATCTAAGAGTTCTACAATGCTCTGCACTGGTATTGTAGATAGTTCTGTTTGCGTTATGTCATCTGTCAGTGTTTGTTTTTTTTATAAACTTTATTGAATGCTCTAATAGTATGAAATTTTTTTCTAAATCGAATTTGATGAAGATGTTCTTGCGTTCGAGCACCATATTTTTCAAGGCCATAACGAAATGTTTGTAGGATAGTACAACTATTATATAGTAAACTGTCAGATATCAACAAGTTTCTGAAATTTAAGTCGATTTATTACATTTCCGCAAAAACATGAGAAGTATAAATTCTCCTCAATCGAACTAGAACTATATGTAGCGAAAAGTCAGCACTAAAAAGAAGTTGAAAACCTTGACAAATTTGAATCAAAACTACTATTCGAAAAGGTTAGTTAAAAATCTAATTATAAACATATACCGATATATTACACAGCAGAACAAATAAATGCCATCATGTGCCTGCTTTTCATCAATTGCTTGACTTTTCAATATAAAAACGTATTTTACCCCAAGGACAAAGAAGCCAGTTCACAAATACCAAACAGAAAGTACAAAATAACTGATCGAAAAGCTGTACATACCAAATATTGTGCGAATACTGAAGATCACATTTACATAAATAATGCATGCATAATAAGAGATGATATTTTCCTTTGAAGGCGGTTGAAGGTTACTACTTTTCAACGATATCTCAAAAAAATTTCGTCACTTCTTGTACCAAGCTAGATTTTTTAAATATTGTTACCAAAAAAGTAATTTTTAATTTTTTGCAGACTCTAGATTTAATGAAGCTGGATATGGCTAACTTTACAATTCAGATAGCTAAACCAGAAATTATAGCCGCCAGTGTAGAATTAGAAAGGAAGAAATTTGCTGATTTTCTATCTGTTCAATTTGGTAAGGATGTGATATACATACAAGAATATAAAAAAATGTTTGCTTAATAAACAGGTCTGAAAACGCTCATTTTCAAGATACAGACTGTTAGAGTTTTTTTTAAATGTTTTTTGATTAATCACAATTTATTTATAATGAGGTGTCTTTGAATCTATTATTATGATCTAATGATGTGTAACTATAGTATGGAAGCAAATGATCATCATTTTGAACAATTATTACAAACTATTTTATTAAATCTATGCAATAAAGTAAATTAAAAATGAATTTAGTTCAAATATTTTTTCCTAGAACGCACAGTTCTAGTAATATAGAAAGTCCAATATACGATTTTCGCAAAAAAAATAATATTTTTTCGTTGTTACAATAATTATTATTATTTTTTGTATCCATTAAAATAAGGTAAATACAAGGTTCCAAAATTATAGGTAGTTAATATTACAGTTACTAGTACCGCAATATTTTATTGAATATGTTTTACTTACTATTAAGGAAGATTTGATGAGCTTTTATTTGAAATAGTATTCCTAATTCACTGTGAAAAACATTTTCTATAGATTTAATAAAAATTAAATATGGTTACAGATTATGCTTGTTACAAACTGGGTTCTCAAAATTAAAATATCTCCCATTTTCAAAATGAAAGATTAAATCTACCCATTTTAAATTATAATTACACTCTTTTATGTGAAAAAAAAACATTTATGAAGAATTACATATTTCACTATTTTCTAAATATTTGTTTAATGTAGATGGCTTGTCACTTACACGAAAATGGTTGTTGAAGTATATAAACACAGATCAAACAGTAGAAGACAACGTAGAATATGAACAATTTATAAAAACAATAGTAAAAAGGTCTTTTTCTCAAGCTTGTGTGGATCTCATAGACTGGTCGGACCATGAAGAATACCCAGAAGTAAGTTTAAAAATTTAGTGAAATAAATTATGGTTTTATATCAATTTTTGGGAAATGTTCCGTTTTAAGGCTAACCGCTATAGTAAAATATTTATATATTTATAAAATAATTTACATGTGCTGTACAGTAAAGGCATTCTCTTTAAAAATTCTTTTGGTTTTGGGAATATTTTTTTATAAATCCATATGCAGAAATGTGGGTTTTCTCAAACTATGAATGAAGTATGGACACGATGTTTTGAGTTTAATTGTTTTTGCTATTACTTGAAACATTAAAAATGTTAAGTTGAAAAATTAATTAAATTAATTGTTTCAACTCTTACTTTGTGGAAACTATTCATAATAAATATGAAAAGATAAATTATACTTAGATACCATTTTCCAAGAACTTTGTAAAATGATTTGTCAGATACCGAAACGTGGGACCATTTTTAAAACGCTTTGGAAAACTGTGAAAATTCAGATAAGTATAATTTATCTTTTCATATTTATGAAAATTTGGTATAATAATGAACTCTTGAATTATTAATAACACTAATAAGTAAAAATCGTTCATTGAGGTATAATTAAGTTTATTTTATTTATGTTTGTATATTTAGTATTACACTTTAGTCAAGTTAGTGATTTCTGCCTATCAGCATATGTGGAAATTGATTCAGGGTTGCCCATGTTTAGACGAAGATTATATGGAATATTCGTGTATAAAAAAGATAGCCTTATTTATGTATAATTTTTGTTCAAAATATTTGACTTATTGGAGTAACTGTTGAATAATTCATACAAAAATGCATTACTATACCCATATTATGTATAAAATCAACACAAAGATCCAAATAACAAAAACAAAATAATTGAGTCAGCACCAGTGCTCACTTGCTTCATATATTTTGTATATTTTCTAAAGTAGTTTGGTGTTACATTAAGGTTCATGAAAATTATTTATAGATATGTTAAATTATTTCATATAAATATCTGGGGCATTTTTAAAATGGAACGATCCCATTATATACCACATTTACTATTAGTCTATTATCTTTTAGACATTTATGTTTGACATAGAAAGGTTAGCTGATTTACAAACAAGAAATTATCGATTAACCTGTATTGCAAGTGTTCTTCTAATCACTATTAGTAATGCTGGAGCTGATTTGCAGCAAATTGCTTCATTCAAACAGTCCTTAAAAGATCACATTTCTATTTTGTTGCAAAACATTAAAAATGAAAAGTAAGTATAATAAATGAAATGAAATTATTAAAATATTGATAACAATAAATAGTAAGATGATGTATTAGTTTTAATATTTATTTTAAATGTTTTATGATCATCGTTAAAACGGATTAATTAGATTAGATCGGGAATCATATGTGCGGCCAATACGTTCCTTCTTCTACTGGACCTGCTAGAGAGTTTATGCCATCATGATATTTATATAATTATCAAAATATCGGAATGAAAACCTTTATTTATCACATATTTCCCAGATACTTTTCATTGACTTCTAAAATGAACTCGTTATTCAAAAGTATCTGGGAGATATTTGATAAATTAAGGTTTTCATTACACCCCTTTTAGGATTGTATCTCTTTTATTATAGAGTTTTGGAAAAAAAGTGTATATATAAAAAGTACCATTATTTTTGAGTCTATTATAAGCTCTAGCATTTAAGGTACATAAATCTAACCAACCCTGTATATAAAAATTTCTATAGTTATTGCGCAAAATTTTTGTCTTAATCTGAATTCAGAAAATGAATCAATCCAAAACAGTCCAGTTTGTTTTTTTGTTTTCAACCGCTTCTTCTTTTAGTACTGTAGCTACAAGTGTTCTATGAACAGGCCAATCAGAATACAAAGATCACATATATTTTGGATGTGATAGATACTGATGGTGATGTTCTACTGTGATTTCAGACCTTTTTAATTTTTATAACTTCTCAATCGGTACTGCATCTCCGATTGTTTCCAAATAAATATTGATGCAATAAATCTTATTTAGAATCGCTGATAATATTTGTAGAGATGAGTACTAAATGCCAATCATGAACGGTATTTCAAATGAGGCAGAATATTCATAATAGGAATAGTAGCCCCCTCTTGAAATATTAACTGACTAACAAGCTGGATTACTTCAAAAAGACTTTAATTTTTTTTTCTTAAAAACTCTCCAAATCTTTTATTTTGACAATTTTTTACTTTCTGCGCTATATTCATTGGCGTCTTTAATTCCCTATTGTTTGTCTTTTTCTTCATTACTCAAATAATTTTCCTATAATTTGCAATGTAACGTTTTTCGAGGTATTGGTGGTTTGACTTTAACTTGTGGTCTGAGATGACTTCCAAGTATTTACCTATTAGACAAATATGATTCTTGTTTCTTTTAGCTCTGATACTTTCTTACTTGGTAGTGCCATGAGGATATCATTGTTTCTTCCTCCTTGCACTACTCGTCAATTAAGTTGATCATTCTCATTTTATCATATATTTATTTCTAATGGCAATTGCTACGTTATTAACATACTTCAAACAATTAAAAATGATCGACCATTATGATGTCGCGTAACATTTCCACCTTGTGTAAATATACACTGCTTTTATTAAAAAAAAAAGAATTCACTACATAACATAAATTTGTTATTTTAATTAATTGCTATTAAAATTAATTTGGTTTAATCTTAACTTTAATGCCAGCAATCTTATGTTACGCCTATGCTTATTTACTTCAATTAGGTTCCATTATGTTTGAATTATTAACAAAATTACGTGGAATACGAGGCTAATGATTATCATAGCAAAAAAAGTGGCTGAAATGCCCAGTCTCATTTAATAGTGAAAAATGTATTAATAACTTATTGAAGGGACCAACCAATAAATTTTTACTTTTTTTTCATCATTTTTATTTATTATTAAATACTAATCTTCCGAATTTTAAGAATTCAATTGTAGGTTAAATATGAATTTTTTAATATGTTTCAATACAATAAATACTGTTTTATCCAAAATATGTATATCATTCCTAAAATTGTCTAAATTTTTTTCTTAAATAATTGCTTTAGAAAATAAGTCTAATGAGAATGTTATGGTACTACGAACACATAATATTTTCAATGTTGACACACTAAATAGCCGGTTATCTTGTAACTTGAGAGATTTGACGCAATAATGGAAAATTGAATTTTTGACCTCTCCAATCTCATATAAAAAATTTGGTTGATTTTGACCAATTGCCATTCATTCAACTTTTCATCTTTCTCCACACAAAAGCGTTTATTTCCAACCCGACAAAGAGTCTAATAGATCCGAATCAAAAGATACACAAAAAAAATTACATTAATAATAACGTTTTTATTAATACTAATATTAAAAAAAATAATAGTTTTAAGTATTTTGTTTGGTTTAGAAATGAACAGTTAGTTTTATGATTAAGTCATACTAACAACTGTACATAAATTAGTGTATACGACGGCCTCGAAATGTTTTTATTGTTTGCGGCTTAGACATACAAATAACTATTTTCGTCATTTTCAGCGATTTAAATGAAGTGTTGCCGAACGTGGCTGAGCAAGTAATAATAGATTTAAAAGATGCTAAACGAGAGTTTGAGCTACCAGAGTTATTCCATGCTGCCGAAGCTAACCTTAAGCAGCAAATTTTAGATATAGGAAAACCAGATCATAAAGTCAAAGGAATAGTCAGTGAGTAATATAATTTAAAAAAATTTATTAGAATCTATCCTAGAGTAGGATAATAAGTAATTCGATTGTCTTTAAATAGCAATGTAGGAAAATCCATGGACAGTATAACTAATTTAACAGCAATAAAAATTGCCTGTTCACCAGTTCTTCAGGTAAGTCTGGAAGCTGAGGAAGCAAACAGATCAATGTTTGCATTGTACTCATTTCCATGCAAGGTCAATCTACTAATTGGAGTATGTTGGCTATAATTAGTTAAATGTAATTGCTGATGGAAAATCTTATGCATTTCTAGTAGCCCTTGATGGTACCTTAAAATCTATTGAAGCTAACAATTTGCTACAATTAATACTTCTAGAAATATTTTTCCAAGATGATTTGCCTGTGTTTTAGTGTTTGCTAGTTCATCATGTACCTGACCTGTTGATGTGTATAATTTCCCACTATTAAGCCCATACTAAAAATGACAAATCTGAGAAACTTATTTTGAATGTGCTCTATGTTAGAGATTTGGTAATCTAACTAATGAGCAATATAAAATTTTAATAGTATGTATAGACATGTTATTTGATGAATGCAACATAAAACCTAACATTTTGAAAACTTGATTTGATCTATGTGAGAGTAGAACGTCAATTTTGAACTAAAACTAATTCCTAAATCTGGAATTTCATTTATCCTGACAATGGAGATGTTGTGCATTCTATATTGATGTAAAATGGGAGAATGAGATCCAGTAAACGTGATTGAAAAACATTTTTGCGCATTTATTTTCATATCATTTCTACAGCATCGTGCATAAAAGTTTGATATTTGAGATTGAAGTTCGATTAGGTCATTATAAATATGAATAACTTTAAATATCTGAAAGTCGTCTGCAAACAGAGGTGGCAATCAAAGGATCAGATCTTTACACACAGACTACGAGTAGTCAGATAACTTCCCATCCAATTCAAAAGACTACCTAAAATGCCATAATCTGCAAGTTTTGCTATTAAATGCTTATGATTGATCTTGTCAAATGCTTTAGAAAAGTCCATGTAGATGGTGTATCCTTGTACTCTATTTTCTAAAGCATTAACAATTATATTTTGTTACAACATTAAATTAGTAATAGTGTATTTCCATTGCATGATTTCGTGCTGTTCTTTCACCAGAATGCCAATATAATACCAAGAAAGATATTTTGTGACTAAAGAATCTAACAACTTAGGTATTGCCGACTGTGTTCATACTGCTCTATTTTCAACTTTTAATTTAAATCCAGTTTCAATATACGCGTTATGTAATAACGTTCCTAACATTCTGGGAAAATTCCGTCTTTAAGTGATTTGTTAAAAAATATATGAACTGGCTTGGAAAGAGTACATACACACTGTTTTAATAAGTAGTTTGGAACACTATCAGGATCGATATTTAATTTAGGAAACAGATTACAAATATTTTCAAAAATATCTGTAATGTCGATGAACAGTGAATTAGTATTAGCTGTGTTTTCAAATTGATACGATGGAGGAGAGACATTATTTATAGTGGATAAATACAGCAGAGAAAAATTTGGCAAATAATTCCACCGCTTCCTGGCCAGAACTACTACGATCATCAGCTAAAGACACTATACACGGAATGTCATAATTTTTTTTACGTGTATTTATGTATTTCCAGAATGCACGTGGATTATTATTAATGTTATTTTCGGAATTCTTAATATAAGATTTATAACATTTATTATTTAAAGTACTACATTCTGACCTTAATCTTTGAAAGATAGTATAATCATTATAGTTATTAAACATATTATAACGTTTATGACATATTTTCTTTTCAAAAATTAAACGTTTTTACTTGGGACTGAACCAAACTGGAAAGGAATCGGTTTTATGCATAATAACTTAGATAAGTAATAAATTTAATTGCACTACCAACTTCTCGATCATCCAACAACCCAAAATTGACTTCCAATCTCCTGTTATTTTTCTAACCAAGAAGATCCCAGTGTTTATTAATTTTGATGACTCTACTAAAATATTTATTTAACATTCGTTCCCGGCCGTGTCTCATAACTCTCTATCACGTAATGTTAAATAAATAGTAAATATTATAATTTGGGAAAATATTAAATAAAAACTAAGTTGTATGTACAGGACAAAAGTTTAAGGACATAGTTTTTTTACATATTTCAATTATTATTAGTATAATAAGACCCGCTAATAGCAGACATTAAGCGTGAAATAAGTTAGGGAGCGCCTAATTGTACCCTTTGATATCAACAATCTTTCCTTAAATATGCTTAATATAAAATCTGTCAAAAAATATGATTATTAAGGTAAGATGTTAAAATTTAATAAAAAAGTAGATATTTCTTTAAAATTAAGTTTTTTTAAACAATGTTATCAAAATATATGTCTAATACAAGCAGTTCAATTATCTTTAATGATATTTCTCTTTCAATAAAACTTTTCTGTTCATCAGTGCCAAACTGTAGCAAAGTGGCAAGTCACAAAAATTGGTCGGATACAACAAAATACGCTCAAAAAAATGAAACTATTCTGTATTAAAATATCTTTGAACCAATCCCTTTCCTCAGTGAATAAAAAGCTTTAAAATCTTGTAATAGTCATATTTTTGCATTGTAATAAAATAATTATTTTCATTTACTACATTGTCATAGCAACTACACAATTTATCAAAGGACTTTCAACTATTGACCAATGTTAAATTAACACATCCTGGTACTAACCGTCAAATGAGTGAAACAAAAATCGTGTTACCAATATTTGTCGCTGGCCAATTTCATGATGTTAGGCACTATTTCTATCTGTTATAGTTGGAGTCAATATGTTAGTTATACAATTTTAGAATGTTTATTCAAGATGAGGTTAGAATAAATTGAAATAACTTTTTATTTCGCCTTATTTTATGGTCATTTTATCTGAAAAGTTACTGAGCGAAAACTTCCTACACCAGATTAGATTAGACTTAAAGGATCTTGGGTTATATTGCCTCTTCCACCTAGGTAAATCTATTGTGGCTCTCCCCTTAATTAGAGTGTGTTGTCCAGGTGGGTCTTTTTAATTAGACTCCATAATCGAGATAGAGATTCCTCTGTGCAGCTTTCCTACTTTAACTCCTCTAATTATTCAAAATAAAATACATAACTTGGGTTACTCAAACAGAACCAGTATTTAGTACCAACTCTGCCTTTAAAGTTCTGGATCTTCGTCCCCACGATAAATTTTTCTCCAAATCCCTACAATATGTAGCATTCCTCTAATTCATTGCAATTGCCATTTTTACCACACCATATCTGAAGGTGATTTTTATCGTTGAAAAAGAACCGTGGATAAAGAAAACTACATTAGCAACGACATCAGCTCTTTACATCCACCAAGTCCGACATTTTGAATATTACATTACCAACCTATCCAAACATATTCTATGAAATAGCTAACGTATACTGTACCCATAAAGTTTAACTGTAGAAGGGCAGAATTTGGCAATATTATTTTGAGAGGAATCATCTCAGTTTATCATTTATACCATCGTCAATACACTCTTATCAAAAAGTTGCGAGACATATAATAATTTACTTTCCTTCTAAAGCTTCCTTTGTGAGTTTTGGATGTCTACAGGAACTTAGTGTACTGTACAATACTTATTTCTAAATGCTAACTGGTGAGTAGGAATTAATTGTTTCTCTTCTAGTAAAGTTTTATTCTTTTGATAAACAACTTTTCATATACATTGGATTAGGGCCAAATGGAACAAATTCAATATATCCATATTTTAACATTTATAGATGGTATACCAAGTGGCATCATTGTAAAGGTCATTCAAAGGGGAATCAAAATCGGCATATCACTGATAAGACTGATAAGTGTCAATATATTGAATGTACTCCATTTGGCTGGTACACTCTGTAGATTCGATCACATGTGGGAGTTTTCTTGGTTTTTTGTTGATCTCTAAAATCTGTGGATATATGGTTAAGCCTAGAATAGCACCCATGCGCACATCGTCTTCTCCATGTAGCTGAAATATTTTTTCTAAATAACTGCAAATCTTTTGGCTTTTTGAAAAATTATTTATTTAAAAAAGTTTTAATTTGTTATATATTGAAGTTTTTAGCTGCGGTTGTTCAATTATGGTTTATTATCTTTTATTTCAGATATGAAATATCTAAGATCTGTCTGGTGGTATTTTCTTGTTATTCTAAATTTAATTTTTCGTGCTGCTTTATGAAGATTGTGACATTGTCTTCGAGTTCCTCTATATTTTTTAATAGTACAGAGTTCGATTTTATCTCCAAGGATTCCTAAATTGTAGGTTTATTAAATATTTTGGGGAACATTACACTAAGCGAAAAATTTATAGTTTTGCTATTCTTGATTTATAAAGTAAAAACCAATAAGGCGGTTCCTGAATCAAAATAATTTCTGTTTTGTTCTTAATTTATATTAACTCTATTTCTAAACTACGCCTAATATGCAATATTCCGTGATACGTGGACAATGCCTGTATAGCCTTTAAGTTTAACAAAATTAATGAACAGAACATGACCTTATCCTTATAGAGAATTGATCAAATAAGCCGGTAATTTGTAAATGAATTCCAAAAAAAACTGATTATATAAAAAATTTTGACCTATTAAGAGATTAAAAGTTATCTTAGGAACAACACTTTACCCATGTTTGTAAAAAAGATAGCTCCAGTTGTTTAAACTACAAGATAATTATTTGCATATTGATTTAATCTATATATACCAAGTTTGCACACATATACAGAAATATCTACACAACGAAACCAACTCAAATATTCACCTTATTACAAATTGTGAAATTCGCAGCTATGATCTGCGTAACAGGAATAAATCGAAAGCAATATAAATGTGAACAACAATGGAACAGAGAAGCCTAACTTGTAAGGTTATCCATTTATATAACAAAATTTCTGAAAGAATTCGATATCTACAAACAATTAAAAAAATTAATAATTGCAAGTTGCTTTAAGAGCAACGAATAATAAATCCTGAAAAATGTGCACCTTTTATACTGTGTGTCCTAGGATGTGATTTACAAGAGGAGAAAAAATTTTATTTTTAGTTTTATCGAAAAATGTCATTCTTGATAAAAAGTTTTGCTTATTCTGAAAACCCCTTACATGAAGAAAAAATTATGTTTTATCCTACCTGCTTCATTTTATAGTTTATATTTCTTTTAATGTTAATTCAAAAAGACTGGTGGTATGGTCCAATTTATCACATTGTAGGAGGAGGTTCAGGGCCAAATATATTTGGTCTTTAGTTTTCCATTTTAGTTAATATTATTTTGTAACCCATGTTGTGAAGTTTAACATTTTTTTGTTTTTCTGAATGACATTAATGACATAAATTTTTATCCCTAACTTTCATTAAATAGTTTTGACTTATTGCAAAAGATTTTTAGTGTACGCTCTAATCGTTTAACATTTCTATTGTATTTATATAACTTGATAATTCTCTCATAAATAATAAACCAGTTTAGAAAAAATTACTTATTTGTTTGTGAGAAATAAGATTTTGGTAGATAAAAATGTTCCCTTTAAAAATATATACCCTGAAGTTCCTTCAAAATTTACTGAAATTGACAGACTTCTATTTACGAATGAAAAATAAGAAGCATATATCTGACACATGTTTCTCTAAAAGATATTCAGTTGTCTGAACTTAGTATATCAAATACTAGTCATGTCTCCTTCTCAGTTACCCAAGAATCTCAACTTATTTCTTATTTTTAGAACAAAGGGTGAAAGATTTTTTTTTGGACATCATAGAATCTTCTACGGCCGCCCCACAGAAGGTACCTTCTGGTTTAACGGCTCTCCAGAAAGAGTTGACGGAAATTGCAGGACAATTTCTTAGGATTGTATCACATAACAGCACAGTATTTTGTATTTATTACTATGACATTGTGGCTGCTGCTTTGCCGAAACCAACATAAGTCGCCTTTTTAAAACAAAATGAACTTTTCTAGTTCCAGTTCTCTGTAGTTCATTTTGCTGATTAAGGCTGCCATGTGGCCCGGATTTGTAAAATATAACTTTTTAACTTTCTTACACACAAAATCAGAAGTAGTAATATTTTCCAGGAACACATAAAATATATTTAAAATTACTTAATTGGTTTTTATTTGCAACTTAAAAAATAACATTTTACAATTTTTTTGTAATACTGTATAATTGGCGTGATTTATAAAAAACAGATTAAAACATTCTCTAAAAATTCTATTTGACTACGATATAAATCGTATTAAAAATCTGTTTGCGAATTGAGAGAAAACTAAAAATCCGTGTGGTGGTTTTAATAGTTACATTCAGTAAAGAAATGTACAATATTTTGTAATAATGGATTGGAAAAAGTTGACAAAAAAGCCATGTTCATAATAAAATGAAAAAAGAATAACAGGCGTTATGTAAAAAATTGTGTTATATAAGTTTTAATTTTTGGAAAAGTTTTATTATTTAAAAAATTAAATTAATTTTATTATCCTATCGACGGAGATAAAATTTTAGTTTTTATAAATGCGTAACAATAAAGTAAAATATGTTTATTGTGTTATTTACAAAATATACGCATGGTAGATGCCAAGAACGTACATATTTATTTGTTATACTGCTGCTTATACCTCTAACGCAGCCTCCTAACCATTACTAAGGCCAATTATTAGTTTTGCTTTTTCCAATTTTTTTAAATAAATCCTAGATTTTTATAATGTAACGTATTAAGTAATTTAATGTAATTATACGAATACAAAATAATCCTATACATTCTTGTAATATTTAATTAAAAAAAATAAGAATAAAAATTACTTCATTTTATTTGTGTTTTTTTTTCTTATAAGTTTTATTTAAAAAATATTAATCCTAATAAGTAAAACAACTATTAAATTTTGAGGAAAAAATAAATTAAAATATATAATTGTCTATTGTAAAGTTTGAGAAAAGCTTCTAAATATTCGTTTCTCACAATTATGTCTGTAATGAAGTACCTATACAGGCAGTTGATATGTAGACGGTTCCAAAACCAATGATAGGTCGTGCCCAATGATATTGTATATTTGGAACTAAGGTGAAGATAAAAATCTAGCTGAGAATGGGCAAACATAGTCCAAGGGACCGACTACTCCATGCCATACAAAACGATATCATACCGTACAATGCACTACTTCTCCCGTACAATGCACTACTTCTCCATAACATACTCTACTTTTGCCCTAAAAAGACTCACTATACAATACCTTACATTACTAACTGTACAGTTCTCGCCGTTTACTTAGATGTACTAGACAAGCGAGACAGCAATATCTATTATTTCACGTAAGACAGCAGTTGGTTAAGTGCGCTCGAACGAACACCCAATCACAAGAAGTACTCAGTAGCGGGCTAGGTTTAGTCTTTTGATAATGTCTCATCAAAGTGAAAACAAGCGTAAGCTTCGTCTACACGGACAAACTCGTGAAGTTATATTTAAAGTGTACAATTATTTTAAAACGGTTAAAAGTGAACAAGACAATCTAACAGATGTAAAGATAAAAACATCAAAAGTGATAGGTAAGATAAAATTTAGATTTTATTAACATCACATTTTTACTTTTTGCATAATTATTTGGAATCAAAAACCACATATTTTTTATTTGAAATACGACGTTTCGACGAAGTAAATAGGTATAATGTGGTATAAAATAAAGTTTTTTAAAAAAATTAAATTGTAAAAATTCCTAAAATCTTTTTATCAAAATATAGATTTAATGTATATTAAAACGTTTAAACGATTCTCTCTATATAAAATATGTTCACTTAATTTGTATGTAATGGTTCCTAATGGATTTCCGGTTTTTAAATTTTACCTGCTTTCTAAGTTTTAATTCTTTGTTTACGTAGCGTTTAACAACTATAAATATATGGTTATCAACACATTTTCTTATTTATTGTATTTGAAAAAGCTTTAGTATTTCGAAATGCATCATACGTAATGAAATAAAAGTGGATATTAAGCACTATTTAATTTCGGTCAATTCATAAGAATTATTAATAGCTAAATAATGCAATTGTTTACAACTACCATTTGACAAGCAATTATTGTAGTAGAGAAAAACGTTAGCAAAACTTATCTTATTTTGCACATTTACTTAATAAATAAATGTACGATAAGTACCGACGCCACTGCCAATGGAACCTTATTTGTTTGACCAATGGTTGTCGCTCGGGCGGAGTTAAAATAACAATAGATTCGATTTGGTACATCTAAGTAAACGGCGATAACTATACCATGCTATAACCTACTTTGCCCTAACGTAATTTACTTTACAATATAATACATTTATCATACTATACCTTATAAAAATAAATCAATACCAATTATGCCGTCTAAGTATATGCTGCTAACTTGATGTCTTAATGAAGCTATGGAGAGAAAAGGATTTTCGAAGCAACCTTTAGTTAATGTATCAGTTTTAGTTTTCCTGTTGCTCGGGCTAGTCGGGAATTGTTCTCTTCCTACGTTGACATATACTTCTCTCTATTCCAACGTTTTACAGATGTCTCCTTACTCGACACCATGGTCTGACTATTAAAGGATCAGATTCGAGCATTGTCATGAAACGCCTCGGTGGCTGCCTCGTATTCCATCATCCTTCGGACTTTTGGGGCTCGCTAGACTTACCGCTTTCTGCAACTTCTGGTTTCTCAAGCCATCGACAAAAGATTGGGCAGGTTCTGAGTTCCTGTCGCTCTTTATTGTCTAAGAACTAAAGAATGAGTCACTCTTCGATTTTCCGAAGCTGGATTTGGATAGTCGGCCATTTGCTCTCCACTATCATTTTCCCTCTCTGCTTCTGGCGAGCGAATGGTGGGAGATTCTCTTGTAGCTTCTGGAATTCTTGCTCGATTTCTTGAATTCTCTGGGTACCTGTTCGCAGTTTGAAGATCTAGTATGGTAAAAGTTCCTTTAACTCTTCGTATTTTTTGTATTATTCAGGAAATGCATTCTTCTTCTTTGAGTGCCGTGCAGTTTACTGCGTAGGCGTCCTCCAAACTTTATATATATCTGTTATTCGCAGCGTCTCTAAGCGCACCAAAGTCGTGAATTCCAGTCCATTGCCGGATGTTGCGTAACCAAGATAATCTCTTACGGCCAATGCCTCTTTTACCTTCCACTTTTCCCTCCAATATCAGACGCTGAAACTCATACCGGTCACCTCTCATGATGTGTCCAAAATACGAGATCTTTCTCTTCTTGATGATCTCGAGCAGTTCCCTATCTTTTAGTTTTGCTCTTCTTATGACCTCTTCGTTACTGACTCTCTCTACCCATGATATTTTAAGCATACGGCGAAGGGTCCACATTTCAAATGCCTCGAGTCTGTTCATCGAAGCAGCCTTCAGAGTCCACGTTTCGGTACCATATAGGAGAACAGACCACACATAACATTTTATCATCCTGAATCTTAATTTAATATCTAGTCTGTGGTCGACTAAGAACGTACGTAGGGATATAAATACGGCTCTCGCCTGTTCTATGCGGCATTTGATCTCTATCTCCGGGTCCCATTTCTCATTCAGGTAGCAGCCCAGATATTTGAATTTCTGTACCTGTTCTATGTGCATGCCATCGATGGTTATTTTGCACTTTGGCAGGATGTTTTTAGAAATTGTCATAATTTTGGTTTTGGCAGCATTTATTTTCAGACCCCGAGCACAGCTTGCATCATTTACGGCTTTCAATATTGCTTGTAAATCATCTTCTGAGTCAGCTAAGATTACCGTGTCATCCGCGTATCTGATGTTGTTGATGTGGATGCCGTTTACTTTAATTCCTAAGCTGCTTTCCGTGAGTGCCTCCTGAAACGCTCTTTCTACATACAGGTTAAAAAGCATTGGTGACAGTATGCAGCCCTGTCTTACTCCTTTTTTTATTGGGAATTCTTCAGACACATTGCCATCTTGTAGCCGTATTTCGGCGGTCTGGTTCCAGTAGAGGTTGCGTATGATTCTTACATCTTTGTCGTCCAGACCTAAATCATCCAGATACTGCAGTAATAGATTATGCCTTACATGATCAAATGCTTTCTCGTAATCTATAAAGCATATATAGACATCTTTACGTTGATCTAGGCAGTTCTGAATAAGCATTTGAAGGCTGAAAATAGCCTCCCTGGTACCAAATCCGCTTTTAAACCCAAATTGACTTTCCCCACTAACTTCCTCACATCTTCTATATAGTCTTGTATGCAGAACCCGTAGGAACAGTTTCAAAAAGTGGCTCATAAGGCTTATGAGACGGTAGTCCTTACAAAGTTGAGCGTTTTGCTTTTTTGGTAACGGTATAAAAGTTGAGCGCCGCCAGTCAACGGGTATCTCCCCAGTGTCATATATGTTATTGAATAGACTGACAACTACATCCAGACTCTCTTCGTTTAAAAGTTTTATAGTCTCGGAGTACATTTCGTCTGGACCCGGAGCTTTTCCCTTTTTCATCATTCCGATGGCGTGAACTACTTCCGATTTCAGAATGCTCGGTCCTACCGGGTTATCTCCTATTTCTGCTAACGTTGGAGGTCTGTTATCTTCAAACAAGTCGGCACCATATGACTCCCATATTTTTAGGAGATCTTCACGGTTTGTTACTAATTCTCCTCTGTTGTTCTTTATGATCATAATGGTTTTTTGTTTGTACACTCCTGCAATTTCTTTGATTTTCTTATGGAGGAAATGCATACCATATATAAATAATCACCATGAAAATTTTAATAACTCTTGCAATTTATTACACTGCTCATAAAAAAATTTCAAACATAGATGGTTGCAATTAATGTGGTTGTACGTCCGATAGGAATCGTTATTGTACAATATTCTAACGGGACCAAAGTAGTCAACAATGTGGTGGCTGCAAATGACCGAATGAATCAAAATATTCTACGTTGGTACTTTTCTTTTTAGATGCTACCCAATGTGTTCTGTCGTTCTTTGACGTTGTTCTTCCTCCAGCTTTTTTTGCGCAATCCTTTGCATCAATGACCCGCTTAAACACATAAGCGCTTAGATCGGCAAACAATGAAAGAAGAGAATCAAATGCGTCAGATTAGGCGGCCTCAAACGGAATAATTTTATGTTATTTAATGTTCTTTTGCCGTCGGCTGGCGTAAGTGCGGCTCTGGCTGCTTTTAAAGCCAATAATACTGCCTTCTTTATGTTGTTGTAAGTTTCATAGATATTACATTTTTGTACAACGTTAGTTGTTAAAGATAATAGGAACGACTAGGACTATTGCAAGTAGAACGTTAGTTAGTTTAACGCCCTTTGATTTAGTACGTTGCCAAACGACGTTCTTCAACACTAAATCTGCTTTATGTCTTGCAGCCAGGGAGCTATTTTGAGAATGGGGGATGTCGTTTTCTTTATAAGCTGTGACCAAAAGGTTAATTCCTGAATCATCCAATGATAAGGGCTGGTTTGGTCCCTGAGCACAGTGTTGATACCCTCCAGGCAGATATAATTCGAGAATGAGTTGATTTAGGAGAGTATTTATGACACATCGGATCGTTAACATTGAAATTGTTTAAAATATCAAAGTTTCAATATCTCGTACAGCTGACGGAGGTGTCGACGTTGAAAACGTAAAAATTCACAATTTGAAAGACCCGACGGATGACGATGATGCCGCAAACAAAAAATACTTCGATACAAACTTTAATGAAACAGTTTATTACTTGCAACATATTAACATTACTGCGTTACGCGTTTAACCGTAATAATTTTGAGGACGCTGCTAAATAACTGAAATTAATATTGTTAACTTTCGGGTTATTTTTTGAATACATATATGAAAGTATCTAAATATTTTCGGGAGATTTAACCCACTATCTAACTTGGGTATTGAAAATTTAAGAGTGTGGAAAAACAACAATTTATTTAAAGAAAAAACTAATATAAAATATAAGGGCAACTTACACCTTTACATGACTAACAACAATCGTAGGGGTATACACACTCATATGTCGTTCTATCGGGCTCCCAAACTTGACTTCCCAATCTCTTCTATTTTCAATCCAGGAAAACGCTAATGTTTATTAATTTTGACTAATATTTGTTATTCGATCGCTACTTCGTGCCATAACAGTCGCTCACGTAATATTAAAAAAATAATATATGTTATCATTTAAAAAATGTTAAATAAAAAATAAGTTCAATACTAAAAATATATACCCTCTCTCTGATAATTCTGGCCCTGCTATTATTTCTATATAACTACAGGACAGGATCCTCTATTTTGGCTTTGGAGGTGCTTTACAGCTTACGATGAATCAATTGACATCCATGGTAAGTACCATTTTCTTTGCATTCTTTTTTTTTCTTTCATAAATTTGGACATCTGGGCGATGACTGTCTTTCCTTTTTTTGAAATATAAGGTCCAAATTGGAACAGCTAATTTTTTTACATCTATGAATGGCAAAATATTTCTGTTAGTCCAGATACTATGATCATAATAGCTTCGTTATGTATACGCCTTTGTTGTTACGAGTGGACTATTCCAGAGGGAGTTCGTCAATAAATCCAAATATAAAAAAGAAAATATATATCAGGTAGTACTTTTTAGTTACACTAATAAAATAAAATTAGGTAATGATGACAACAGTATATTAATTTAATATTAAAAATCTACATTTATATTAGATATCTTCTCCAACATCAAAACAATTTCCATAAATTCACTAAAAATGAATTAATTATATCTACTATTCAATACATTCACACGCAACTCTAAATCCCAAGTCAGGATTACTAAGCTAAAAAAATAAATAAAATATGATGCAGCAACTAATCCTATATTATAAATACTCGTATGTACAAAAAAAAACTAGTATATAGTTTCCTAATCATTAAATATACATAAATGTAATTACTAAGCACCGCAATTAATCCTAAACTATAGATTTTTGAAAAAATCTTTAAATATGTATACATAAATAAATGTAATTCGTAGGGGCCCCAACTAATCCTATTAAAAATTATACAAACTAAATTTATCGTAGGAAATTCTTTAATTAAAAATTAACCTATTATTTAAATATGTATATAAATGGATTCGGTAAATACCACACAACTATCCTAATTGAAATTACTATATGAATATTAAATAACAAAACTAACCTACTGTATTACAATTCATGAAATAGTGGACCTTTTCTTAAGATTCTGCTCGCTACTTGGCCCCAATGGTTCCATAAGCTTAATATCACATTTTCTTTCATAATAGGGCTTAATCATTGGCAAATCTATGAAAAATCTTCCTACATATTTTCCTCTCTGAAAGGACCCGCGCGGTCCATATCGTCTCTATTGTCCCCTAGCCATAAACTATTTCCTTCTCCTTAAATCCTATCTTGCAGATCGCTACTCTCTTGTAAACTATCATGGGGCACTAACACCTATTTATTGAATCAAGTCTGTAGTTCCACAAGGTAGTGTGCTAGAACAATTGTTATATCTTCTGTTCACTGCTAATCTGATCTTCTGTCACTAATTGACTAATTGTAGCAACATTTGCAACGATACTATATAATTCTAGCTCGTACACGGATAATAATCATGCATAACAAATCCTGCAAAATCATCCAAATAGAATTGAACACCGGTTAAACAAATAGCGAATGAAACCAAGTCAGTACAGGTAACTTTTACAAACAGGAGAGAAAGCTGCCCTCTAGTCACACTTAATGTTTATCAACTATCGCAGCGCGATGAGGCCGAGTACCTGGGAATGCATTACGAGACGTCCGACATGGAGCAAACATATCTTTACAAAAAGGAAATAACTAGGTCTTAAGTTCAGAAAACTATATTGGATGGTCGATTGACAATCACAACTATCAATAAATAAGTAGCTGCTCTAAAGCCCGTCTGGATCTACGGTATTCAACTCTGGGGTACAGCGTCCACATCTAATATAGAGATACTGGAAAGTGCTCCGGACTATCGTAAATGCGCCGTGGTTTGTATTGTATTATTACACTTGACTTTCAAATAAAAAATTGCAAAAAATATACTAAAAGACTGAGATCACACACTAATACACTGGTTCTAAATCTTATGACACAACTAGAGAGTACACTCAAGGGCCACTTTACAATTTATTTTTGTTGAAGGGGGTTCGTATTCACCTTCTTTCTGGTGTTTTTGAAGACAAAAACTTAAAATTTTAGGTATTTTTTCAGGATATATGGAGACAATGAACAGTATATCTCAGACCGCCCCATCGGGTCACACGCCGCCCTCAGCTACTACGTGATTTTAAATGATACCCCGTATTTTTTTGGTTGATTTTAAAGAACACAATTTTCTTGATATCCCTATGTAAAAAAACTAGTTACTTAGTCATGAAATTTATATTTACCAAAAAATACAGGGTGTCATTTAAAGCCATAGGTGGGGTAGCTGGAGCGACGTGTAACCCAGTGAGACGGTATGAGATACACTGTTCAATTTCCCGATATATCCTATCAAACCATCCAAAATTTAAAGTTTTTACCTTAAAAACACCAGAAATAATTCAATATTAAGTTTTTATTACAAAAATTAACCAGAGTTAAGTAAATACTATTAATAAGATTATTTAGACACGCTAGCGGTAGATTATAAAAAAAAAACTATAAATAAAAGAATAAAAAACTGTATTTCTTAATTTCCTATTTACAATTTGTAAAAATTCGGTACAAAAAGCCATATAATACAATTGTGAGATAAATTAAAACATATAAAACACATAAAATTCAGTCTCTGTAAAAATAAAAAAAATAAATATTGTTAAAATATCACATATAAATTATAATACATTAATATAAACATCTCTTTACATCGAATTCTAAGTTTCAAAAACTGTTTCTAGAACGTATTATCTCAGCGAAAATAACAACAGCATTACCAAATTATTTTGCAGGATGATGGAATATCATATTCAATGAATATTACTGTAAGCTAGAGCAAAAAATGACCTAAAGGTAAAAAAAGCCAGGATCCAGGCTGCGATGTCTAGTCAAAAGGTTAGTTAAATAACAATCGTAAGTATAAACCACTCCACAATCTAACTAATTTTACCAGATTTTGGAACGCCTATAGTGATGTCCTCATTTGAAATTGATTGGTGAAATTGTTTTTTTTTATATGTCAAGAGATAAATACAAGAGAAGTTGCTCAGAATTCTTTAGATATGTATCAAAATGTCAGGGACATGTTAACACGAACATTGTATTGTACTAATAGTTACTTGTAGCAAAAAAAACATAGCCACCAAGAAGCAGAAATTGTTATGTTGTATATGAATTTATATCGAGGGACTTTGAAAACCTGTCCAGATAGTATTTAAAAAAGCATATCACATTGAGTAAACAATTAAAGACTTATTCTATAACCATTATATTTCGCATCATGGTAGATGCGACATTTTCGCTTGTTATGTTATTATATTGCTGATTTATCTGGAATATTTGATTAGTAATACACATTTTTCTAATATCATGCAAAACAATGCTACCAGCGTTTGTTTAGAAGAGACATTATATCTAACACAAGATAACGGATAATAATTCCTTGAGGCCTTTTTCATCATCAATAATAAAATTTCGTTGAAGTATAAATATGCGCCCCTATTTTATTTCTAGAATCAAACTAGTTAAATTTGAAGTTTAGAAATTAAAATAAGTTCCCAATTATGAATTTTGATAAGCTTAATATTCAATCACCCCCAAAATCACGTACTTGTCACATGGTCAATATAATGCATTTTGTACAGGAAATATATTGGGGTTTCTAAAAAGTCTGAAAACATCAAATTATTTATATTTAAGGATATCTACAAATTTTGGTATTTAGGGTTTTTAAGGTACGCTGGATATGATTGTACTGCTTGTGTTACTGCCAAATTTTTCAATTTAATGAAACAGAAACGTAAACCCACTAATTGTGCTTAATCTTCGAGAAATAAATAGCACGTTAAATTTCACAAATAAAAACCGTTTTTTGTTACAAGTTGAAAACCTATAAATACAAGGTGTCCCACGATGTTTTGACAGTCAATATCTCGAAAACTGTTCACATGACAAGTATGAAATTTGGCAGCTATAAACAGTCGAAAATGATGGTTGTATTTATTATAAGAATAGTTCCGTTTTCCCCTTATTTCCGGTCACGTGACCCCAACATTTTTTTACATGGGACAACCATACCACACTTATCATGATTGTCTATTGTGCAGTAATGATATGAGTCACTATGGTGACGTGACCGGAAATGAGGGGGAAAAACGGAAGTCTATTTATAATAAATATAAGCTTAAGTTTATAGCTGCCAAATTTCATTCTCCTCGTGAGAACAATTGAACAATTTTCGAGATATTAGACTGTCAGAACGTCGTGGGGCACTCTGTATTTTTTCTTCGAAGCTAGTGCATGATTTTCTCTCTAAAAACAATAAATTCTGATAAAAAAATACTTTGGCAATTTTAGCCCCATATTTTGGCCGTCACTGGCTCAAATTCAGTATTATTATTATATGTCAAAGTTCTCTTTTAAGCAATTCTTTTTATCTGATGTTGCTCTTTATTTGTTCAATTTGGGAACCATAATCAAATCTCAAATTCAAAAATGGATTGAATAAGATATTAAAACAACTTTTAGAAGGGGTATCACATGAATAATATTAAGGCAACGTCACCTATCACAATTGGAATTTATGTGACAAATCAAAAGTAGTAGTGGGCTCTTTCTTTAAAATGTAGTCTATTAAAATGTGACGAAAAAATAGTATAATGAATACCTTTTAAATGTTATTAACGTGCTTCACGACGAAACTCTAAGGGGTAGAGAATACCTTATAGGTGTAACATATTTGTCACAATTAGAATTTTTGTGTTAAATTAAAAGTAGTTGTTTACTCTAAGAAACTATGAAGTATTTTTGGTTTCATTTTAAAAAATATATTAAATATTAAAAAAAAGCAAATTTTAGTAATAAATAGATACGGTACAGTAAACAACGTTTAAAATTTTCCATTTGAAGTATACATTGTCGCAAGTATTTATTTTATCAGAACACTTTGCACTCTTCAGCCCGTTTAACCACAAATGACAAAATTAATTGGCCTACCTGTACATGATTTTGTCTCTATTCAATACAATCCAAAATATGCTATTTTCAAGTGCAAATATGTTTGCACTGTAAAAATTATTCATCTTTAATGAATGGTACAAAAATATAAATGTGTTATATAAACGACCAACATTCATAATCCACCTAGCAACAACACAAGCAGTAGTCACAACTGATTTACACAAAAAAACCTAAAATAACAAAATTTGTAGATATTTTCGTGGAGTTTACGAGATAATTTGTATTTCCAAGTGTTTTAACAACCCTGTAAGTATTATAAGAAGAAAGTGAATGTATTCAACTTGTTTATACTTATTTTTTAATCCTGATCAACGAGTTTTGCGAATACAGTTACAAAAACAACTGTTCTACAGATTTATCAAAATGGTTAGTAAATATATCTGACTTTCATGGATTTCTGTTACTCACATACAGGATAGAGTGATTTTAAAGTTGGATGCTATAACATTTTTAATAATGAATTGCTTTCTAATAAAGGGATAATTATTATTTTCCCAAAGTAATTAGTCGCCCTGTAGATGGAATTTTTAATCTATCGACCAGTTAAAACTTAATTTATTCTTCGGGTCTTTTTCGTTACCTGCCATTCTAGTACTAATAATATTTTACCCTGCGCTAAGATTCAAAGGCTTACTCTCGGTCTCGGCCACTCCTTTACTTTTAGCACTCAAATCCGTCGGAATATCAGGCATAAAAGGCGACGTCGCCTTTTTTGAAGAAAAACTTAAATCCAAAGTTCCGCTGGAATAGTTCAGCTTAGGTGCTTTCGCCGGTTTTTCTCCGCTTTCCTTCTTCTTACTCAAATTAAAATCGATCAAATGTTTATTGAAACTACTTAAATCAGGCATTAAGTACTCGGGTTTAGTTACCGTTGCTTTTCCTAATTGGGAAATATAGTCAGTCATGGAAAACTCTTTAGGTATTTTAGGCATTGTGAACTCGTGCGAGCTATAGTCTAACTTAGGCTGTTTCATACTGTAGTAGTTTATAGAGAAATCGGGTTTTGGAAATTTAATATCGTTGGGGATCTTCAAGGAAGGAGAGGAAGGCACTGGTGTTCCAAGAGCAGCGCTCGGACGCGACTTTTCCGACTTAACTCTCGGAGGTGGCGGCGGCGGTGGCAAAGGACTGCTGGTCGAGAACGGTTTCAATAGTTCCTGCATTTTAAATAAGTTTGATTGCAGGAACATATTGTTAGCGGCAAGAGTACTATGCGCCATGGGATCAGGCAAGCCCAAAAGACTAGTGGCACTGGGAAATTTCCCTGAACTATACAAGAGATTGGAGATATCAGAGGGTAACATATAGTTAGAAGCCAAACTTGCAGGTGGGGTGAATGTATGATAGTACTGACTCGGTTTGGACACTGTAGGAATACTAATCAAAGGTTCTTTTTCTTCTATGGGTAAACCTAAACACTCTTTAATAAATTGCCATAAAGAACTTTCACATTCCTCCATAGGGAACTTAGACATAAGTGTAGTTCTAAGTTTATCTATATAGCAAGTTGTACCCATGTACCTATCGGTGAAATTAATGAAGTCAGTCTCTTTTTTGTAATATTCGATGCATTTTTTCATTTCATCTTTTACATGCGGAGATACAACACAGTCTTGGACGACACTGTATGACATCAACATTGGTCGCCCATATTCGTTTGGTTTGGATTCCGGCGGTGGTACCACCCAATATGCGATGATGCTTGATTCCAAAGACGGTGTTTCGTAATTATAAGGAGCTGAAAATAATTAAAATATTATTAGTATAATTTTTTTTACTAGTTTGGGTAATTTTATAGTGAAATTTAATTTCGATAACACATTCAACTAGTTCAAATATAAAATTCTACTCAAATTAAATAACATTGGTAATGCACACAGATGACTTGACTGGAAACAATCATACTTATGTTCTTGTCATCAATGTGAAACTTTAGAAAATTACAAGAATATCATCTATAAATGTAAATACGTTTCCATAAACATGGGTGTCCCTCTGAATTTGTGTTATGCTGATATTGTTCATATTACGTTAAAATTACGCAATAAAATTTAGTTCTTTGGTCCAACTCACATTATATACAGATAACGCATGTGTACTTGTTTCTGATAATTTTACTTCTTTATTAGAAAACAATTGCAGCTCATTCGCTTAATTAGTTGTCATGTCTTCTTTTAAAACTATCGACTTCTTCGGTATAATCCAAAAATTGTATCATTTCTTTTCATTATAATATTAAAAGTTGATGTGTTCTAAGGGCAAGCATACATAATTTTACACTAAAATTATTATCTGATGCTAGATGGGAGAGTCGAGTTGAAGCTATTAAACCACTACGTTATTAAATTTCGGATATAGACCATACTTTGGCACAAATTTTCAAACCAGATACGAATAATAGTTTTGATTTCAGAATACATTTCACAAAAAGTTTTTATGTACGTTGATTGTCTGGTACGAAGTTTTGTCAAAAATCAACGTCGTCAGTAAAATGCTGTAAAGTATAAACATTAATTTTGTTGTTGCTATAGAACATTTAAATAGTCTTCAAGAAACACTACCAAATTTCGAACGGAAGAATATTTGGCGAAAAGTTTAAAAGAAACAGCGCAATTAGCGCAGAAGAAAAAAAAAGAAAAACAATTGGGGTAAGAGGCTGAAGATGAAACAATAAACTACCCGAAAATGAATTTGTTTTTTCCTGTATTATTTTGAATTATTATTTGAATAATTTTAAAATCTTGAAAACCAGTCCAAAAGAAAAATATTGCACCTCCATGAGTTAGCCACTGACGCATTACAAACGAGATATAAGTTGTGATTTTCGCAATGAAATTAAACTTATAATAAATTTCAATAACGTTGGGGAGCTTTTGTGCGCCAGAAAAACATTTAAAGAATATTTTGACAAATGACCCAAGATAATATAAAATTATACATATTACAACGTTCTCTAAAAATACTGATATTTCAGTTCATTAATTTCACTTTGGCGATACATCGTAACGTCTCTATATTTCGAAGTGATTGCCAAGCCGGCAAATTTCGTCTCGTAGTTTTCATATACATAAAGTAACATAAAACAAACCAATTAATTATTTGCACATAAGTTTTTCAGTTAGCCAAAAATGAAATAATACAAAGATTAAATTCTATAGTCCAGATAGACTTTAAAGAGAAGTTACTACTAAAAAGACTGATTCATTTTAAATGTGTGTGAAGCAAATCATTTGTGTATTAACACAAGTAAGATACAAAGAATAAATCAATTTTTCATGAAACTGAAGCAATTTTGAATGATATAAAAAGGAAACGGAATGGCAACAATAACATTTTATTCGATTATTTTCGAATTAACCTAAAAGTCTGATTTCCCTATTTGGGACCGCTCAATTTTTTATTTTCTTAATATTCGAAAGTGTTATGAGAAATGTATCAAATTGAATAGTTTTGTTGAAAGCAACAAAAAGTTAAAATAAGTACTTGTCCAGTCTTTATTGAGTGGTGCTGCCTAATGTTTTGCTGTTAATTTTATAATTTATTGATGTAAGAAACAACTTTGTAATGTATTTTAGGGACTGAGATAGCGACTTCTGATTTCCACCAATAGACTTTGCTTAAAACTCTTACTTATATTATCAGTGTTACCAGTTTTAGAAATTTCTCTAAATATGGTGGAAAAATTATATACTAGTACATTTCCAAACTTAATATTGTTAAAACTTTTTTATTAATACATATTTTTTAAGGAAATTTTGGGTGTTTCCATTGATAACATTTATAAATCGAGTGTAGTTATTTTTCTTAAACCCCTAAAAAAAATTTGCAATTGACATCGAAAAAAAATATAGTATATCTTGGAAATGAAAAATAATATATGTAAATTTGTATCAAGATACAGTTTTAAAGGCTCTAGATATAATAAATAAATTAATAAATGTGTGTTTCACCGTTGTGCACCACTTTTAAATGGTTCATATTCTAGAAGCATAAGTGCTGTACAATAACGGTCTCTTAAAGTCTTGTTCCTAGAAAATGTACTTACAAATAATAATTCCTATGCAGGGCGTATAAGTGTTATCATTAACGCCCTTCATTTTAATCTGATAATCCAACTGAGCATCAATATCCCTTAAAGTTGGGGCAGAGGCAGTATTTGGATGAGAATGATACCATCCAACAAGAGTTAATTTTTCCTTTTCTATAGTTTTCCTAATTTCAGTTTCAACCTGTCGCGCATTCTGCCGGTCATTTTTTGTACAACGACACGGAAATGCTCGGAGTATCTGTAAATCTACAAAAAGAAATATATAAAATGGTGAGATTTATCAAAAATTTTGTACATACTTTGTGTACTATTATCCCAATTCCCAGCCAGGTAACCAGAGACTTCAGATTTTGTTAAGTGACAATGAAAATCCATAAGAAACGCCGAATTAGTAGAAAGAGTGATTAAAAACGGTTGAATTTTTCCTATACTCGCAAATGGCACACATTCAATCATAGTATTAGTATCGCTGAAATAAATAAAAAATGAAAATATTTATTTTCAAAACAAATATTCTAAGGAAATAGAACCCATCAGATTGCGACATTATTATAAAAAATTCTTACTGGGTAATTGTTCTGTTCGTAATTGTATTATGTTTAACCACCATCCTCTGATACATCATTGAGTTCATCATACTCCTTTGTAGCAATTGCTCCATATTAGCAGCTAAAATATAAAATAACTTTTAGTAACCCATCATTAAATACGTCAATCTACTTTTAACCTTCTCTTTCTTGTAACAGTCTCTCTTGTTTCTCGTCTTCCTCTTTCTTTTTCTTGTACCAAACGTTTTTGAACGCGTCCAATTTCTTTCCCCTGTATTTGACGGAAGCCCAACCACAACCAGATTTTTTATCGGGATTTATAAAACGTTTGCAGGCTATAGCCCAAGCGCTAGGAGACGCGAACACCGTGTCTGTTTCTTGTGATCGGATTTTTCCGTCTTGTAAAAGATCTCCTACAAATTTTTGACCCTAAAAATAATAAAACTTTATTGTAACATGATTGCTTGAAACTGACAGGCAATAAAGATAATATTTAAATCATAAGATTTTGTAATTTCCATTGTCAAGTTGCCTATATCCCGGAAAATCCATCAAATGTTCAAAAATATGTTGTAGGTGAATGTTCTAACACTTCTCAGCGATGTTATTAAATACTTTAAAACAGTAGCCTGGCTGACAATCTGCAAGAAAGTTTATCTTTCAGGAGGGCACAATACTGGCCTAGATGTTTTGGGATGATCCAGCTTTTTATCATATTAATCCTCACACGTCCTAGTGCTTTTAAATAAACAGGTTATATTAGGAAATAATTATAAGAAGACTGAATAGATTATATTTGTTCAGTAGATGAGATATTTGTCATGCAAAACCAAAGAACTCACAATCAAAAAAGGTTTTCAAACACAATAATTAAATCCCTCTGATGATAACATTCTTCGAGTAGTCCCAGTTAAACGGACATATTCCTTTTGTGGAAATAGACGTTACGACACATTGTAGTTTTACAGAAAATCAAATTACATTAGTATTTATAATTGTCATTCTATTGTCAAAGATTTGCTATGCCCAACTTCATTTATTAAAACCTCCATAAAAGTTTTTTGTTTCATTACAATCGCATACATGAACGTACCTACATTTTCAATCCAGTGATTTCATTTGAACAAAGCGTGTCATCATGAAGACTCTGACCACTTAAGTATCCCCTAGACCAGTGGAGCATCACAAACCAAAGAATCTATCGACTATGCAGGTCACATGTAGGAGTAACAAAGTGGCCATTAGAGTAAGAATAAAAGAACACAAAAACTCACATAATTTCACAAAAATATGTTTTTAAAGAACGACTTATAGCAGCTATGTACTCTCTATTGCAAACAGTTTGTGTATGAATTTGAAACTAGTATCAGTTTTTTTGCTTAACTAACTTATTAACTTACTATAAAAAAATGAAAAAAAAATCTACAATATTTTTTGTTAATTTTCGATTTAAAACCAATTATTTATTTTTTAACAAATTGGAACATTTAATTAGCACAGTGTGAACTGTACTAGAGTCAAAAAAATACGGTTTCTATCATTTTTGATATTTCCTGATTTTATGCAAAGCAAATACTAATGAGATGCTTAGCGGGGCGTCGCTCGCCACAGAGGAGAAACCATCAACTGAGCAAAACCCTTATGCTAGGAAAAATATTTAGTGCCTTGTTTTTTTTAATCATATTTATAACTTCTAAGGCCTTTAGTCAGTATTTAGGTCAGACTCTAAAAATAACATTTATTCTGCATGGATTTTTTTTACCCTAAAAATGTAAGACCTTCACACATTTAATATGCCGCACAATATATTATTGCAATTTTCCTAAAACTGTTAATTTTAGCTTTATTTTATTGTTGATCCTAATATTATAATTAATATACTAATTCCTTACTTACTTTTAGGTATTTTTCTAAGTTTGTAAAACAATAAGACAAACCTTATATATTTTAGAGAGCATTGTTATTATAGAAGTATTCAATACTATAAAGTTTGTAAGTTTGTGTCTAAAAAACATCCCTGTCACATTTATAATAGCCACTAGCATTATATTGCAATATGTCGACATAGAGATAAGATGTTTGTTAAGTGTCTTTTTTTTAGTTAATTATAGCAAAAATTGTTTAGATGTGTATTAAAACCGTTTTATAATTATGTCCTTTTTATCATTGAATCCTTTTAACTTCCCATTACTTAAAAAATTTAAATATGAAAAAAACAGGGACAGACTTTTGTTTTAATGGTCGACTTTAAAAAAATGTCTGTTATTTCGTTAAAAAAGTTAATAATCTCAATTTGTGAAAATACAATAAATAATTGGTTTTTTGATTTGAACGTTAACAAAAAGTATTGTAAAACATTTTTTTTTCAACATCAAGTTAAAGAGTTAGTCAAGTAAAGTACCTGGTACTTATTTCATATCATACCCCAACTTGTTGCAATAGAGAGCACTTGGCCGGTGTAAGTTTTCATTTAAGAAATGCCTCAGCTCTATTAAAAATAGGTTTGCGTCAATAAAATACGCAATATAGTCAATTACTAATTAAATAGTAGTAAAGTAATACATATTCTCACATAGGCCAATTTTATGTAAATTCGGAATTATATATCATAAAAATAAAAAAAAAATTTGTTCAAAGATATGAGTTAGTTGAGTAAAAAATATAGTACTTCTTTCATATTTCTGCTCCCTCCCCCCTGGTTGAAATAATACTATATAGCTGATGTAAGTTGTTACTAAAATAAGACCACCTTATTTTTTAAAGGGTGTAATTAAATCGTAATTCCTACATAATGAGTTTTAAGTTGAGCTGAAGAGGCTGATGTGTGTTAAAATACCTGAACACAACAGTAATGGAAGACCATAATTAGAATTTATGTTGTTTACTACTTTTAAACAACAGTAGACAATGGAAGTTCAAAATAGTGAAGTAATAATGAGTGATCATAATGGACTCTTACCAAATACTCAATTGTCATAGCACCAGGGCCAGGTTCTAAAATGCCTGCAGATAATAAATTCTGCAAGGTAACTGTACGGTTGTTAGACTCCCTTCCAAAAACCTGTTTAGTTTGAATTTTGGCTGGATCTTCGATTTCCTAAAAGGTTTATTGTATCATAATTTTAATTGAATAAATTAAATACTTAAGACAGTGGTGCATTTTTTAATTGAATTTATGGTATAAATTAATTTCATCCAATCTAAATATCTGGCTAATGAGCAATTTAACTATCACACTGTTTATTTGTTATATATCTACATCTTACCACTCAAATGGTACTAAAATTACCTTTTAAAAATCCTAAAGTTAGGTTCACAACTAACTATTTTAATTCCTGAAATTACCATAAAACTTATACTTTAAAGGACAACATTTTAAGCACCAGGAGTAAAATATTGAATAATTTTAACTTACCTGCAAATGTTTAGAAAATAAGTCCTCAAATTGACCATTCATGTGCATAACCAAATTCTGAAATATTTCAATAAAAACTACTAAACTTTCAATAAAAATAAAAACTAAACTTCTAACAAATTGAGGAAATGATATATTATAATCAATACAGAACCTTTAAAAAATAAACTAAAAAAAGAAGCATACAAAAATTATTTCGAGTATTAAATATTAACAAATAAAACTAGCTGAAAATATCGTCCTTTAAAAAAATTACTTTGGAACTAGTTATTAAAAGTTGCTAAATACTATTAATTTTTATTAGGAATAGGTATAATTTTTTTTTAGCAAGAACACTGACATGCTCATTATTATGAAAGATTGTTCCTACCCATCTTTCAAAATTTAATACATTGAAATAATTGGCTCTTTATTATTTTTACTCAGGTGTTATTTAATGATCAATAATCATAAAAGGGTGCTCTTTTAAGAAAAATTACTATTCTTATTACCAAAGAAAATTAAAATTCCCACTACAAAAAAGGTGCAGTCTAATAAGCAAGTAGGTGTAGCATAAATAATTTTAAATAAGAAAGAATACTCAACCCATGCAAAAATACATTCAATCAAGTAAAAACAAAAACCTCTTCATATTCTTCAACTTCGTTTTCTTCTTGAGAGTTACTGTCTTTGTTTTCCTCGTCCTCATGGTTATTCGTGTGAGAAGCATGCCCTAATAATGCGGCTTCGAGCTGAGACTGCATCTTAAGAGAAACATGTGTTAATAGAAATCTTGCAGATAATATTACAACAGATTTCTGACACACCAAAAAGCTAAAAGCTGATAAAAAGAAAATACTATAGACCGCCAACCTAAGAATTCATATTTAGTATAGGAAAATGTTCTACCTTTATTCAATATTTTAGAAATCTCTAGAAAATATGAAATTGTTCACTAAACATTTATTTAAACATAAACAAACTTTTATCATTAAATTTTTCGATTGCCTTGTCAACATGCCAACTGACAACAATGACAACGGGCGTGTTCTGAAAGGATTTGACATTTCAGAACCCTATCTCTCTGTTTATCACTATTCACTAGAAAAGGATGCAATTGAGCAGTTACTCAAAAAGGTACATTTCATATTCAAAATATATTAACTAAATTTTTTGAATTTATACCTTCATAAATAATATGAACAAAAAGAAATATTAAAAGTTTTTTATTTAGTCTACATTTTATTGTATTAAAAGATTGTGTCTCAAAATTAAAGAAATAGAAGAAAATTGACACCTAATCGTTAATGCTTATGCGAAATATCACCAAACTGTCAATGTTGGTATTAGATATGTCAAAATTATACTATAAGTAGTTAACATATTCACACTTGCAATTGTTTAAATTTTATTATACTTAAATGGTAGAAAACATTAATTTTCCCTACTAAAGTATTTCCATTGTGTATAATATGGAATTATCAAGTATTCTACCAGCTCCAGTGCAACCAATTTGGGACCGAGATGATGAACGCAGAAGGAAAGCGTCTTCTACAGCCTCGGCAATATTGGTAAGCGCTCAAACTATTGCTCCACCTTATGGGCAACGAAGAGGCTGGGTCCCTAGAAACATCACAGATTATGGAGATGGAGGTGCTTTTCCAGAAATTCACGTCGCTCAGTATCCTTTGGAAATGGGAAGAAGGAAAGACTCGACATCTAATGCTTTGGCAGTGCAGTTAGGTTCCGATGGTAAAGTGAAATATGACGCAATTGCGAAACAAGGACACGGTAAAGACAAAATAGTCTACTCAAAACTTTCTGATTTACTGCCAGTGGAAATGGTTGATGAAAAAGATCCAAGTTTAGAGAAACCTGATCAAGAGGAGATAGATGAATTAACTGAAAAAACTAGACAAGCTTTAATGAGAATAACAAACTCTAAAATTGCAGCTGCTATGCCTGTTAGAGCTGCAGAGAAATTAGCTCCTGCAGAATTCATTAGGTACACTCCATCGCAGCAAGGAGCTGCTTTTAATTCTGGCGCCAAACAAAGAGTTATTAGACTCGTGGAGGCTCAAGTTGATCCAATGGAACCTCCTAGATTTAAAATCAATAAAAAGATACCCAGAGGTCCTCCTTCTCCACCTGCTCCAGTGCTACACAGCCCTACTAGGAGAGTAACTGTTAAGGAACAAAAAGAGTGGAAAATTCCCCCTTGTATATCTAATTGGAAAAATGCGAAAGGTAAGTTATGTATTGTTAAGAGTTCAGTTTATATATATAGTAATATTGCCAAGATGAAATCTTAATCTAAGTATATACAAATTTTATTCGTTTTTCTTGTCTTTTGTCATAGCCTTTGTGTAATTCCGTATTAATCCCCATATCATATACATTCTGCCACCCCATTGTCCCAAGTCTTATGTATTCATTTATTCTATGTTGTTGAAGTTTGATTGTCAAGCAAATAATCTTTTTTCTTATTAAATGTTGAAACCCCTTCAATCGTCTTCTAATTTCCTTTAAAACTAGTTCCTACTACAACTCCTTTCAGACTATTATTTATGACTCTAATTATTTTAGTTATTCTTCTGTTGTTTGGTCATTATCCAACTGTCACACCAACATATTGTTAGTTTGAAGATTGAGTTAAATAGTGTACTTTTTTTTAAAGAGTGTTTAAAACTCCTTGATGAGTAATTAGGTTTTGCTATTATAGATTCCTCCTATATACATAATTTCTTGTATGTATATTCTGTTGACCCTTTTCTCTTCAACATTTTTCACATTTATGTATAATGTCAAAAGCTTTTTTAGAAATTTTTAATTTAAAAATATGATCTTGTCTGCCTTTCCTCTAAGTCCGTTTTGCTGTTTTTCTATTATTTTTTTTAGTCATTTTAATTGTCTATGACTCTCTCATATAGAGTGTAAGTTATAACTATTGGGACATAGAGTAAATGTAAGTTATTTAGACCAAAATATGAGGATTTGATCAAATATACTTTGATAAAATGTTGCTATAGCAAAAGATACATTGTGTTAAAGTTGAAATATTGTCATTTTTTATATAATTTCATAATGAATTCATAGATTATTATCAAAATTGGCGCAAAGGATAACTGTAGACAAATAATATTTGATTTATTATTTTACATTTTGTTATAGGGGGCGCCACATGAGCGATTCCTGATAATAAAATTGAATTTTTGACAAAACTATTTAGTATATTTGATTAAAAAAAAGGCGTAAACATCATTTTTATATAAAATTGTTATATACTTGTTGAAACAAAATAATTTCAACCATTTTCTAGAAAAACGCAACTGAACATTTCAAAGACTCTGAAAGAGATTTCAATTGATATTTCATTAATGAAAAATGTGATTTGGACTGTCATAAAATTGTTGTTGGTTAATGTTGTTATTCCTATTTTTTTCTTATTTTTTAATGATTTTTCCTGATGTTGGCCAGGTTCTTTCTTCCCTTTTCTTGTATTTTTTCTTAATTGGATTATTTCAATATCCGTTAACTTCTTATCTGGCATTATCTACGTTATAAGTTTCTTTTAGCTTTGTAATATTAGTTATTATTCATAACTATTCTTCTGGTGATTATGTACTAACCATTCTTTTTTATCGTTGTTTGTTGTTCCTGTCCTCTTGCTTCATCTTTAATAACAAATAAATAAATAATGAATATTTGTTAAGCTGATTTTTCTACTCTAATGTTTTATTTTATTTTGAGGTTACACTGTGCCTTTGGACAAGAGATTAGCAGCCGATGGTAGAGGTTTGCAGCAGCTTCACATTAATGAGAATTTTGCAAAATTAGCTGAAGCTCTTTACATAGCTGACAGAAAAGCAAGAGAAGCTGTTGAAACTAGAGCCCAACTAGAAAAAAAATTAGCCCAAAAGGAAAAGGAAGCCAAAGAAGAACACTTGAGGCAACTGGCACAGAGAGCTAGAGATGAACGAGCTGGTATTAAGACAGCAACAAGTAAGTTTAGTAATAGATAATGTTACAAATTTTTGTAATTCATCATTTTTTTTTGTTTTTGCAGTCCATCATTCAAAGGCAGATGAAGATGATGAGCATGAACGAGAAATGTTGCGTCAAGATCGTCACAAAGAGCGCGCTAGAGATCGTAATTTAGCTCGTGCTGCACCTGACAAGCGTAGTAAACTTCAAAGGGAACGTGAAAGAGATATTTCTGAACAAATTGCCCTAGGTAAATTAAATAAATTAACAGTAAAAAAAGGATAAACAATAGGGAATTGCTGTCAAATGCCAATGACAACATATTCATTTGTATGTAATTTCCAGAGTATCCAGTCAGCAGTCATAACCTATAGGAAATATATTATCTATCCATCATTCAAATAGTCACATTTATGTTACTTTTCTATGAGATTTTTTGACAAAAGTATTTCTCACGAAAATGCAAACGTCTTATACCAGTTATAAAAATTATTTGCTAATATTTCATGTTTGAATATACTTTTAGCATTACTTTTGACAGAGTTAGAAATTTATACCTCACATTTTTTGTAGGCATGCCTGCTAGAGGAGTTTCTTCTAATGAAACACAGTTTGATCAAAGGCTTTTTGGTCAGGCTCAGGGCTTAGGTCAAGGTTATGGAGATGACGAAGCTTATAATGTTTATGACAAGCCTTGGAGGGAAGGTGGTTCTATGGCAAACCATATTTATAGACCAAGCAAAAACATTGATAAAGACATGTATGGTGGCGAAGATCTTGAGAAGGCTATCAGAACTAACAGGTTAGATTTATTGTTCATTCTACTTAACTAAATACAAACAATTATGTCATCATTGGACAGATGATTGGAAAATTTTAAATTAATAGTTACATGACCCCTGTTTGTATTTAAAAAAACGGGGGTTACATTATTAGGCCAACACTGGTTACTTAATGTAATATGTACATCAAAAATTAAAATTCTTATTTAGGTTTTCAAAAATCATGTATTTTTGAAATAATGAATGTATTCCATATATTTGCGCCATAGGGTATTTAGAAAATAATTAAATGGTTTTTTAGGTTTGTACCAGATAAGGAATTTGGTGGTACTGACAGGTCGGGAAGTGGTCGGGCTGGGCCAGTACAATTTGAAAAAGAGGAAGATCCATTTGGTTTGGATCAGTTCTTGTCTCAAGCTAAGAGAGCCAGTAAAAGAAAAGAACCTGAAAAGAGAGATGATAGAGATAAGAGGAAGAGGAGGGATTAAATTTATTAAGTTCAAATTTTTATAATATAGTTTTCTCATATTCATAACAAGTAACAGAATTTTTTTAATTCCAGAAATTTTTGCAATAGTCTTGTTTTAATTTAAAATACTTGTTTTATTGTATAACCCCGTCTTGAATATTGAAAATATTGTACAGGTTTGTCGTGTTTTCAATAAATGTAAAATGTAAAATGTAAAAATTTATTTTGTATACACTTTATTTACAAAATTTTAGTGAGCAATATTGTATTAATTATTAAAGCGAGGGAAGAACAATTTGCTTTTTTGGTGTACACAACTTACAGACTTAATTAAAGAGCAAATCAGTGTTCTAAAGTACTCTTTCTGCTTTTTTTCACTTAAATTCTCCCGTCATACACAAAATACTAAAAATTCTAAATGTACACCTACTCATGAAATTGTTCCCCTTTTAATCTAAGGCAAAATTGGTATAAATCAGTGTACCTATAAAATACTTGGTATATATCTTGTATCATTTCCCCTTAGGATTACGTTATGTTAATAAAGTTAAAAAAGCAGTATCCAGTCATCTATATTATACCCTTCACCATATATATTATTTTTGACTTAGTTATAATTCTATTTAACGTTACATAGAAATTCCAAATTACAGTTGGTCTTCAGTAAATTGAGTGTGCCTTAATACAAGGTGTTGAACTATGAGGCTTTCAATTTCCAATCCATTTGAAATTTGTTCATCTGATAATTGTAACTCTTCATTAGAATCTGACGTTACAAATACAACTTTTTTTCGCCTTGTATGTAACATATTTCCAATTACAAGTTTGTGTTTGTATTTCTCTAAAGCTCCTCTAGCTTTAGAAATCAAAATATTCTCATCAGTTTCCAATTTAAATGAGACAACAAAGGCGTTTGGTACCCAAAGCGTTACAATTGGAACTAGCAATTTAGGAACTAATTGAAGTTGAATATTTGGGGCACTAATGTCTGAAGAAATTTTATGAGTAGCCATCTGGTTACTAGGTACAAAAAAATCTGAAACTGCAGCTGCCAAGTAAAGTAACGCAATTGAACCTGAATTATTTAAACAGTCGCAGGATGCCCTTAATAACCAAAAATAGTCTGATAAAGTAGTAAAACTAATATATAAAATATTATTCTTTTCTTGTGCAGCTTTGTATTTAATAATTATGGGCACTAAACTATTTACATCATCAGGTTTTATCGATATTGATACATTTTGTTCGTTCTTTTGTACAACCATCATATCTAGCATCTTCATTTGACTAAAATGCCTTGCAAACGGAGTGATTGAATTAAATCTATGCAGAAATATAACGGCATATCCGTGGTCCAAAAAATATTCCGCAGAAGCGGCCCCGCGCAGTCCACCACTAAAATTATCCACAAATCGTACGGTATTGTGTTCAAGAGGTACTGTTGTGCCGCCAGATGTAATCAAAACAATTCGTTGTTTGTTTTTCTTATGATTTTCGCAAAAATCAGTTAGCTGAGTTCGAATGTTTTCGAAATTTGCTGGTGGTGGATTTGTAGAGTAAAATTCTTCCCAGTGAGAAGCCATAACGAAAAATATTTTATATTTATTTATAATTTATAAATAAATCACAAAAGTTATATTTTATTTAAATACTATTATTTCTAAATAGTAAACATACTTGCATTAATTGAACATTTAATATAACCTCAAAATTGAGAAAAAAAATGACACATAGCCGATATAAAACCGCCTTATCGCTTTTTTAACCAATTGCAAGCGATCATTGACCAATATATCCTTTGGTGGTTTGTTGGTATTTAGCAAATGCGCCAAACGAGTTTGGTTATTTTTCGCTTTGAATATGTTTTTATAATCATAATCACTAATCAATACTAAATGCGATTATTTTTAGGTTCCATTATATTTGTATTTCCTTATTAACAAGTGACGCCACAATCGTCAAATTTTGAACATACAGGGTGGCCAAACGAAAACGAAACAGAGCTATTATCAGGAACAGCGTCAACATTTTAGAAAAACAAAGGGGCCCGTCTATTTTTAATCAAAGGGGACACGTTTTTCCGGTATTTTCGACTTCGCTGCTTACACCTCCAAGCGAGGGTAACAACCACCCCAAAATATTTAAATAGCATTAGGGGTCGAGTAAGGTATCATTTAAAAACCTTTAAATCTTTAAATTTTAAAATTCGGCCTAATACTTTTTAATAAATTACATTTTTAAGTTTAAATTATGTTTAGTTGTTTACTTACTTCTTAATTAAATTAAATGTTCAAATTGATGACCACCCGCGTCCATAAATAATAAAGATTTTGTTCGAAACGTTCTAGCACATTCCGAAGAATTTCCGGAGTGATTCGATGGCACTCGCCTCGACAATTCTTTGACGCAAATCTTCTAAAGATACTGGTTGTGTTTTGTAGATTTTACGTTTGAGGTATCACCACAAAAAAAATCAAGGGGCGACAAATCTGGTGACCGTGGAGGCCATTCAATGCTACCTCTTCTCCCAATCCAGTGCCGTGGAAAATGTTGGTCTAAATACTGACGAACAATCAAAGCATAATGCGAAGGAACACCGTCCTGTTGAAACATTAAATTATCTACACTATACTGTTGGTCATTTTCAATAATATCGGTCAAGGTAGGGTCAATAGCATCTTCCATTTGCTTTAAACCGGAAAGGTCTGTCCAGTGTAACGAGGGGAACACTGAGACGCAAAGGCCAATGGCCAATACACCCACCAGGAGAAGGAAACGTGGAGGAGACGAAGATAAATCACGTAAGTATTTACGCTAGAAGAAAACGATCTGCAGAGACAACGACATAAATTCTACCGAGTAAGCTGAGAATGAAACCTGATCTAACTAAATGCGTAACTTTTGCCCAAGACCCGATAAGACGCAAACTGGTAGTAGAAAACAGAATCATTGAACAAGTGCAAGACTTTTAGATACCTAGAAATAGATATGTTGATCCAGAGAAGGATCTGAGAAGCAAGTTAAGCAGAGCGGCGGTCATATCAGGATGCCTGAGACAAATAGTCTGGGCAAACCTCTTCGTGCGAACAGACAGTAAAATTAAAACTTATAGGTTCTGTATTAGACCGGTAATGACATATGGAATAGAAATCCGAGAGGAGACAAACAACACCCAACTCATTAAGAGTAGCTGAAATGGGGAACCTAAGAACTATACGGAATACATCACATAATAAGATGGGAAGATGGGATAGACAAAGAAAAAGACAATGGTACGTGCACGTAAAACGCGTGGATGAAAACAGGCTACCACGCATAGCTCTGGAGGGGAAACCGGTGAGTAAGAGAGCCTGGAAGACCTCCAAGATGGAAGGACAGCTGGCGGTTCACCTCAAGAACTTATACAGAGACAACCTTAAAATAAACAGATCGCCAGATCTCAAATAAGAAAGATACAAAGATACATGGATCTATGACTCACAGCAGTTTAGGATTTGGGGAATATTGCCTTAATATATTATCCATCAGCGAGAATGAAAGGGCCAATACACTACCAAATTTAGGAAAATCCATTCCAAGTCCCACTTTTCCACCAGTATATTGCAAAGACATCGTCAACGTCCTTTTAGGCCACTTTAGGAACAGCACTGTTAATTTGAAGCCAACAGTGAATACTGGAGTGGGAATCACCTTTAGGGACGAGAGCCGACTTTGTAACTTATAGTCAATTTCTGACTTGTAGTCAATTCAGAAAAATTCCCGCCCCATCCGGGATTCGAACCGGGGATCTTTCTATCACCGGCTGTACGACTGAGTCACACACACACCCCAACTGATAATTTAATATGCTTCAAAAAAAATGGCCGAATGTTACCAGCAGCTGAGGCTAAATAAAATAGAGAGAAGAACAAATCGTTTTGCGCAAACGCACTTATAACTTCAAATCTAACGTCAAAATATGACAGGTTGTGAACTAGATTGTTGATTGTTTGTGTTTACTTGTTTAATAGTTAAGTGAAGAGATAGTCTTTTAGATAAAATTCTGAACTAAAATCATTCGAGGATGCATCGCCGTGGGGGTAAACGTATCCGAATGGATGATCCACCGCCTGAATATGAAAATCCAATGACGCCCCAACTGGAACAAGACCACTATGGAGGTTATATGCATCCAAACATGTATGGCGACAACAGTTACGAGGCTAATACTTCCGGAGGAGATTTTGAGTCTCCCCCAACTCCCGGTTTTAAAAGAGTTACCAGGTCTAAAGCAAGAGGAATAACTAATCCACCTCCCGTCATTTCTCCATCATATTCTCCTCCTCCTCCTAGTACTGCTCCTACTGGAAGAGGAAGAGGTAGAGGTAGGCCGCCAGGTAGAAAAAACACCGTTGGAGAAATTATACACAGCCGCGACGATGATGACTCTTTATATCTTACAATTAAAAATAGCAAACTTTCCTTAACCCATATTGTGGATAATTGGATTGAAAGCTACAAAATTAACAGGGAAGCTGCTCTAATTTCTTTAATGCAGTTTTTTATTAATGCATCTGGATGTAAAGGGCGCATAACCCAACAAATGCAAGCTTCAATGGAACATGCCGCTATTATCAGAAAGATGACTGAAGAATTTGATGAAGAAAGTGGCGAGTATCCTCTTATCATGGCAGGTCAATCTTGGAAAAAGTTTAGACAAAATTTCTGTGATTTTGTTCAAACGCTAGTAAAACAATGCCAATATACTATCATATATGATCAGTTTTTGATGGATAATGTTATTTCTCTGCTTACTGGGCTATCAGATTCACAGGTAAATAACGAAAATAAGGCACACAATACATTATGTTGTTTTTATTTTGTTTACCAACGTAGGTGCGTGCATTCAGGCATACAGCAACTTTGGGTGCAATGAAACTCATGACAGCTTTAGTAGATGTTGCTCTCACTGTGTCAGTTAATCTGGACAACACACAACGTCAATATGAATCTGAGCGGCAAAAGACTCGAGAAAAACGCGCTAGCGATCGTTTAGAAGCTTTACTGGCCAAAAGACAGGAATTAGAAGAAAATATGGATGAAATTAAGAATATGTTAACTTACATGTTTAAATCTGTGTTTGTACATAGATACAGGTATGTGTTAAAAGTTCAAGTTGTAAATTTACACATTTCTATAACATTTGTTAATATCGTTGAATTGTCAAAAAGTAATCACATAAAATTAAGACAGGTGTTAATCTTATAACCGAGAATTTCAGTTAATCTTATGGAAAATAACCACTGCTTCAGACATTACACTTCTAGTTTATCTATTAAAGGCTATACCATTTTATACAAATTTTTTTGAATTATGTGAATACACATAAAATAATATAAAAAATTACACTTAATATAAGAAAATACAACATAACATTGCAATCATCTTAAAAATTAAAATTTAAGTTTTTTATTTGACATTTAAAAACAAAGTCGGAAGAATTCAAAAGTTCTATATTAAAGTTCTGATCATTCATCAATGATGTGTGGTGGAATGAGATATTAAATATTTCACGGACTCTAGTTCTTCAAACATTAGCATTTAAAATAATGAGCCCGACAACTAATTGAGCCATTAATTAAATTATGCAGAAATCTTAGAGATATTTCTGGTTTTGTACTGGTTTACTCATGTTGCTGAAGATACTTCTTCAGTACATTCTCTCAGTTTGAAAAAGTGTGTTTTTAGTAATTTGACCAAGGCCCAGGCATTTTCTTACAGAAAATGGCATTTTCTAATTTTTGGATATATGGTAGTTCATAACCTGCTGATGAAAAGTGTTCACACACAAAACTCACCCTATGAGTTGTACAGGAGGACATTGGATATTATATAACTAATTGTATTGTACTAGAAATTCCGTGTTAAAATATTTAAAAAATTTTCCCATAAATAATGTTTAAGCAAGACAAAATAAGTATGTCTAGAATTAAGTGCCCTGAAAATGGCCTTATAATGACCGAAACGTCGATATTGAATAATACAGATTTCATTTTTTTTTATCTCTTACAGTCAATCTCCTCATTTCTACTAAAAAAAATAATAAAAATATTTTAATATATCAAAATTAAGAACATATTTTTTTTAGAGACACTTTACCAGAAATTAGGGCAATCGCCATGACCGAAATTGGCGTGTGGATGCACAAATTCCATGCGAACTTTTTAGACGATTCCTATTTGAAATACATAGGTTGGACCTTACATGATAAGGTAATAAGACACTGTAGTTTGATCTGTTACTTTAGCCATATTTTTTTAATAACATAATGTTTTTTTATCAAATTCGATATACAAAAATAAAGAAATCTGAAAAACGTATAATTTAACAAAAGTACAAATCAAGTGTTCACATGTAAAATATTTATTATGTGAGCGCGATGTATAAGGTATACGGAAATTCTGTTTACCAGTATATTTGCAAAAACTAAGACTTGATGTTTTTATACTCAAAATAAAATTTCGAAAAATAATTTTATTGATCTTGAACAATATCGTTTGGACACAAATTGTTTTTGGGTTGTTTGCTATTTTTCTGGTTAAGAATTCAAAATATATACAAAAGATTTTATAAAATAAGAATTTTCCAAAAAAATTGTTTTTTCTAACACTCCTTTATTTAAACTTTCTTACGGCTAGTTTTAGATTTTATTAAATTTATAGATCATTTTCAAGTAAACTTATAGGGATTCAAGACTAAACGTTTCGTTTTTACGGCATTTACTAAAAGTATCTTTTTAATATAAAATTCATTGGAGAATTAAACCACTCAATCTATATTTATCCATTCAATACTTAAAACGTGATAAATTACTTTCCAACAGAATCTCTATATCCTATACAGCTCAAATTGGTAAATAATGGTAGATGCAAAAACTCGATTTTTTATTTGTATATTCTTTAAATTTTGTAAGTTTTTTTTCAATTTTCTTTATTTCTTTATTTATTAACTCTTTTCAATTTCGATAAGAAAAAGTAGGTAATACAAAAAAATTATAGCTGAAATTTATTATTAATAAAACAGGTTGTATTATGTGATAATTTTCGTCTTTACTTAGGTTGGCGAGGTGCGTTTAAGGTGTTTACAAGCATTACAACCTCTGTATGCAAGCGAGGAACTAAAAGGAAAATTGGAACTCTTTACCAACAAATTTAAAGATCGCATTGTTGCAATGACGCTTGACAAAGAGTATGAAGTTGCTGTCCAAGCTGTTCGTCTAGTCATTTCCATCTTGAAACATCATAATGAAATTTTGACAGATAAAGATTGTGAACACGTGTACGAATTGGTAAGCAATACGACCAAATATTAAGAACTATTTATAATCTATTTGGTTTTAAGGTTTACTCTTCACATCGAGCTGTTGCTCAAGCAGCCGGAGAATTTTTAAATGAACGTCTTTTCCAACCTGGAGATCACGACACCGGGAAAACGAAACGTGGAAAACGCCGCCTCCCCAACACTCCTTTTATCAGAGACTTAGTGCAGTTCTTCATCGAATCTGAACTTCATGAACATGCCGCTTACCTGGTAGACTCGCTAATAGAGTCTAATAGTATGATGAAAGATTGGGAATGCATGACTGATCTTCTATTAGAAGAACCTGGCTCACACGAGGAACCTTTAGATAACAGACAAGAAACAAGTTTGATTGAAATCATGGTTTGTTGCGTGAAACAAGCCGCTTCCGGAGAAGCTCCTGTTGGTAGAGGACCGACCAGAAAAATTGCGTCACTACGAGAAGTTAAACAAGTAAATTAATTGTATTACTAACAGTGGCGATTCGTCCTTAAGTGCTTTTAAAGAAAAAGTTTTGTAAAGAACAATATTTTTTTCATTTTCAGTGCACCACTTCTCCATAAATTTAACCCACCGCAAACAAAATTTATATCCTATTCATTTGTACGTGCGCCTAAAAAATTAAATCTATTTTCTATTAGAACCGGGCCTGTGCAGTATTTTAGTGGAAAAGCTAGGTTGCCAAAGTAGTTTTGTTGAAATTGCATTCGATTCTCTCTTTGTTTCATGCAATCAAATCGGAAGAAAGGAGACGTGTTTATAGGTCTATATGGACTATTTGATCTATAGGGAGTCAAATGTTTTTAATCGGAAAAAGTCACGTGATAATGTTGGCTCTTAATAGACCAAACTTAATAGACGAGTTGTCACTGATTTTTAGGAACGTAATAATCTGACAATACGTCGTTTTTCTAGGCTGGAGAAGATAAACAGAAACTAACAGAACATTTTATAGTAACTCTACCTCCTTTACTCGATAAGTACTCAGCCGACCCGGAAAAACTGGCCAATCTACTAAGCATTCCTCAATATTTTGACTTAGACCTCTATACCAGTGGCAGGCAAGAAGGTTCGCTTCAAGCTCTTTTAGCAAAATTGAAATACATTGTACAAGTCCATCACGAACCTGAGGTTTTAGAAACTTTAGCTAAAACTCTTGAGATTCTATGCACAGATGGTCATTCTATTTTTACCAGATGCGACGTAGCTAGATCCACAATAATCGATATGATAGTTGCATCGTACAGAGACGCCATAGACGATTGGAGGAATCTAATGCTTGGAGAGGAAACCCCCAATGCTGACGAGGTTTTTAACGTCGTCAGTTCTCTGAAGAAAGAATCAATGTTTTACGCTTGCCACAACTTAAATGACTGGAGTTTGTGGAATACTATGTTCCAAGATGTAAGGGTAAGTAACAAATGGATGTTCAGATGGATAGAAATAAACCCTTATACCTTTGTGGGATTTTGGCCCCCGTTTCTTTCTGTTGACATTCCAAAGCTCCCTCAATGTCATACAGACTTGAGACGAATTGATCTATATTTAAATATTCTGATTTTTATTTATTTTTAAACTCGGCTCTCATGTTTAAACGCTTCAATTTTCTTTACTACTAATATAAAATCTTAAAATATTTTTATTGACTTTTTACTCTGTTCCTGAACAATACTCTCAAAATTATTATCTCTCTACGTTTTTTTAACATAACATATCCTTAGTAACAAAAAACATCAAATTCTCTTCTCCTTCCATTATGGATTTTAATTTTTCTAAAAGTCACTATTTTATCATCATAATATATATACAGAGTGGCCAATATAACACGAAACTGAGCTTTTATTAAAAACTGCGTCAGCATTTTATAAAAATGCAAAGACCCGTCGATTTTTAGTTAAAGGGACATTGTTCACCGGTATTTTGGACTCCGCCACTTTCACCCTCAAGGAAGCCTAAGAATCACCACAAAATATTTCAATGGCATTGAGGATGGACTAAGATGTCAAGGGCTTTAAAACGACAACTTAGTCAATCCCAATGCCCCTTGGGGATGAAAGCGGAGGAGTCAAAAATACCGGAGAAAAATGTCCCCTTTTTCGTTTATATGTATATACAGTTTGAATTGTTAGTGTGACAACGGTCGATACCTCCGGTGTGTATATATACAGGGTTTTCCAAAAGTCCCGGGACGGAACCATAAGTTTCTAACGAATGAAGAAATAAATCTGAAAAGTTGGAGATCACTAAAAGGCCATAAAAACTACATTTTTAGATGGTTTAAAAGTTTCATACACTGGGGAGTTTTTTTAGGGGGTGATAAACCCAAAATTTTTAAATTGCAACCCCTATCGAGTTTCACCTTATTTTAAAGGTAATGAAAAAAGAAACACATCTCCAAAATCAAAACATATTTTGATAGTTGACTGCCATGTGTATCAAAACTGATACACACATCATTTTGTAACACAAATAATTTCGTTCTGGCCGTAGTATACTGTCAGTTCAGCTTAGCTTTTTTTGTAATAAAAACAAACATGAAGATAAATAGGTCTGAATTTAATAAACAGTTTGTGACAGTGTCAATTTATTGATTGTTGAATTGTTTTGTTAAATTTGAGCCTATTTATTTCCTTATTTTAAATTAGTTAAAATCTGCTAAAAATGGTCCAAAAACTGACCGAAAAAGAAAGAATTACTCTCTTAATGATTCGAGGCTTTGGGAATAGAACAAGATCTTACGATGAAATGCGGCGAGTCTTCAATGATTTTTTTTATGAACGACCACCGACTTTCAAAACAAGAGGCGAAAGAACCGTTCGAAAATTTCAAGAAGAGGGAACTGTGAAAGTTCTTCCAAGAACTGAAAGACCGAAATCTGCAACAACTCCAGAAAAACCGAACCAGTGTGACTGTCTTTTGTTGAAGAACCTTCAAGATCCTTATTAAAATCGTGTCAAATACAAAAAGTGGAAAGTTGAATATATGCAACAAGTCCAGAAACAATAAATGATTTGAAAAATCGTATACTTAAAGAAATCACCAATATCACTAAGGATATGCGCCAAAGGGTTCAAAATTCCATTTATGAACGTTTTAAACGTCTTAAAATATTAAGATACCGGGTTTTGGTTTTGGGGATGTGTTTCTTTTTTCATTACCTTTAAAATAAGGTGAAACTCGACAGGGGTTGCAATTTAAAAATTTTGGGCTTATCACCCCCTAAAAAAACTCCCCGGTGTATGAAAGTTTTAAACCATCTAAAAATGTATTTTTTATGGCCCTTTAGTGATCCCCAAATTTTAAGATTTTTTTCTTCACTCGTTAGAAACTTATGGCGCCGTCCCGGAACTTTTGGGAAACCCTGTATATATATATATATATATATGGTTTTTTTTTATTGAAACATATTAAGCCGGACACGGACATCACCTCTTTTCTTTTTCTTCATTCCCTTCCAACTTCCTCCACTTCCTGTCCTATATAGGGTAAACCATTTAACAAAATATTTGTAGTTTTTTATCACCCTGTATACAAAATTAAGCAATATTAAACATCTCACATTTTGGAAAAATACACCATATTGAAAACACTGTTAAAAAATAATTCTTTCTATTGCACTTTAAACAAGTTTTGAATATAACATGCTTCTAACATAATAAAAATTTTAAATTATCCAATATAATCTATTAAAACCCTATATTGTTGAAATGGGAATTGTGAGCAGAATTCTAATGCAAAATGAGATATTCATCAATTAAAAATTGTATAACTTTTGCTTTCGGTACTTATTGAGACAACCCGTATAATTATAAAATATAGAGCTTAGAGGTGCGTTTAATCTATATTATTAACGTTTTATTGGAACTATTAAAATAACGGAGATTTGTAAATATATTTAGAAGAAAATATATACTGCCTTCACATACATGTAAATGTGAACAACATTTTGACAGCAGTTATCATTTAAAGTCTACATTGACGTTAAGCTGTCACTCTTATGTTCATTATGTTTAATAATTACTAGTTTTATGATCCTAATTTTTTTCTGCAAAAATAAAAATCAGTGGAAACCAGGTAGCTTGGAATTTTTTATAAGAAAAAATTTTTAACTTTGACGTTTAAAGATCACCTTTAAAGTTTTAATTTTAACAAGCTTTCCACTCTACAGCAAACTTTCAGACATTATAAATTAGACTTTCTTTGCATTGGTTCTAATTTGTAGGACACGGAAACCAATTTACCACCTGAAGCTTTGAAGTATTGTTTAAGTTCTTGCTATTACTACCTCCTTTGGGGTCTCAGAGACCTCGAGGTCTCTGTAGAAGGAGGGGGTTTAACTCATTCCACTATCCAGGATATTAGAGACAAATTAGACGAATTTATCGAAGCTTCACAAATGCTTATTCGGTCTTCGCCGCATAACATTATAAAGGTATTTTTCTTCTTATTTGTTAGTCGGCGTTTTTATGTTATATGCTTGGTTTTTAGGAAGAAGCGTATGTTGGATTGTGCGACTTACTTATAGTGTTTAGTGAACAATTACAAAGCACCTCACAGTCATTGAGCGAATTAACTTGTAGTCCTGACAAAAACCTACAGGCCTTACTGAATGAATTTGTACAAACGTAAGTATCTGAAAACCGGGAATTTTATTGAAATACTAGTAAAAATAAGCAACGCATATTAAATAGAAACGAGAGCTCAGATTAAGCTGAATCTCAATAATTTAATTGATTCAATTCAACTCTTTTTTATGATTAACAACGCAATTTACATGAAGCATATTCCGTGAACCGATTGTTGAGGGTAAAGGTAGATTTCCCTTAATCTCAATGGAACATGAACCACTGAATTCTCAATAGACCAATATTTGGTTAAAACTTTTTAAAATAGTTATTGTCAGGGAGTCGGTAAAGATATTAAAATACAAAGACTAATTTAATAATGTACATTGTTGTACACAAGTACATAGAACAGAAAACAGTTTACATGAAACAACCAAACAGTATTTCCTTTCAAAATAACTTATTATTAGTTGAATACACTTTCCCGTATTTTTAAAAACGGTAGGTCGCGCGTCGGTGGTAGATTTTTATAATTTTTTATTACTAAAACTTTAAAACAATAAATACATTTTCTGTTTTGTTTTGGTACAAAGATTATAACATATTTCTAGTTCTAGTTTTTTTGCCAGTGACAAAAACTGATCACAACCATTGTGCCTTTCTGATGCATAATGATTCGAATGTTAGATTCTAAATACATTTATGCTTTAAAGACTGGTACGTTATTTTTTTGAGTAAGCCGTACAAAGGTCAACTTAGTGCTATGTGCAAATTGATCTCTTTTAAAGCAATTAATAATTTTACAATTTTTTTATTTTTATGAAAGTGGAGGAGATGCAGCTAAAAAACTTTTAATATATTTTAACGGCGCTTTCTAGGAACTTTTTAACTTTTTTAGAATTATGTAATAATATGTGTTGGAGATGGGTCAGATATTGAATGATTGTTGAAATAGTTTTTTACGATTAATTGTGAAATTTATGAAAATAATTTTAATTAGAATACAGAACATGTAAAATATAAAAAATCTCGATTCTAAAGAATTCTGGTGAAATGAAATTTCACCGCTGATCACATACTAACTAGTCGGCGAATAAACATATTATTAACATAAAACCTAAACTAAACGGTGCTAGCTTTAAACCAAATTTTTACTACTTTATCAATGCGACCAATGGTAACTCATGACGTTATTGTTACATCTCCTGGAGAGCCTTGAACCAAAATGTAACTAGTGTTTTGCTATGTTAGCATCATCATTAGATGATTACGGTATTTTGGTTTGATGACGGCTCTCAGGCAGTTATGACACGCTAAAGGTTCCAGTGTCCCATGTAGTCATTGTTTTAAATCAATATACTTCTTCATTAGATGCCCAAGTAACCTTCCACTGACTCAGCATTATTTTGATAGAATTGCAACTTAGACTTTCTTATTGGGAAAGGGGCCAACTTTAACTGGGGCTAAAGAGCACCCGAGTGGTTTCTCAAATAACCTTTATATTACTTTACTATTAAAATTTTAACTCCAAAGTATACTTAATTTGGGTTGTTAGGGCTTTAACATGAAATCGGAATGTTTATTAGTGTTTTAGATACAGATAGAATTTACTCAATTATTCTAAGTAAAGGTTAAAAACATTCATTTTGAATTCGTACTTTTATACATGTAGACTAATAGATAAACTGATACCTACACAAGAGAAAATTTTGTAATCATTAAATTTATTTCGGGCATTCTGCATAAGCGATTTAAAAAATATCCTTTACTAAATGTGTATACAATAATAGAGAGAGAAATTATTCTACTTTTTAATCTAATGGTATTACCTAATTGAGATAATAAATTAAATCTTGTATGAATTTGCAATTAGGTACGTTTTTGTGCCTGAACAAGACGCCGAACACGATGAGCTCCGGATCGAAGGGTTACACAAACGACGTAATTTCTTGGCGGCATTTTGTAAATTAATAGTTTATAACATAATGCCAACCAAAGCTGGTGCAAACGTCTTCAAGCACTACGTCAAATATTACAATGAGTACGGAGACATTATTAAGGCTACTTTAAGCAAAGCTAGAGAGATTAACAAGGTCAACTGTGCTTTAACGATGTGTCTCAGCTTGAATATGATGTTCAATGAAGTGCAGAGCCAGAGCGGAGGTAGAAATACTCGCCAACACGAAGAATTCTTCGCGTTAAAGGTAACAATTGACCAAAATTTTTAAAGTTTGTAAGAGTTCTTTTGTAGGAATTAGCTAAAAGGTTCGCTCTTTCTTTTGGTTTGGACGCTGTAAAAAATCGCGAAGCAATCACGGCTTTGCACAGAGCCGGAATTATATTTGCTGTGACAGGATCCGAAAATATCAGCGAAGATCCGACTGGACCTCCTCCAAACCTACCATTTTTGGAAATTTTGACTGAATTCACTAATAAGCTACTTAAGCAAGACAAGAGGGTAGTTATGGGTTTCTTGGATAAAAGAATTACTACAGGTATGTAAAATAGATATGTTTAGACTCTTCTAGTTACAAGGGATCAGACATTTTTTTATACCTAATGTATGCGATGGCTATGATATGAAATTGGTTAAATTCAAAACAAGAAAGAATTATAATAAATTTATAATAAACTTGTTCATGAGATGGTTTAAAAATTTCGAGAATAAATTTCCAGGGACGGATCAAACATTTCTAAGCCTCTAGTGACTACTTATGAGTTCTGGTCAATCTAATTATTTAAAAATATCAGATTTTTAAATGACATTAAATCGAATCATTCCAAATTCGCGTCCATGTTAACTTCAAAAAATGTTTAAAACCTGTTATTGCGCTGATTCAGAAATTTATTTGCGTATTTTCACCTAAAGACTTAGAATTTTCTGAACCCAGATATGTGCAGATGACTCAGTCTAAACCCTACTTCCAACTATAATTACTCAGAAATTTCATTTTCCTTAATGACAATCGAGTATTTTATAGATGCAGTGGATCATAAATTTCTGATTCCAAGTTCATGTCTCAAAAACAGAGACTTCAAATTTCACAGAATTTTCAGTACAATTATGTGACGATAATTCAGAAATTGTTGAGCTTTTAGCCCAAATTAGATCTAATTGCAGCTGTATTTTTTATTAGGAATGCCTAGTAGTAAAGGCGAAGATTGGCAGCCACTTCTCTTATACAGAAATTCTCTACTTCATGGAGAAACTGATCAGTTGCCTACAACAAGCAAAAGGGCGTATGGTAGAAAGAGACATAAGTCACCAGACTCGGAGAACGAGGACGACAATTTGTCAGATCAAGAGTTTCCGGGTAATTTATATGGATAAGCAAGAAACTATTTAAATCTATTTTCTATTGTAGAGTACAATTATTATAAAAATTAGTTTTTAATAAATGTAAAATAGTTAATTTTAATGCTCATGGGTACTTTTTTAGAAATCTTAATATTCATTTTTTGAAATGACAATAAACTAGTTGTTTTAAGTATATAGCCATTGCTTGGTTCAGATTGTTGTTCATTGGCTGGGGTCCTTCAGAACGGTGCCTGTTGTCATGAGCAAATGCCTGCATCAACCATATTTTGAGCAAATTTCTGAGCCATCGTCTTGGAACAATATATGTACTGTCTTACCATATATCTGGTTCATCGTCTTGAGAACAATTTTAGGCAAATACCTTAGCGATTGTTTTAAGCAAATATATAAGTCAGAATTCAATATTTGAGCTGTGGTCTCACGCACGTATTAATGTTATCAAATAGAGCAAATGTCGGAAGATATCGCCTTTGATAAATATCTGACTCTTCTTCTCGACCAATTTCCTAAGCTGTGATCTTGAATAAATATCACATTCAACCTAGGTCTCGATTTTTGACTCTTATACGTATGCTCACATTTAGATGAGGTTTCCAAGAAATATTAGAAGCTCACGGGATTCCTGTTAAAATTGTTGGGATATACTAAAAATACCATAATTGTCCACTTTTTATTGTAGTGCATACATACGTTTTTGATAAATATATGTAAATTGTATTTTATTACTTAAATGAAAAATGTGTATTATGGCCTGTTAAAAATAAAAAGCCAGTTTACACACAACTGCCAAAATTTCCGCAAAACTTATGAAGCTCAATCCCATCATTAGTGAAAGCGAACCTCCAAAGCTACCTATTACAAATATATATACTTGTATATAACATAAATACATACCATCGTTTATAAAATATGATTTCTTAGACTTACTTATTAGTTCAAACCAAGTCTGTGTTACGTCTCTTTTATAAGATGTTCCAAATGGTTGGTCAAAGTAAACATACACATATGTGTTATTTGTCCTGCAAAATTACTAACTTTATGTTGTAACTTGATTAATTGTACCTTCTTTTACTCAGCAATGCAAATTCTTATTGATTGAATTCAAAAATTCAATTATCATATTGGATTGATGTATTTATCGCTGACTCGTTGCTGAATAAAAAAAACATGTTAACCAACACTTATTGAGATGTATTGAGATGTCACATGGGCCAGCTAGTGAAAAAATTGCATGTGTTGATAAAATCATAGAAATTTGTACGATACTACCAATTATCAGACATTTGCACGGAGCAATAAAATTTCATGTTCGGCAAATTAAAAAAAAATGATTACAGGATAAATCATAAACATGCGCAGGACTAAAATGTCTGGGAATACCAATCTAGCATTTGCACTGGATGGATGACAAATCAGAAATTTATACTAGACTACAAATTATGAGGCATTTGCATGGGTCAACAAATCATGAATTTGTCCAGACTATAAATTTAAAAAATGCACAAAGGGATAAATCACAAATACGTCTAGAAATACAAATAAAAAAATTGCACTTGATAAGAATGCTGCACGAGGCGCCAAATCAGATATATTTCTAGGAATACAAATACCAAATTTATACTGGATGACAAATGGCTAATTCACATGAGACTACAAATGCGAAATTTGCGTAGGTCACAAATTAGAAATGTATACAAGATGGGAAATCAGAAATTTGCCTGGGATACAAAAATAAGAAATTTGCGAGAGGAGACAAATCACAAATATTTCCTGAGAAATGAGAAATTTGTACTCTACACCAAATGACTAATTCACACGATTCTGTAAATGAGAAATTTACATAGGAAGACAAATCAGAAATTTGCCTCTGCTACAAATTAAAAAATTTAGAGGAAGGGGCAAATCACAAATATATCCGGAAATAGCGATCAGAAATTTGCACTCTGACAACAAATTTGGAAAAAACTACAAAAAAATTGCAAAGGATGACAATTCAGCTAATACTTACGCATTTATTAAAATCGGCGAAGCAGCTACTGATACTTCATATATTTCGTCATTACAAGCAGGATAACACTCTTCACAATATATAGATTCTGTTATTTCAAAATGTAGTTCATCAGTATTTTCGCCAGTAGGATAGTAGCTATTCCATTTTCCTAAAGAAATGTAAAACTAATAGGGTCAATACAAAAAGGTACCTACTTAATATGGGCTAAATATTCGTCTTACTTTGAAAACTGTGCAAACACGGTAAGTCGATTAATGTACAGTAATTCACATTATCTATAGGGTGAAAAAATGGTATACACTGGCATATATATTTTATTATGCGGACTTTACATATTTCCAGACAATCACTTTGTCTGTAATGTCCCAAGTCGGTACTCCTTTCGTCACTGAATATGCATTTTCTCTAAAAAAAAAAGATCAATTTTCAAAATAAACAGGGAATGTATAATTTAAGTACTCATACCATTGGTATTGGAAGTGCTCTAAGGGCAGAGGTGGGCTGTATTATAACAGCGGTGATACTTATAAATACTTCATTACCAGAATTTGCGATAACCTCTGAAAGAGATCCGCTAGTCTTATCAGGATAATCCATAGGGTTGAAAATAGATACTTTGTAACCTGTAGTCTCCATAGTCGTTGCAAAATAATCGTCTAAATTATCTTTCAAAACTAACTGTAATCCATTTTTTACGCCTGAGGCAGGCGGATATTTTGCTTGGGGGACCGCAAATCTATCTTTAGGAATTTTTTGTGGACCGTATCTATAAAAAGATAAGTAAGCCGGTAATACGTATGTCACATATGAAAGGAACCAGATATGTTTTTCCGAATTAACACTTCAATGGTTCATGGACTTATTTATATTTAATAATCGTTTTGTATACTAAACATTGTTTTGCATTCTTAAGAGAGCGTTATACATGACGCGAAATTATTGTTCAAGAACACCTAAACAATATTTTATATAAATAAGAGAGATCACGTGATGGGAGGTCCGAGGTAGAATGTAAGGGAAGCGGTCCTCGACTCTACGGGGGCTCAGGCCTGTGAAGCGGTATTTTGGGTATCAAGTCAAGTGCCCAAATTAAGTGATATATGGCCTCTACGAGTTGTGCTATCATTTATTAATATTCATTGTCTTGTTTTTTTTTGACCATTTTTATTAGTAGAATAAATTGGCAATGCTATTGAATTTATGGCCCCTTATTGTTAAAGACATTAAATATTTTCTTAAGGTCTGACAATGGTCACGATATGACTCTAGATGGTACTTACGAACGCTTACTAGTAGAACGTGCAATGTAGTTGAAAACGCAACAATTCCCATCAAATGTTGCCCTATTTTCTAACAATTCGTTGCAGTTGTATTCAGTACCACCCCATTTACATTGTAACAATATTTCATCGCAATCCAGGGCTAACTTAAATTTAAAAGAAAAGATGAAGTAACACTGAACAATTTAATAAAAATCGCGAGAGGGCAGGAGGAAGGGAAAGAGTGGGACAGAGATAAGGAATGGATGGGGAGGATGTTGAATGAAGACGGGAAAGAAGGAGCAATGATAATAAGCTTACTTCTGTGATCCTTTGCAATAGATCGGAGGGTTTTGTTAAATTATCGAATCGATCCAAAATGGTTTGAAGATTTGCTTCCGCCATTTTGTCACTTACGTTAAAATCGTATAGATTAGCTATTAGTTTAATTGCTTCTAGAAGTTTAGATTTATCTTTAAATTTATATCTTATAGAATTATCCTGGCTAAAAGCAGTTTTAGGTAATTTTATAATTTTGTATTTTCTTATACTTACATAAAAAGATATTCAGCAAAGGATTGTGCTTTTCTTTTGCTAATTTTGTTGATGCTACATACTGAAATTCCAGGAAACTTAATAGCACTTATTGAAATGTCAGCAGTATCTGCAGTTACCAAAGTCGGATTCTCCTGATAATTGTCCCATAAATATTGTACAAAAAAACCTGATACAATAAGTACCAATAAAGTAAAAACTATCCAAAATGTTTTTTCTTTAAACGACATATTTTTACTATGAATTATACCAAAACCATGAATACTGGTGTGTTCACAAAAAAAAATTATAATACTAATTAAATTTCTTTTTTTACTGATACTTTTTTTATTCGTATTTTTGCTAATAGTACGCGTTTTATATGCGTGAACTTGATTTTTAATTTTTATCATTTTGAAAAACGAAGTAACTATACAAAATCAGCAATATTACTAATTAACGAATCCTTTACTTGCATGACATTAATATACATATAATGAATAAATTATACCAGCCCAAGTTCATGGTGGACATTAAATAGGAAATTATTTTGAATAAAGTGTTTACAGTCAGAGATCTAATCGCCCTATTAATAATTAATCGCTGATGATATCAAATCTATTTCCATTTACATAGGTTCAGTACTTAGTAAGGTTATTTTTTTATAGATTAATTGTTTTAACGATAACATTTTTTTCTTTTCATTTATTCAAAAAATGAGGAAATAGATAATTATAATGTTAGTAGTTATTGTAGAGGGGTGACGTCAGAAGGTTGTCTGGGGAGGTTAACCACTGTCTAGAAGGTTGTCTGGGCCTCTGACCTGATTACGGGTTAAGGACTATTACAAGGATGACAAGGTGACTGTACAAAAAAACGAGGGAAGGTTAGTTGAAAAGGTTCCCGGTCCTGTTAGATAAAATTTGTTTTTATCTAATGATAAATATATTTACAAAATATATTTTTTTAATAATGAATAAAACAATATTTTTTTTTAAATATTTTTTTATTCCTTATTTGATTCAATCATTGTCTGGAAGGTTGTCTGGGTAAAGAGAAAACAATATTAGTTATTTTAAAAAAATATTTTTTTATTCCTTATTAGATTCAACAACTCTCTGGAAGGTTGTCTGCGTAAAGAGGTCACACTCTAATTAATGATAAGGTGACTACATAAAAAAAAAACGAGGGAGCTAAGTTGAAAAAGTTCCCGTTCCTGCTAAAAAAATATTTTTTTTTTCCTTATTAAAATCATTTTACCTATTTTTATATTTTTGAGAATGTAAGTGAGAGGTGTATTGCGAGGGAGCTAAGTTGAAAAGGTTCCCGTTCCTGCTAGATAAAATTAATTTTTATTTCCTTATTAGATTGATAGATGATCTCGAAACCAATAAATTAAAAACCGAATAGGATAAAAAATAAAATTTTAGTAAAAAAATCATTCTTTTGCTTATTATATTTAATTATAACTTGAAAACGAGAGTATATCTTAAGAGAAGTTAATTACCTTACAAATTGTTGATGGTATCACTTTCTCTTGCAATATCATGCTTTTATTTCGATTCATTTACATATTTTAAATATCCACTACATACAATGTTGACCATAATAAATTTATATAATAATTATTTCCCACAACTTTAACGGGACTCTCTAAAAATACCTGTTTACATATAACTATAAAAACCTTCGATTTTTTTACATTATATCAGTTTTACCTTCGAATACTACAATTCTCTCTGTTATAATTTTGCCTCGAAAAGTTGACTTGAAACCAGCTTAAAGTAAGTACTTTTTTTATTCATCTACCTAAACTTGTGTGAGTAATAAAATCAATGTTTTTATTTCAAACCGTTTAAAATGCTAATTTTTCTTACCTGGTTTACTAGGTCAGTTACCACATTCTTTTTAGCGGTGTTTACATTGTAGCGGATTATTTTTAAATTATTTACGAAACACGATTCTTATATAAAAAATAATTATGACTTTCAGTTTACTTATTCTTTACTAAGAAATCTTTAATAATTAATTGAATATAAATACTTTAACCTAAACTTTTAATTAATAGTTAAAAAAATTATTATTTCGAATATTTACTTTTTTATTTTCTTTTTATTTTATAATTACAAAACATTATTTCAATAGTTTAACTTTTAAGTACTGCCTTATTTTCTATTAATTTTAAACTTGATATATATGCATAATAAAATCAATGTTTTATTTAAAGCTGTTTAAAATGCTAATTTTTCTTACCTGGTTTACTAGGTCAGATTCCAGATTCTTTTTAGCGGTGTTTACATTGTAGTGGATTATTTTTAAATTATTTACCTATATTAAACTCATAATTATATCATATCTGATACTTTTTGAAAACAGCTAAAAATTTCTAAAAATCTATTAAATTATTAAATTATAATATAAATTTTACTCAAAACTGAATATAAAAGAATTCCAAATCATTTAGACTTATTTTATTTCACCAGATGTATTAAAGATTTTGAAAAATTCATAAAATTTTTCTTGGAGTCTCGTATCAGGTTACATAGAAAATTATTTGTTTTGTAATAAATATACTACCATTTAAATATCCATATAAATTTTAACATTTCAAACTACTTTTTTCGAGATATTAAACTTATATTATATCATATCTGATACTTTTTGAAAACAGCTAAAAATTTTCTAAAAATCTATTAAATGATAAAATAAATTTACTCTAAACTGGATATAAAAAGAATTCCAGATCATTTGGACTTATTTTATTTCACCAGATGTATTAATGATTTTGGAAAAATTCATAAGTTAAATAATATCCACACAAATTTTAACATTGCAGACATTAGATTTCATAAGTTTTTTCAAAAAAAATTCTATATATTTAATAAAATTAATATTTTAGTAACGATCTGGCTTTTAGTGGAGACATATATTACAGACTATAAAATATACTTAAGACTATTTAGTAGGTTTACTTTTTCTTTTAATCAAATAAATTTTAGCTAATAAAATTAATATTTTAGTAACATGATTTGAATTTAATATCCATACAAATTTTAGATATTAGATTTCATAAGTTTTTCAAAAAATTCTATATATTTAATAAAATTAATATTTTAGTAATGATTTGACTTTTAGTGAAGATATACAGGGTGTTATTGAAATACACGTACATATTAAAATGGGGAATAGTATGTAATGACCAAAAACGATTGGCACCAATTTTAACTTCAAATTCTAAAATTTAAATATTGGGGAAGAGTCCCCTTTTCCGACCTACTAGTTTCCATATTTAAAGAAGTAAAATAAATCGAAATTGAACTTACCCATAGAAATTGCACTGTTGCCGTAGCAAAACCAATTAATTCAAAATAAAGTTTATTACAGTAATTGTTCAAAATGCCGTCCATTATTATTTACACACACTTGCAATCGTCTTTCCAAAGAACTTTGAACATTAGAAATTAGTCTTGGATTTTGTCGTAGTTCCTCGGCTACCGCATTAACTTTATTGGTTAATTGTTCAACACTATTAATAGGTTCATTATAAACCAGTTGTTTCATGTGACCCCACAAAAAGAAATCGCATGGATTTAAATCCGGAGATCTCGGAGGCCACTTAGTAGGTCCATTTCTGCCTATCCACTTTTGAGGAAATCTAATGTTCAAAAACTGCCGTACGTTTAAATCAAAGTGAGGAGGAGCGCCATCTAGTAGGTACCACATCCGTTGCCTTAATTGTAACGGTATCTCTTCTAGGAGTACTGGCAAAATATCTTCTAAAAAGTGGAGATATCCTGGCCCATTTAATCTGTTCGGGAGAACATAAGGCCCGATTAAATACTGATCTATTATGCCAGCCCAAACATTTATTGAAAATTTTCTTTGATGCCCAGTTTCCCTAATGGCGTGAGGATTTTCATCACTCCAAATATGCGTATTGTGCATATTGAACACGCCATCACGAGTGAATGAAGCCTCGTCAGTATACAATAATATTTTTAGAAAATCAGGAATATCAACACATTTTTGAATCATCCATTCACAAAACTCCACTCTCTTTTCTTCATCACCTGGATATAAGGCCTGGACTTTTTGGATGTGATAAGGATGTAAACCTTGTTCTTTAAGTGTCCGCCACACAACAAATGAGGACACTCCAATTTCAAGACCTAGTCTTCTACAACTTAATTGAGGCCGGTTTTCAACAGCTTCCAATATTTCTTCTTCGGCCGCCAATGTTCTTTGTTCTCCCTCGATCTGCATTGACACTCTCAAATTTTCCATGGTCTCTTAGATGCTGAACAGTTGAAATAAACGTACGACAGTCCGGAATTCTCCGATTTGGAAACCGTTCGCGATACAGGATTTGTGCTTGCCGAGAATTTTCTCCAGCTGCCCCATAAACCAGCACTATATCGGTTAGTTCAATATTCGTAAATAGTGGCATCGTAAAAAAATATTTAAAAGTAATCGTAACAACACTTTTTACCAACTTGGAAATGACGCGCTCGTGTTAGCCAGATTCGTAAATCAACTAAAATTTTAATAATCTATAGTTTCAAAAATGTATAGTTTAAAAACAATCATTTATCAAATATTCTAGTTTTTTGATAACGAGGGTAGTAAAAACCAGTCTTCGGAAATAGAAATTAATTCGAAAATCTTGGCAACATGGTTATTTCTTACAAGACTAGTTTTCTTATCATGTGACAAAAACTTGCATATTAATTACTGTTGATGTTTAAAATAGGTAAATAAACCTAATTTATATAGGTCATCCTCAACATATCAGTGAAGTACGTTTGTTTTAGAATTAATTTTCAAAAATTAATAACTCCCTTAATAAGGGGTATTTTTAAAAAATAATATTTTTCTACATTCAGTGGGGATCTGCGCAATACCCAGTTTTAATATGTACGTGTATTTCAATAACACCCTGTATATTACAGTCGATAAAATTTATTTAAGAGTGTTTAGTGGGTATAATTATCCTTTTTAGTCAATTTTAGCATTTTATTCTCCAAATTCTTTAGATTCAGGTTTATTTTACATAAAAAATAAATTCGGAAAACAATTATTAGCATTTTTTGCTTACAAAAAGTTTTTATTTTACAGAAAAATGTCATTAGCGTCATATGATGGGTTTATTGTAGTTACATATCCTTTAACCAAAGAGGAGGAAAATGCTCCTGAACCACCCCAAGAGGGTTGCTGGATATTTGAGGGTGGAATATGGGAACAAATACCTTCCCCATGGTCAGATGATGAAGAAGATGATTAATAAAATAAAAAATTTTAGTAAAGTTTTTCGAATCTTTTTTTTTTCCTAAAGTTTTATTAACATCATACTTTCTATACTAAAATTTTCAAAGACATCAAAAAGAACGTTATTTTTATATGTCACTTTTTCCTTCAAATATCTTAAAGTGACCTTTATTGTTCTCAAGTTATTCTTTAAGTAAAAACAAAAAAAAATGTAATTATTAGTTGAATATAACTTTTATTCTTGAAAACATATACAAGGATAATCATTTTATTTGTCAAAAAGTCAATCTTCATAGCATGAAACAATTGTAACTTAAACGTCACTTTGTTCACACTATATTTATATTTTCATAATGTTTATTAGAACTTCAACCCATTGTCTACTTAAGAGGATTTTTTTAAGTTATATATTCTTTCAATAACAGGAAAGGAATAGGAAAAAAAAGAACTATTAAAATTTACTTTTTATTAAGATTTTTTTCAGCCTGGTATATAACGTTAATCTCTTCTAGGATTTTGTTTTTGTTAGTTATGTTAATATTTTGAAATTGTTCAATTTCATATATTTCTCTTTTTAATTTATCTATAGTAACATACTTAGTTTCTACATTTTTTGATGGCTCTCACATTCGGTATTAATTATAGATAGGTTCTGAATAAAATTAGTTACCCTATCTAAGTATAATTGATAAAAATTCAACTTAAATTGCAAGAGCTCTCTTAACTAAGATCAATGATAGGAGTCTAAAACGTATAAGGATTATGAACTATTTATTAGTATAAAATTTAAATTACTTACAGTTGAGGTATTTGACAATTGTTCTAGTTCTATTTTAGTTCGTTTTGGTGGTATGATAACTTCTGATTTAATTACAACTTTCTTAGGAGCCATTGTAAACCAAACTACTATACAATGAAAAAATACAGGCTTTTTATATTCGAGGAATATGAAAGTATAATCATAAATAAAGTAAAATTTAGGTTAAGAAAGTCGAAGGTAATCAAGTGACGTAGTTTCTAGAACGATATAAAAGTCTGAATAAAAGGAATAAAGGTCAGTTTAAGTTGTAAACTGTGCATATATTATTCACTATAGAAAATTTTAGTGTTTCTGTTTAACCATCAAAAGTAAGTATAAAATATTTCTAATTGTATTTTAATGTTCTAAATAAATATTTTATTATAGAAAAATGGATATTACAAGTATAAATGAATTTCTTCTTTTAGAAGAAGAAGTTAGAAAACCACCATTAAAACTGAATCAGTTACCAAAAGATATTCCGTTTAAAATATTATCAGCAAAAGTGGTAAATTCAAAATTTGGAGAAACGGTATTGTTAGATCTGGAGAAAAACGTTGTGTTCCTTCCCTCACGGTCCACTAGAGTTCTTAAGAATCATATGGTCGAATTAGGAAACGGAAAATATTTTGTTGTCTTTACTGGAGAGAAAGATACCGGCAAAGGAAATCCTGCATCATTATTCAAAATTGTTGACAGTAATTTGTAAGTATGACAGATAATAGCGATAGACTTAATAATGATTTAAATAAATTAATTGAAAAATATTTTGAAAAGCATTCTAAATTTACTGTTGAGGAAAGTAAAGTATGGTTACATCAAGTACAGATTGCAATTGATTTATGTTCCAAAGAAATTCCAACTAAACACCTATCAGAATATAATAAGTGGCAAACAAAATTAGGTCATTTAATAGTAATATTCAATAAACTAAAAGAAGTTGTGGAAACAAGTATTGAGACTGTTAAATGGGAAGACTTACAATCAGTATTTCAGAAAAGGGTAACAACTGGAATTATAATTAATCTAAAACATAAAGATGTACATTCATTTTTAAGTGAAGCCTTTAAATTATTTTATAAAAAAATAGTTGATACATTACAAAAGTTTACAATGATTAAAGTAAATACAACATTTTGTGCTGAATTTATAAAACAGACTGATAATAAAAATATAGTAGATTTAAAATACTTTCATACTGAAAATGATATTATTGATAGATCGTTAAATATAAGTGAATGGTTTATACATCATGTTACAGATTTTATTTTAAATAAGTTGTCGGAATTTGAAGAAAGACAATCGGGTTGGGCTTTAAGTAAAGTAATATCACTTATAGTAAATATAAATAAATTTGAAGTAGGGAACGGTTCATCCTTCATTAGATTACCAGAAAAAATTGAACGAAAGCAAGCTTGTGTAAACATTTATAATTGGAATTACAATGCATGTTTCTATTGGAGCATTGTAAGTGCACTTTATCCTACAGATAATGAATATAATCGCACTACATCATATCCTCATTATAGTCAAGTATTAAAGTTAGAGGGTCTTGAAATTCCAATTCATTTTAATAAAATTCATAAATTTGAAAAACTTAATGATATATCTGTTAATGTTTATGGTTTAGAATTAATAAGCAAAGGGTTAACAGTAGTTCCATTACGTTTAACGAAAAGTAAAAAAGAGAAACATGTTAATTTATTATTAATCCAAAATGTATACTTTCCTAAATTAAATGATTATGATACACCTAATTCATTAGATAATGATCACATTGAAATAAAATACCATTATTGTTGGATTAAAAATTTATCTAGATTGTTAAGTTCACAACTCAATAAGAGTAAAAATAAAAAATGTATATGTGACAGATGTTTAAATTATTTTAGTAGTGAGGAAAAATTAGAAAATCATACAAAATTATGTGAACGCATTAACGATTTCAAAATTAACATTCCAAAAGATAAAGTTGTAAAGTTTAAAAATTTTATTCATAAACAACGAACGCCTTTTGTCATTTATGCTGATTTCGAATGTATGTTACAACCTGTACAGCAAAATGCTGGAAAAACAATGAAATATCAAAAACATGTTGCATATAGTTGTGGATATTATGTTAAATGTGATTATGATAATTCTCTTTCATTTTTTAAAAGTTTTCGCGGGATAGATTGTATGGAATGGTTTGCTAATGAAATGGAAACATGTTCGCAAATGATTTATTCTAAATTTAAATATATAGTTCCCATGAAGCAAAACATATCAACAATAAATGCTACTACATGTCATATTTGTGAAAACCAATTTACCTATAAAGATATTATAGTTCGTGATCATAATCACTTTACCGGTAATTTTAGAGGCTTTGCTCATGAAAATTGTAATTTAAATTTTAGAAAAAGTTTTTGCGTTCCCATAATTTTTCACAACCTAAGTGGATATGATAGTCACTTCATAATAAGTGACCTGGCAAAATTAGGTAAAATTACATTGTTACCTATAAATAAAGAAAAGTACATTTCATTTACTAATCATATGTCTAACAATATTAAATTTAGATTTATAGATTCACTTCGTTTTATGAATTCATCTCTTGATGAATTGGTAAAAAATTTAGAGGGGAACAACTTAGATAATACAAAAAATGAATTCAGAGGTTATAGTGATGAACAATTAAAACTACTTACACAAAAAGGTGTATTTTGTTACGATTATATTGATGATTTGAAAAAACTAGAGGAAAAAAAATTACCTGCTTCAGCACATTTTTATAATAAATTAAGTGATGAAGAAATCAGTGAGGAACGATATATTCATGCACAAACAGTATGGAAAGCTTTTAATATTCAAAATCTAGGTCAATACTCGGATTTATATTTGAAAACAGATATAATGCTGTTATCAGACGTATTTGAAAATTTTAGGACTATTGGATATTCCACTAGCGGGCTAGATCCAGCTTGGTATTATACAGTACCCGGATATTCTTGGGACTGTATGCTAAAATATACAAAATGTGAATTAGAACTATTATATGATGTGGATATGATATTGTTTATTGAAAGCGCAATACGAGGTGGGATCAGTCAATGTTGTTGTCGATATTCTGAAGCAAACAATAAATATATGATAGGATATGATAATATGAAACCTGATAAGTATTTATTATATCTAGATATCAATAATTTATATGGTTATGCAATGTCCCAACCACTCCCATATGGAAATTTCCAGTGGGTAGATAACAATATAGATATTACCAACATTCCTGATGATGCCTCTGAGGGATATTTTTTAGAAGTTGATCTAAAGTATCCCTATGAGATTCATGATTTACATAAAGATTTTCCATTTTGTGCTGAACATAGAATACCACAAGGTTCAAAATTACCAAAACTATTAACAACACTATATGATAAAAATAATTATGTAATTCATTATCGTGCTTTAAAACAGGCTGTAGCACATGAATTAAAAATCACTAAGATTCATAGAATTCTTAAATTTTCACAATCATCATGGTTGAAACCATATATAGATTTAAATACAAGTTTTAGAGCAAAAGCGAAAAATACTTTTGAAAAAGATCATTTTAAATTAAAAGTAAATGCTATATATGGAAAAACCATGGAAAATATTAGGAAACATCGTATTGTTAAATTAGTTAATCATTGGGAAGGTAGATATGGTGCAAAAAATTTAATTTCAAGTCCAAAGTTTAATAGTAGAACTATATTCGATGAGGAAAATCAATTAATGGCTATCGAATTAAGAAAGACTGAACTATATTTTAATAAACCTCTTTACATAGGAATGGCTATTTTAGATATTTCAAAAACATGCATGTACAATTTTCATTACGATTTTATGTTATCACAGTTTAATGAGAGTTGTAAGTTATTATATACTGATACGGATAGTTTTATATATGAAATTACATGTAATGATGTATACGAGCAAGTAATTAAACCTAACATTAATAGATTTGATACTAGCGATTATGATATGGATAATGTATATAAAATACCGCAGCGTAATAAAAAAATTCCTGGTTTAATGAAAGATGAAGCTAATGGTAAAATCATAACACATTTTGTAGGATTACGATCAAAAATGTATAGTTATAAAGTGCAATGTCTAAAAAAACCTTTAATTAAAAAATCTAAGGGGATTAAACCTTGTGTTATCAAAAATAAAATTACATTTGATGATTATGTCAGTTGTTTAAAGGAAAACAAAGACAAGGTTATTTCACAATGTACTATTCGTTCCTTTGCTCATAATGTGTATAGTATTGAACAATCGAAAATTGGATTAAATGCATTGGATGATAAACGTTTTATATTACATGATGGAATTCATACTTTACCTTGGGGTCATTACTCGCTATTATAGGTCTGTCATATTTAAAACCATTGTAATAAATTGTTTAAGATTATCAAATTGTTTTATTTCATAGCTTGTAAGGTAATATAAAGCTGTACATTAACATAATAGAATTAGTTGACTACAAGATGTGTGCTGAAGATTATGGAGTTGTTTGATAAGAGATTACAATCATTTCAAAATTGGACTGGTTTAGTAAATCCTATAGATTTAGCATGGAATGGTTTTTACTATGTGGGTACTCAAGATTTGGTTCGATGCTTTAAATGTGGAGTTGAAATATTTAAATGGGAAATGAAGGATATTCCCTTCATTGAACATTTAAAATATAGTCCAAATTGTTTATTTATTCAAATAATAAAAACTAAAATTGAAACTAATGTAGAAAATGTAAAAGAACCTAAACAAGTTAAGAAAAAAGAAGGAAACTTAACAAATACATTTTTACTGTTTATTATAATAATGTTAATTATTAATATATTAATAAATAGTCATTAAAAATTTATTTTGTTTTCTTTTAAAGCTAATGGGGATATACATCCAAATAAAACTTACTTCATTCGACTTTGTTCATAAGTGCTCTAGAAGTTACCATGAATACATCAAAAATTTATTTGGGACAAAAACTATTTGATCTTAATAAGGTGCAATACATAAGTGTTAGCTTATCTCAGAATTTGAATTTTGAACCGTGTGTTAGAATATGTGATAATAAAACAATTTTCGTGGAATTTACAGAAAGCGAGTGGAAAGAATTTTTATCCTATAAGGAAAGAATTAACAGCTTAATTGTCTCGTCAGAAAATGGTGATTCCATAGATAATAATACGTTTCGACTACAGTTTGAAACGTGTGATGGGTCTAATGGGTTAAGAATAGTAATCAAGAATAAGAATATTTGGATAGACTCCAGTTCAATAGTAAAATTATGGAATTTGATACCTCTAATAAACTATCAGTGTGAACTGCTAGGCAAACAAAATTTTAATAATTCATTCAAAATTTTAAAACTGGGTGTTAAAGATTGTGATAATATTGTAGAATCTGCTCGTTATATAATAGACTCAATAAAATATATAAACAGTATTAATTTTAGCTTAGCCTTAGAAATAATCTGTAGATATCCTAATTTGTTACAAAATGAAAAAGTATGATATAACCTATAAAAGACGTTAATTCAGTACCTTATGGTTTAGCCTTGGAAGTCTTATATCAATATACAGAACTGTTATGAAGAAGGTTACATTTAATGAGTTGATGAATAAACATCATACGCTATATAATTGGTGTTTTGCTTATAAGGAAGCTAGAAAAGGATATTGGGAGGAAGCCGCTAGAGACCGCATAAGATTTCAACGTCGTATAGAAGAAGTTGCAAAAATTATAACCCCTTGTTTAATTCAAAGTAATGTAGTTTTGTTATAAAATTTATCTTTTCTAGAATAAAACATATTGTATACAAATATATTTTTATTAAAAAAAGTACAAATTACATTATTGCATTTTTATTTATCCATGACTGTGAATTCATTCCCAGCCACTTTACTAAAATTTGATTTCCTTTATGTCTCAACACCTTTTCAACTAAAAAAATATTTGGATATTTCACTTTCTGTAACTCTTCCGTATAAAATCCGCCTTGAATTTCTTCATTTTTTTCATCCTCCAAAATGTAAGTCCTAGGATTGGTCAGCCGAACTTTTTTCACTTTAAATACTTCTGTCGTCCAGTTGGGCGTGTATCCTTTCTTAAAAACATGTCTATATTTGCTGATGCGTACATAATCACCATTTTTAAATTTAGGTTTTCGAGGATCTACAATTTTCACTTGACTAAATACCTTAATAAATCTTGCATTTCGATTATTAACTTTGCTTGGTATAGCTCCAGTGGTGGAATGTCTAGTATTGTTATATTTGTTAACAATAGAAGGTAACGCATCTAGCCACTTGTAGGATCCTTGCAAACTGAAATGTTTCCATATAGATAATTTAAGAGTTCTAATTACCCTTTCTGCAATGCTAGCCTTAAGATTTGAATAGGAACTATAATGATTTATTTTATATTTCTGCATAAGTTTTTGAAAATCTTTATTGTAAAACTCTGTCCCATTATCGGTCTGAAGATTCTTTGGAGGATTCATTTGTAAAAGTATTTTTTCCATGTCATTAACAATCTCTTTACTAGTTTTTCTTTTGATAGGTACAGCCCAAACAAATTTACTAAAAGCATTGATTACTATCAAAATATAATTGTATCCTTTGTTTTCTTTGGCATATAATGACATGATAGCCAGGTCAGCTTGGATTAAATCATGTAAACCTTTAACTAAAACATGACGTCGTTTAAAATTAATTCGAGCTGGTTTATGGAGTTCATTAACGACTTGCCATTTAGACATTTTTGACTAACGGACACTGAAGTAATAATTCAATACAAATTTTCTGTTTTGATCCGAGCTTAAATAGAATTACATCTCCTTTAACAATATTTATACCTGACAGATCATGAAGTTTGTAAGTTTTATTTTTTAATATTACTTCACAATCTGCCTGATAATGAGCAACACTTTCAATTTTTGCAGATAATGGAAACTTGAATCCTGAATTTCCATTATCAAGAACATAGTAATCCTTACTCAAATTTGTTTTCTCTCCTCTTAAACGGATAAGACATTTAACGTGATAATCGAAATTGTCACAAATATAAAATGGAGCATTAAATGAAGTATTTGTTTGTACAGAGCCAACCTTTTCATTATCTTCAGTAGAACAAGACTGAAGAAGAAAGTGTTGATTAAATCGATTCAAAGGCATTATTAAAAATGAAATATAAAATAAAAAGTTGCATTATATATAATCAATTTTTTCAAGCTGACATTGAATTACAAATTGAATAAAAATTTTATCTTTTATAAGACTTTTTGAATGCATGTGAAATTCAATAACATCACCCTTGTTAATAATATTATTTTCTAGTAGTTGATTAATTTTATCATATTTTGTTTTATATGAAATATAAAGATTTTCCGGAACACAGCGTATGCTTTCCACTTTTCCACTTATAGGAAATGTATACGAGAATGTACCATCTTCTAATATGTAGACTGTTTTACTTACATTAAAATCTTTAATACCTCGAATAGTTAATATACATTTACTGTGAAATTCGGAAGGTTTACAAATGTAGAAGGGTGTTGGAGTTGGGGAAGACACTATCTCCTCTTCCGGACATGTGTAGGAAGTAAGAAAGTGTTGGTTGAACTTGTTAAGAGGCATCTTGAATACTAAAAAATATTTTGGAAAACTGATGTTTATAAGATTATTCCACCTTCACGTAGTTCTTCTATAATGGAAACAATTTCATTGTTGACCCCAGTATTACCAGCTTTTTGTGATGCTATGAGTAATCGAAGTCTATCAACCAATTCATTAAAATCATCAAAATATTTATAATCTACTTTATCAGTTAAATCTATTAAAACTTTAGAATTTAATCCACTTCCAAGTTTAGTTTTACTTCTGGTTAGAGGAAGCAGACTTTTTCTAACATTGGAATCGGAGCTGAGTCTCGGACGAAATTGTCCTGACATACCTTCCTGCTCGATTGCTCTTCTTTTTTTCTCAAATTTCTCCAAGGCTAGAGAATGCAAATTGGTAACACGAGGTTTAATTAGATCAATAAATTTAGAAGCATTTGAAGTGGATAATCCTTTTTTTGGATTATAACCTAAATATTGTGCATTTGTTCTTCTAACAATTTCAATATATGAGTCAAGGTCTTGAGTTTTGTATCCAGCAGGATATTTTTTGAATAAAAATTCATAAAGACCAGGAGTGCCTTTATACTTGAGATTTTGAATCACTACATCTTTTCCGTCAAATGTTAAAGGAGAATCACCAATAGCCCATTGTTGACTTTCAGGATTGAAATAAACTCCAAACGTGCTATCAAACTGATTCTCAGTATCCATAATTTTATTTTCAATATATCCTCTGGGCAAAGGATCATATTTTTCTAAAAACTCTAGGGTCTCATCTCTCGCTTGTGAAGTATCTGTAATTATATCATCATCTATATAACTCGCACCAAAGTCATCTTGCATTGTTTGATTAAAGGTTAGATCTGGTACGATAGAATAATACTTTTTTGGTGATGTTTTTGGTGACTCCTGTTTAATTTCCGGTTTAGTGGTAATAAGTTGTTGAATAGGTTCAACGAGTGGCTTCCATTGTTGTTTAAAACGATTTTCCGTTGCAGTTTGTTCATTTTTTAAACTTTTATATTTACGTTTGATATCCTTTCGTGTTTCGAGTAGTTCTTTTCCCAACTGTTCATCCATCTTTACTAATCAAAATCTTACTGTTTGGCTTTATATAAGAATCAAATCCTTGTCGGTATCGACCTGATGCTAAATTACAATCTTTATCTATTGTCATAAAGCAAAATTTGTCTTTCCAACAATATGCACACAAATCCTTAAAATTTTGAAATGACATGTCAATATTAACATGATCATCATACACATGTTTGAGGTTGGTCATGTCTTGTTGAAATATAATTAAAAGGTTTGAATTATCTCGAATTAAATGTTTGGGAATAGCTGCGTATGTCTGACAAAGATAAAAACAGTCTGTAGATTTATGTCGCCCACAACAAAAATAATTTTGTATAATACTTTGATCACATGTAGCAATGTCATCAAATATTATAATAGAATTTTTCTTGATTAACTCAGGTACAATCACTTCCTCCATTTTATCATATTCCTTATAACCAATCTCTTTAATAGGTTGAAGCAAATTTCGCAAGTATGAATATTTTGATTGATGTAAGCTTTTAGAGCATACATATACATTTTCAAATCTTAAACCGTTCGGATGTTCTATAAGTGATAGCATAACATTGGTTTTACCAGATCCACTGGGACCTATGATTAAACCTCGTTTAGAATCACCTCCAAAAACAACACCATGTTTACCTATTTTCATAGTTTCTTCAATATCATAATTTCTAACTGGTAAAGTGACTTTTTGTTTTTGAATCTCCATACCTACTGATCTCTATATAAAGCGTGTACGTCTATATAAAGGTTTACAATGATTCTACAGCGAAAGGTGAAAGGACGTGGTTTAGTTAATACTTTAATCAATAAGCTTCCAACTGAACTTCATCTACCTGGATATTCCTTCTGTGGTCCAGGAACCAAGCTTAAGACTCGATTAGAGAGGGGAGATCAAGGTATTAATCCCCTAGACCAAGCGTGTAGAGAACATGATATTGCATACTCTCAAAGTAGTGATTTAAAACAAAGACACGCAGCAGATAAAGTTTTAGAAAATAAAGCTTGGGAGCGGGTTAAGTCTAAAAACGCAAAGTTTGGTGAGAAAGCAGCTGCTTGGTTCGTTACTACTACAATGAAGGGTAAACGAAAGATGGGAATGGGTTTGAAGAAAAAACGGGGAAAAGGGAAACGTATCATTCGATTACCAAAAAAGGGTGGTTTTTTACCTTTTCTGTTACCCTTGCTAGGAGCCTTAGGAGCTGTTGGGGGTGGTGCAGCTGGAATCGCGAAAGCCGTGAATGATGCTAAAGCTAATCGTCAGCAGCTAGAGGAACAGAAACGTCATAATTTAGCAATGGAAACTAAACAAGGTGCTGGAATGAAAAGAGGACGGGGGTTTTACCTACGACCATACAAGGGATATGGAATAAAAAAAAGAAAATAAAATTACCTAGACATGCCTTAACCAATCTAGACTTGAAAAAATTTGCAAAGTGTATTCCATATTTTCGAGGAGTTTTTATGCGAGATTCGTTACCACAAAAAATTAGCAAATTTGAAACTGGTATAATTAATCTCGATGTAAACAGCGGTCCTGGTACTCACTGGACAGCTTATTTTAAAAATAATGTTGATGTTACGTATTTTGATAGTTATGGTAATTTACCACCACCGGTTGAGGTTGTTAAATATTTTAAAAGTAATGGGAATGTAAGAATACGATATAACTATAATGTTTTGCAGCAGTTTAATTCGTACCAATGTGGTCAGCATAGTTTAAGGTTTCTATTTAATCAGTTTAACCAGTCATGAACTTCATTCATTTGTTAACTATCATGTCGTATACTTTTACCCTAAGTGGTGATTCATCCATCTTAAGTGATGACTTTAATCCTCCGATATATCTTAACGAAAATGAAGACTATGAAATTGGTTTGGTTAATTTTGATACTTTCAATAGCATTCCAAATGTTTCTACTCATAATAACATCTTGGTGTGGGGTGAGAAAGATGAATTTTCGATTGGTATACCAAGCGGTGCATATGAGATTAATGATTTGATAAAAATTATTGAAAAAGACATTTTTCTTACTGGTGTAACAATTCATATAACAGCAGATTCAAAAACTAATACAATCACTCTCAAAAGTACTGCTCCCATTAATTTTGATGTACCAAATTCAATTGGAAAACTTTTAGGTTTTTCCACTAGACTCTCTCCAAATGTTGCTTATAGCTCTGACAAAGTAAATATTTTGAGTGTAAACACTATTTGTGTTGACTGTAACATTGCGATCGGCTCCTTCCTTAATGGACGTCCTGTTCACATTATCCATCAATTTTTCCCTCAGGTTCCCTTTGGCTATAAAATAGTAGAGCAACCCCAAACTATTTTATATTATCCAGTAAGCGTCAAGACAATAAACAACATAGCAGTTAAGGTGTTTGATCAATCAGGCGAGTTGATAAATTTTAATCACGAGACAATTACTATTCGCTTGCATCTTAGAAAAATTGAATAATGGTTTGGTTGTTTCCCCGTTTCCCCTATCATGATTATAAAAGAGGTTGTAATATCAAGCGTACCAGTGTTTTAAGAGCCAGTGAGCAGTTAACATCGCAAAATCGTCAATTTTTAGAATCTCTTGGATTTACAGTTTGCAATGGATCTTCTAAACGTAACGGGACAACCCTTTGCAGACACTACTATTGAGGATTATCAATTTCATACTTATCAACCGCATACCCTAACCGCTGTTAACTATAACGATGAAATTAGAATCGCTATTCAAGATATTGATGCGTACACTCTTCCATGTAACAGTTATCTCTATTTAGAAGGAAAATTCTTGACAAATCAAAACAAGCTACCAACAAAATTTCAGTTTATAAACAATGGTATAGCACATCTCTTTAGGGAAATAAGATATGAAATGAATGGTGTAATAATTGATTCAGTTAGAGGTGTTGGTTTAGCATCTACCCTGAAAAACTATCTCTCACTTAATGAAAATGAGAGTAAGTTACTTCAGAATGCAGCCTGGTTTCCTAAAGATGGTTTAAAAGATTCTACAGGAAAGGCAATTACACCAACCAATAAACTTTTGATTGATAACCACGGTAATTTTAATGTGTACATACCACTAAAACTTTTTTCTGGCTTATTTGAAGATTTTCGTAAAGTAGTATTAAATATGAAGCAGGAATTAATTCTTATTCGTGAAAAAGATGATGTAGATTCTGTCATTGCAACAGATGAAACAGAGAAACCGAAAATTGAAATTAATAAAATATTTTGGAATATTCCACATATTACACCTAGTATAAGTCAACAACTTCGACTAAATAAAATAATTCAAAGTAATATTGACTTGCCAATTAAATTTAGAAGTTGGGAACTAATAGAATATCCCACCCTAAATGATTCCACCCGTCATACTTGGAATGTAAAAACTTCTACAAAATTAGAAAGTCCTAGACATATTATAATCGCCTTTCAAGATGATTGTAAAGGAAAATTGTTGAAAAATATGAGTCACTTTAATCATTGTAATCTAACAAATATTCGTGTCTTTCTAAATTCGGAACGATATCCTTACCATGATTTAAATTTAGACTTTGATTCTAATCGTTTTGCTACTGCCTATGAAATGTACGCTAGTTTTCAAGAATCTTATTATCATATACCGACAAATCAACCAATTTTTTCACCTGAAGAATTTAAAAATAATGCTCCAATATTTCATATTGACTGTTCTCGTCAAAAAGAGATCATTCAGGGGGGTTCAGTCGTGCTAAGGGTAGAATTTGAAACAAATAAAAATGTGGGTAAAAATGTTTCTGCTTATTGCCTCATTTTACATGAAAAGGAATTTATGTACAATCCTCTCTCGAAAATTGTAAGGCAGGTATAGTCTTCAGTTAATTGAGAGAGTACGCATGATCAGCCTTTGATATAAATATCTAATAGCAACGTATCTCTTCTAGTTATGTTAACTTATCAAGAGAGGTTAAAACTATATCTTAAAAATTTAAATAAACTTAAAACTGATATTCATTATTATCAGCAATATCAACAAATGATAAAGCGATTTTCTAATTTAAAAATATCCACTTAGATAATATGAAATTAGTTGTGGATATTCAAGGGTTTACATTAGAAAATAATAAATTTATAGTAAAGGAATTTGCTGCTTTTAATGGTTCTAAGTTATGTCACCATGTTTTTAAACGACCATTTCCTCTTAAACTACTACCACCGGATTTGCAGAAACAAGCTTCTTGGTTAATGAAACATCATCACTCTATTCATTGGAATACTGGATCTGTACCACTTGACAAATTTGCCAACATTTTTCAAGATTTACTTAAAGATGTTGATATCATCTACATCAAAGGTATGGAGAAAGCACAATTTTTACGAAAATATACAAAAGTTCCCGTGTGTGAAGTAGATGAACAACCAAAATTTGAATCAATGGAAGCTACTTGTTTTTATCATATGAATGATAAATGTATATGTGCACTTACAAATGTATATTTTTTATATAATAATTTTTTAATGAATGAATAAAACAATATAAAATATTCAGTTGTTTAATTACAATATTATTTTACAAAACAATATAAAATATTCAATTGTTTAATTACAATATTATTTTACATAACTCTTTCATCCATTTGCGGTATCTCCTCCTCTCTTATTTGAAGATATTCTGGAATTAAGTGATTAAGGTTCAATAACCATTGATGTAAATTTACTTTTTTTAATTCAGTTATTACACAGGAAATACAGATAACTGAACCTTCTGCAAAATCTCGACAGACTTTTGCTGCTTTTCTAAATCTGGCTGCTTCCTGATAACATTCTTCTTCGGAATATCTAGAACTCATTTTCACCCTTCCGTAAATTGCTTCGTGTTCATACATCCATTGTTTCTCTTTTAGTTCTTCTATGATTGGAATTATTGCAGTTCTTAATTCTTTCATTTGATCACCAGAATTTGCTAACCACATTTTTCTTTTATTAATGACACCACTTGTTAAACACTGAAACATGTTGATATTCAGTCCGTCTTTTATATTAACAAAATATCTACGTCATTATACCTTGAACAGCTTCTATAGCCGGGTGACCTATGTGAATAATCGAATCACCTTGCTTTTCTGGACTCAAATGTTCGAATTCTGTAATCAGGATACACATAAGGTGTGGTTGACCTCTCTACCCAGACAACCTTGTTAGTCTTGTAATAGTCCTTAACCCGTAATCAGGTTAGAGGCCCAGACAACCTTCTAGTGGTTAACCTCCCCAGACAACCTTCTGACGTCACCGTAATAGTCCTTAACCCGTAATCAGGTCAGAGGCCCAGACAACCTTCTAGACAGTGGTTAACCTACCCAGACAACCTTCTGACGTCACCCCTCTACAATAACTACTAATGTTTGATTTTAAACTAGATGTTGTCATGGTAAAAACCGTTGACATAATTGTCAAAAGGATTTTAACACTGACAAAAAAGCGAGCTAAATATTTAACACAATATTTTGAGGACGAATATTTTTAAAACATGTTGATTAAACAGGTTTCCAATTGGGTGGAAGAAAATGGATATTTTTGCAAATAGTAAAATATTGAACCTTCTTTCTCTCTCCGAGCAGTTAGAACATTGATCCAAAATAGGAAAGATATTGAAACGCATAAAAACTTTATGACTGCTGGAGAAACTAATTCTGATTAAAGACGAGAAGCATTATTGCTACATTGTGTTGGAAAAGAAATGTTTGACTTTTTAAATTTTTTCATCATAGAGTTTAAAACTAACGTCTAAGGTAAAAACAAAATATACTGTTTATATTTCTTACTTTTAGTAAACCTCGTAATCTTTAAAATATTCTGGTCTTGATGGTCTGCTAACTTGTACCTATTGGAACAACTCTTCTGACAAGCCAGGAAGATTATCGTCACCCTCTAGGAAATCTGTCAAGTCTGTAGTATCTATCTCATCTGATGTTTCTTCACTATTATTAGAGCTCTTTAAAATATTTTGGTTGGATTTTGTTTTGGTAAATGGTATGCACCTTTATTTCGATCATAAATAGTTTCCTTTGACTGTTCGCACTACAGGGTATCTTGAATATTCCTCAACTACTAAAACTTGGTATTTTTTTATTTTGGAATTGCCTAGCAAAATCTGTTTCAAGTTTTTCAAAATGATCATTAGGTAATTGGGAATATTGTATGTATTCCTTGTTTTTTTTATCATTGTCTCGGTTGTAGTATCTATTTCCGGGAACAAAAGTTTTGATTTCCATCGACATTAATTTTGCTTAATTTGCTTAAGTAATTTCAAATTTAATTTTTTCGAATGGTGGTGTTTTACCGTTTCCGTTTGTACTTCTTGTATCTCATTTTCTTATGATAACATCATAGTTTACGAAGCGCGCGTCGACTGCAGTTTTTTGATTTGGCGAAGTGGGTCAAGATTTTCAGGCAGTTACTGTTTGGACTTGAACTAATAATAATCCTAGTCCTGTTGGTCCTGCATCCATATAAAGATGTATAACCTTTTCTAAGTGAAAATGGCCAAGTTTGCTTACATCACCTAACTGTTGTTTTAACAAATTAGATACCTCATCGACTCATGGCTTATATATCTTTTATAGTTAGATTCCTTATTGTTTTGATGTTTTTTTTATCACATTTGGCAAAAATTTACGGACACTTCTAACTTCAGTCATGTTATTTGGAAGTTAATGAAACTATTTACTTTTTTTATACACAAATCTGCAAATCCCAAAGGAATTTTTTTTGGACTAAAAATTAATTTTGTTGATAGATAATCCATGCGTGCATAGTTTTGAAAGAGAAGTTTTTATTATTATTTGGTGTGCTTCAGGTTACTTGACAAAAATTATAATATCATCGCCTAGGGTCATTAACTGATTTATGTTGCTTAAACTTTGCGGATCGTTTAATGAAATATTGAAATATTTCAGCACATCAGTTAATTCCAAAACTTAATCATTAAAAAAATTTATTCTTTCCACAGTTCAGAGAAGCCTTTCTGAACACAATAGTTTTAAGTTGGATTATGCTTTCGTAACCGTTGTCCATTTCTCTAGTTTTTTGAAATACGAGACCATTATTGATTCGACAATTTGATTCTTGAAGTTTCGTCGTCACATTTTTGGGAGCGTGCTCTCTGATTTCTTCTTTGTAATATCCATTGGCTATATGAGTGCCTATTATAGGTGTTTAAGTTCCGTAGGGAGTAATTCCGATTCTTACGCTTTCAGTCAATGTTTTGATTATGTTGGATTCTGAAGGATAGTGATTTGATTACTTGTTTAGGTAACGGTATGGGTCCGTTGGTTTCCGATATACTTTATGCCCTAACTTCGAGCCTCTTCTTGGCAAAAAACATCCGAACGTACCAGTTGGTTATTGGTTTGTAATTCAATTCTGAATTGTATTTCCTGTGAAAGCCGTCAATATGCGTGAGAAAATCTTATAGTTTTTCTTTCCTTGAATAATAGAAACTTATTACTTAAAGATAATTTCTTTATGGTATCGCTGTCCGAAATTTGGTTCAAACCAAAAAAATATTTTAAGAATTTTAATAATACTACAACAGAAAATATTTGTCTTGGAAAAAATATATTAAAATGCTTTGGAAGACTGAGCAAATTCAAGATAAGTATTATTTATCTAGATAATTACATAAAAATTACCTCAGTTTGTGCCTTGTTGTGAATAGATTCAGCAATGTTCTGCATAACAATAAAAATATTTGCGATATTAGAACAGTTTATGAAATTACCGTTTTAATTTGCTATTGAGACTTTTGGCACATGATTTATAGCGCTAGATGATGTTTGTATTTTGATACAAAATGCTCCATTTTTCTACCTGACAATGTCTTTGAACACTTAATCAAGAAGTTTCTAATATTGGTTAAACATATAGACATAAAAAGTAAATAAAACAATAATCATTTATAAAAATTTTTATCGGTTTTTACACTACAAATGCTTTGAATGCACTGACATGTGAACTTTTAAATGATGAATTCTTCTGAATTTTTTTCCACATGTATTGCACAAAAACGGTTTATCGCCACTATGAATTGCGTTGTGCTGCTTCAAATTTTTTGGATCTGAAAAACTTTTGTAGCAAACTTTACAACTTAGTGGTTTTTCGCCTAAAAATGAAAACCCCTGTTAATATTCATAGAGAGCTTAATATATGGAATGCACCAATTATTTCTTAAACGCTTGTACGATATTTTTGAAATTGGTTTGTTAGGTTGTGTAATATGGTCGATCTTCAAGTGGTATTCACCTTGTCCTCAGACCTTCTGTTTTTCCGAAAATATAGCGAACTTTGATATTTCAAATAGATCAGTATGTATATTTCTGATCTTTAATCATTTAATAAATTTTGAATATTTTTTCATATAATACTCTCTCCCTACACTTAAATGCAACAAGTTTTTAGTAGATTATGTTATGTTCCCCATAATATAATAATATAACAGGATTGGTATCATTTTAACAATCCTTGTGTCGAATTTAACTTTTCATGCATCATTTTATTGTTGGCGTTAATTGAAAATGAATGATCTGTCTGAAAAAAAAAGATTTGATATATTAATGATTTTAGGGCATGGTGATATATGTACAGAAGATACAAACAACTTGTATAATCTTTAAAGATTTACATCCTAAAAGAAATACCATAACCCATATGATTTACAAAAGTAATAGGTCTCCTGAAAACTATGCCAATTTTAGTCAACTCAGAGCTCAGTGCAAAACTTTGTTAAAAAAATGCTATTCTAGTTATATACGATCAACTGAGAACTCTATCCAAGATAATGTTAAAAATTTTTGGAAATTTGTAAATAATAAGAAAGAAAATAACAGCCTACCTGTCTCAATGAGACTCAACAATTCAGTCACCTCTAATGGTAATGAGATCGCAAATTTATTTGCTAATCATTTCTCTTCTGTTTTTAGCAATAAAACTCTAACTTATGATAATAACTTAATAGAATCCAAAGTTAGCGTATCTTCCTATTTCATACCAATCTCGAAAATATATGTAAAACTTTCAACCCTTAATGTCAATAAAGGTCCTGGACCTGATGGTATTCCTCCCATCTTTCTGAAAGAATTCTGCTTTATTCTTTCTCGGCCGCTTTTTCACATTTTTAACAAATCACTGCACTTAGGGGAGTTTCCTGACTTTTGGAAACTGTCCTATGTTACTCCAATATACAAAGCGGGCAATAAAGCGGACATAAAGAATTATCGCCCTATCTCTATTCTCGGCACGATTCCCAAGGTATTCGAAAGTATCGTTACTGATTTTCTTAAGTACGACTGCACTTCTATATTGAATCCTCAACAGTTCGGATTTTCTTCTGGTAAATCGACAGAACTCAGTTTGCTGCTTTATGTTGATACCTTGTCCGAAGCTCTGGAGAAAGGATTACAGGTTGATTCGGTTTATACAGATTTTTCCAAAGCTTTCGACACGGTGAACCATGATCTATTGCTGCAAAAGCTTAAATTATACGGTATAGGAGGTCAAGTGTTAAAATGGATAGGCAGTTACCTAACTAATAGAACTCAGCAGGTTAGAGTTAATCATCATTACTCTAACACCATCTCAGTGACTTCTGGTGTTCCCCAAGGGTCACACTTGGGTCCATTATTGTTTAACCTGTTTATCAATGATATCATTGTCTGTTTTTCTAATACTTCTGCTCTCTTATTTGCCGACGACCTTAAATGCTTCAAAATCATTAATAATCGAAGCGATGCAGTGTCATTGCAATCAGATTTGGACGATCTAGCCAACTGGTGTTTTCTTAATGGGATGGAATTAAATGTTAGCAAATGTCACGTTATTCGGTTTTGTCGGCATCATCACTTGTCAACATTTAATTATACCATAAATGATAAATTATTGGATACTGTAGAGAAAATTAAAGACTTGGGTATTATATTCGATCGTTCTCTTAGCTTTAACCTTCACATCAATAATATTATTAAAAAATCCATGAAAATGCTTGGTTTTATCAAAAGAACAACCCGAGACTTTACTAATGTACTAGCTATTAAAACTCTCTACTGTTCTCTAGTCAGGACACACCTCGAATACTGTTCTCCTGTCTGGTCCCCACACTACTTGCATCTCAAGAGCAAATTGGATAATGTTCAACAAAACTTTCTTAGATTTATTGGTTTCAAAATGCACATCAACTGCAATTATACAAACATGGAGCAATACTTGAATATCTCTTCTCTTTCTGTCCGTAGAGACCGAAAAGATCTTACAGTACTGTTCAATATTGTCAATGGCATTTATAACTGTCCTGAACTCCTAGCTAAAGTGTTGTTGTTTGTTCCACCACGTGCAACAAGGCAAACTCAAACTTTTAACATTTCTTTTCACAGATATAATTACTCATATTATACTTTTATTCCAAGAACACTAAGACTTGCTAATTCTCTGGATGACCTATTACTTTTTGGTAACTCTGTTGCTATTTTTAAGAACCACATAAAGAACTTGAATATTTAACAATCATTATATACATTGTCTTTTTATTGTTTGTATACTTTATTTTTTTGCAATTAATTGTTTTTTTTTTTCTTGTTATATATGTTATTATTCTTATTTTATATATATTTATTGTCAATAACATATTTCTGTATTCTGAATTGGGCTTGCCCGTATAAATAAATAAATAAATAAATAAATAAATAAATAACAAGGACTACTATGAGTAAAAAAATTACCTAAACCAGGGAGAATAAAAAATATAATTACCGCAAAATTTACTACTTAGTTTTGGAAGTAGATGGCCAACATTTTAAACGTCTACTGTAGTTGCTTTTGATTTATTTGTTAATAAAATTATTTTTGATGTGTTCATTTAAATCGTTGGTAGTATGAAATAAGCGCTGCAATACCTATTAATATTCAGATGACTTCCAAAATTGTTACATTTAGGAATAGGCAGTGTTCAGAATTTCTTATGCAATTAGGAAATCAAAATTTTCGGAAAAAACAGAATATTTCACGTTAAAGTAAATACCACTTGAATATTGGCCATATTACACAATCCCCACAAATCAAATTTCATAGACATTGTACAAGCTGTTTTCGAAATAATTAGAGCACTCTACATATGCACTAAAATTTATATTTTCAATTATAAAACACTACTATGTATTTTGCAACCATAATAATGGCTTAATCGATTAATAAACAAGGTAAGTACCTGTATGTTTCCTCAAATGAATATTTCGGTAATAAGACGTAGAAAATAACTTGGCACAATAGTTGCACTGATAAGGTTTTATATTCAAATGCGTTTTTAAATGTTTATTCAAACTGCTTGATTGTGAGAAATTTTTTTGGCAATATTTACAGGAGTAAGGTCTCTCTTTAGTATGTATTCTAGAATGAGATGACAATCTGCTGTTAGATATGAACCTAAAATATGGTAAATCTTAAAATATTATCCGGTACAATTTGCCAGATAACAGGAACAGTCCAAAGTTTTTTTTTGTACATACCTCATTTGACAAATTTTGCAAGAATATGGCTTATCACCACTATGTCTTCTTAGATGAATGGTCAAAGATGAAAATTGTTTAAAAGATGATCCACAAATAGAGCAAAGATGTAAGTTATCTTGTGTATTCGTTTTAACCTTTTTTAAGTGCTTGTATTCTTTATGTAGTCGTAAATGCAAAGACAGCGTCCCAGATTGAGTAAAGGAACGGTGGCAAAATGAACATGTGTAAGGCTTTAATCCTTGGTGACTTATCATATGCCTTTTAACACTGGACCGTCTAAAAATATATTCATCTATGATTTCCAAAAATATTTTTAAAATAACGTGAAAGTATTAACCAGCTGACAGTGTAGAGGTATTTTTTTACTAGTAAAAATATTATCTTAAAAATTACAAAATTAAAATGTGTTACACTTTTCCTTGAAGCCATACTTGTCTGCTATATAGTGTGATATTAATGTATGGAATAAATTCATTATTTCAAAAATAGACCACTTTTGAAAAAATTCTAAAACAGGTCAATTTTAATTTTTGAAGAATCATCTCATGATGTATATGTAAGAGACATTACGTCACTGGTGTTGGCGTGTAACGACACAATCGAATATATTTTTAAGTATAAACATGGGTTATGTGACACCTCATTTGAAATGTTTCCTAATGGCCTATTCAAAATGATGTAATATAACAAGTTTATTCATTCGTTGGGATCATATACATGATATACGATAAATTATATAAGAAATTGTATAAACTAATCTCATAAAACCTTACATAGAACAAATATAAATGTTGTATAAAAAAACGTACATATAAATATCAGAATAAATAAACTGTACTATAAAGATACTACACTAAATGATAACACTTTGTGGTTGAAAATGAAGAAAGGTCACATGAGGAATAAACAGACCATGTCAAACATCTCCGCAAAAGTGGGGAGAAAATCAATTCCCAAAGCAAAAAAAAATGAGGTGGTATTTGCGTTCCTAGAAAAACCCCTTACCGGCCGAGGAAAGTCGCTCTGGATAATAGTTTAATCAATTGAGAGATGTTAGGGAGCTAGAAAAGATCAAATGGGCTATATATAGTTTTTTGAGAAAAATTTAACTGAGCCATGATATCTATAATATCTACAGAGTTTTTGTTGTTACAACTGAATCAGCTATTTCCAAATAGAAATGATAAATGATGTTTTCCAATGCAGGTAGATAGGGAAAAGAGCATCAATTGAATAGTCACCAAAGTCTGAAGATGTAAGTTCTTTAGATTGGAGAATACTTTACTACCCAGCTTTTCCACCGCATCATTGTTGAAAGACATCACTTTGAATATTTATTATAATTTCATTGCATTTTATTAAATAGTTTTAGTTTAGCTTGCATAATTTTTTGAATAATTTTACTGTTGAAAAAGAGATTAGGAGACCTTTTAAACCAAGTGTTTCATGATCCACGTTTGTTTAAAAAATCATGGAATAACAATTTGAGTTTTTTATATAAATAAATATATTTATTTATATGTTGTCCGCCAAAAGCTGTAAAAATAATTAAACGCATGCTTTGCCCTTAACAAACAAGCTACACTGGTGAACTGGTTAATAAAATATATAAACACCTGGTGAAGTTTTTTCCACATATATTACAAGTTAGTTCATCTGTAATGTCTGAATGTTCATTTTCATGAATATGAAGATCTTCTTCGTTTAGAAATACCTTTTCGCAATTTTTGCAAGCACATTTTAAATCATGTATCTTATATGATTGATTTTCATTACTAAAATGTTCATTATAACTAACATCTGAATTATTACATTCGAAATTATTTTCATTAGAGCATGAACTAACAGCTACTAGAGATTGAGTTGTATCCTTATTGTTAAAAGTGACTTTTTGAGGAGATTTCACGCTCGACGCAAAAATCTGCAAATCTTGTAAATATTTCTTAAATTGGTCCAAAGATTTGTAACATTTTTGTTTGAACAAGTAACAGTTTTTAAGATCTACTAAACACAGTTTACAAATGAATTGTGGATAGTCGTCATTTCTGGATACCTAAAACATCTCATATATATAATTAATACAATGGGTATTTTTTATACTTACTTTAATAGAGGTGCAATTAAGCAACAAACAATCCAAAGTTTCTGTATACTGTTCAATATAAACCTTATCAAATAAATATACTAATTCGTCACTAGGTGTTAAACAAATTCTACACAAAGTATTTTCCTTAAAACACAAATTTTCGTTATCCATTTTTTAAAATACCGTTATATATATATATATATAATATATTGATTCAAAAATTTTTGTTGGTAGCAATAAATAAAATAATTGAAGCTATGACGTCATTAGTTTAACTAGTAAAGTCGTACTTTCGCGTCTCTCCGCTCTGAACCTACACGCAAAGAGATGTTTTTGGCTTCACGGATACCCGATACTGAATTAAATGCGATTCCAGTATAATAACTTTCCTTTTTATGTGCGCCCAAACTATTTCAATAGGGTTAAACTCGCAATAAATACGGCGGCAACCTAGCAACCGAAAAACTCTTCTCTAATACAATAAATTTAATTATATTTATTATGTTAACTTATTTTTACTTGTAAATTAAACGCCCTGCAAAATTGTATCTTACACATATTTATGTTTTATTCTAAATTAATTTTCAAGACGCAAGTGGAAGCTGTTTGAAAACTTGCAACTACCTGCATCATAACCTACAAAGAGAAGTATAAGTGCTTCGAAGATTTTCATTTAAAATATGCAGGGCTCAAATGAAGGACATTTACAAATCAGACTTATAACCAGGCAAAACATGTAAGTAACATTGTTAATTTAATTATATGTGACATAATCGTGAAATTTTCAGACACGCAGTTCCTGATGTACCCCTCTCGGTACCGCAAGATATACACACAAACGCTTTAAACGAATTAGTAAACCAGTTATTAAATGAAAGTAATCCAAGTTATATTAAACCTAAAGACTTTGATTTTCTGGCTATTGGAGAACTGATAAGAGTTCCTTTGATTGAACATTTACAAGAACGCAATGTATCTACAGAAACGACGGTAGAAATTGAATACTTGGAACGAACTCCAGCTCCAGAGCCTAAAGATTCCTTGTTGCACGATGACTGGGTTTGCGGCATTGATTCCACAGATAAATGGTAAGAAGAATATTATTATTTTGAAACAAATTTATTAGGAAATATTGATTGCAGGATACTAACAGGTTGTTATGACAACTCGATAAATATTTGGACAACACATGGAAAAATTATAAAAACTTTAAAAGAACATAAAAACATAGTAAAAGCTGTATCTTGGATAGACAAGTCAGATGCCAGTAAAGGATTTGTCAGCGTATCGCATGATTTAACAGGGATTGTTTGGTCTTATGAAACTGGTAAATAATATATTTTAAAAACATTAATAATAATATTTCTTATTAACTTCTCTTTCCAGATACAAATCTGAAAATATGTGTTATAAAATATATTACATATTCTGAGTCACTTAGTCCTAATATATTTAGAAGTGCTTACAAAAAAAATTTTTGCTTCTTGAAATTACAAATTGAAAATAGATTTATTCAGTAACTTATAAAATGTTCCTTTTAAAATTTGACAACGTATTACATTTCTGTTAAGTCAGTTTTCAAATTATGGTAATTTTTTAATATGTAATCACTAAGCGAATCGAATCCTAAATAAGTCGAGATATCATTTTTCCATGCTAAATTGGATAAAGCTTACAAGACAGAAAATATACTCGAACATGAAAATATTCCGCATAAGTTGAGAAACAATATTATCAAACAATTGTGTGTAGATGTTATACAAGTTCGATCCTTCCTTCCAAACCATGTGTACATGAATTCTGCACAGTTAGCGTCTATTTGTTTTGGTGTATTTTTTGCTTCGCGCAGGCTTAAAAGAACATTCAAATGTCCTCAAAATTGCTTTTATCTCAATTATTTTATCATATTTATTGTATGTAGCATTTTTTATTCAATAAAAAGAGAAAGGCAATTGTAATAACCCTTAGTTTAAGAAAGTCTTTATTTATATCATCACAATAAGAATCGGAAGCAATAAAAGAATTGTATCTACATATCACTGAAGTTCATTTAGACACCCCCTTCTCTAACACTTACTTCTGCCATTCATTACCATGTTTGGTAGTTATGAATAGAATGTCTCTTTTATCTTTCAACTTTGCAATTACTATTCCATTCTTTTCCTGCCCATAGATTTCACATTTTTTTAGATTTTTTTAAACAACTTCTTGAGAATTACTTTTTCTCCATCTATAATGTGCCAACCAAATGGGTTTGGTTTTCTTAAAATTCTTCAGCTAATCCAACACTATTATAACAGTTATCAGTAAAGAGAGTTCGCCCTTCATTCAAAAGATTATTCATTAGTTCAAAGATAACCTGTTTGCTACTTAAAAAATATCATTAACACAATACAAATTTTCAAATGTGTGATTACAGGAAGTTTTAAAAAATGTTAAAAACTACAAGTGCGGATTTGGAAAATATGCATTGGATTAATTATAAGATGTTAAACCAATGTAGGTAAAATTATTTAATAATGCTAAAATGCGGTTGGATCAAATGTTTTAATAATTTATTATTAAAATGCAACAATACTTTAGCCTGTGAGTGCTTAAAAACTTCACTTCCAGTTCACAATTTGAATAATAAAATTGTCTCGTTAAAATTTAAAGTTGATTTTTTGATTTATTTTTTTGGATTTTTCAAAAAGGCAAACCGATTTTAAAAATTTTGAAATACGTGGTGTTGTTTGAAGGACATAATCGCTTTCAAGTTTTTTGTTAATTCATGTCCTGGATTTTTCTTGTGATTAGTAAGTGGTTCATTTGGACTCTAAATAAGAAATCTGTGTATCAATTATAAAAAAAATATATGAAGTGGTTCGATTTTTATGACCTCGCGAAGAAATTGGCAAAATCCATGAAATACTTTGTATCTCGGTTACATAGACGGTCAGAGCCAAATATGCGGTATATTTAGAACCTCTATTTACCGTTAAGTATTTCCCTTCCCAATAAAACTTCCTGTATAATTAAGCCTTAGTCATTATTTAATCTCTGGGCCGAGTGTGTGCGAGAGAATGGTCATGAAGACAACTAGAGAGGGAGAGAGGGCAATAGAAAAGAAAATAATCAGTAGTGTTAATATTGTGCGGTTACCGCGGTTTTATAGTTTATACAACTGTATGATTTGTTTCCCCTCTGTTTATATCTCTCTCTTACACCATATATTTTCTAAATCACTCTATGAATTTTATTCACAACGAGAGCAATGCAAGAATGACGTCACACTCCGTCTAGTTTATATACGGTCTAAGAATTAAGCGCTGATATGAAATTTGCCTCATACGATAATTAATTTTAGAAATATATTACAGTTGATTTAAAAATATATTTTAAATTCACACTTGAAACTAGAGACTAGAAAATAGTCAGCAATTTGATAAAAAGGATTTACATTTACAGATTAGAGGACTAATGGTAACACAAGAATAATCTTCATATAAAATCTGTCAAATTAAATGTGTCACGCAAACTTGTGATGTAAAAATCAAATATATTCTACTTTTTTACTTTAATTATAACTTATTTACTTTGGATTAATGAGGTTGTCGCATTTTTGTTGTTTCTTATTTTTCTTTCAAAATTGATCCGATTTTATAAAGTTACACTGCATTGTTTTTTTCTATTATGATTGGTGCAAAAGGATTTGTAAGCTGTTGAGTAATGAATGTTAATTTTGTAGGTACAGATAATGTAACTCCAACAGCTATACTCAGAGGCCATGAAAGAGGTATAGATAGTGTAGGATTAAGTCCAAACTTTTCTAGAATAGCCACAGGAGGTTGGGACACCAACCTAAAATTATGGTCTACATCTTTAGATGAAGAAAATATTGAACATGTCGCTAAAAGAAGTAAATCTAGCAACAACGTGGTTACAAAAACGCCGCTACACACATTGAAAGGGCATAAGGAGACAATTTCTGCAGTAAATTGGATTGACAATTATGTAGTTTCCACTGTTTCTATGGATCATACAATTAAATTTTGGGACGCAGAAGTAAGGTTTAAAAGTATTTTAGACTACATTCTGGCATTAGCATTTGACGATTCATAAGACAAAATTCTATTTAGAAATAAAAATAATTATTTTTTTCAGCTATGTGGTATTAAAAACGAGATTGTAGGCCAAAAAGCGTTCCTGAGCTCCTCTTGGTCACCTATTTCCAACACTCTTTTGACTTCATCAGCTGATCGGCACATACGACTGTATGACCCAAGATCCACAGAGGGTTCTTTATGTAAAACAACATTCACCTCACACACTCTCTGGGTCAGTTCAGTAACATGGTCAAATTATGACAATAACCTCTTTTTGTCAGGAGGATACGACTCTTCTGTTAAAATGTGGGATACCAGGAGTCCTAAAGCTCCTCTTTATAATTTACAAGGACATCAAGGACAGGTTTTAAAAGTGGATTGGTCAAATAAAAAGTATATGGTATCAGGTGGTAGTGATAACAGCGTACATATATTCAAGAATAAGCATATTTAATAAAATGTAATGTAAAATGAAGATTCTTATTTAAATCCTTTTTTCAGGAAAGTGTTCTTACATTATTTTTTAAAGTAACAGTCTATCTCCAACTTGAGAATGATGAACTCCTAAAAATATTAATAACTTTCTTAAAACACAATGATGATCGTATTGAAATATTTACCCTGAGAATGAAGCTGAAGTAGGAGTAGTAGCCTGCTGCGCTAAACTTCCAAATCCTACAGTATTTTGAGAAGCCAAGTTTCCAAAGCCAGGAGTGTCATTTACAGTTGCTTGACCAAAAGAAGCTAAAAGAAATTTAGTTCTTTAAAAATTTTGTTTCGTTTTATCATTTTTTACTTACAAGCTGGTGTAGTAGGCCCAAAAACCTTTGAAGGGCTTCCAAAAGAAGGGGTACCTCCAAAACCTGGAGGTGCTCCGAAATTGGGGCTTGCTCCAAACGCTGGTTGAGGTGGTGACCCCCCAAATATTGGTGCGGCCCCGAATCCAGACGCAGGCTTCTGAAAATTTGGTGATCCGAATCCAGTCTGACCAACCCCTACACCTCCGCCACTAAAAGGTCCTGGCTGTGAACTGCCGAACGAAGAGTTGCTGCCACCAAAACTACTGTTTTGTGCGAACGCCGGTGGCTGTCCAAAACCTGAAGAGGAACCGAAAGAAGTGGACCCAAAGACATTTTGTTGTGCATTACTGCCAAAAGTACTACTACTATTAGAACCAAATATAGAACCTGTAGTAGAGGATGGAGAGCCAAAAGTACTTGTAGTGCCACCAAACGGCGATTTTTGATCATTAGTTCTAGTAAATGGATTTGCGGGAGTAGGAGTCTGCCCGAAATTAGTACTACCGCCAAAAATACTACCGCTAGACGCAGAAGTACTGCCGACATTTAAGTCACCAAAACCTAAGGAGCCTCCTGAATTAGCCCCTGAAGCAAAACTGAACGACGAATTTCCACCCGAACTAAAAACATTACTAGAACTTACGCTGCCAAAAGCACTACCAGTCGAACCAAAAACGTTATTAGTTGTCGTTGGAGTACTACCAAACATTGATCCACTGTTTCCACCAAATGGAGCGGTACTTGGACTGCTAAAGCCGCTACCAAAACCACTAGTTGTTGTTTTGACAGCATTTGCGAAAATATTCGTTTGGTTAAAAGGACTACTCGTATTTGGAGCACCAAATATTGAATTTGTGGATACCCCTGATCCAAATACGGGCGCTGCTTGTGTGCTACTAGGACTTGTTGTTCCAAATATAGAAGGTTGGGTTGTAGGAGTACTTCCAAATAATGATCCACTTGACGAAGACGCTGCGCCAAACATCGACGCCTGAGTAGTAGTAGTTGGTGTGGTACCAAAAACGGGGACTGTATTTGGACTAGCGCCAAAAAATGATGCTTGTGTTGTAGTACTAGTATTACCAAAAACTGGAGCAGACGTATTAGCAATACTGGTAGCAAACGCGGATGTTTGAGTCGTCCTTGCACCACCAAACACTGAAGTAGATACATTTGTGGTACTAGATCCAAATTGGCCACTTGTAGTAGTACCAAATGCAGAAGTTGGGGTTGTACTTATCGGAGTACTAAAAATAGACGTCTGCGTGGTAGCTACTTCATTATTTAAATCAGAAGACTGAGTAGTAGTTGCATTACCGAAAATATTGGTACTGGAACTAGTTGTGCTACCAAATGAAGGAGTTGTACTAAATAGAGAGGTGCTGTCTGTAGCCACCGTTGATATTCCAAATTCAGATGACCGGGAAATAACATTAAGATTACCACTTTGACTGATACTATTGGGGCTGACTGGGGATGAAGTACAACTCGCAATGGAAACTGTCGCAAATAATCTACTAGGACTAGTTGGAAGTACAGTGCTTGAAAAAATAGAACTAGTCGCACTTTTTGCGCTAGTATTTGAAAATATAGATGAGATAGTTGTAGATGATGAAGTAGAATTAGCAGAAAATACCGGTTCGCTATTTGAAACTGTTGCAAAAATAGAAGTAGTACTTTGGATACTAGATCCAAAAAAAGGTTTTGTACTGCTTACTGAGGTCGTACTCGCACCAAAAATAGATGTGACACTGGTTGTGGTAATAGCAGAAGAAAATAAAGATCCAGTAGATTGAGCAAAAGGGGTTTTAGAAGCAGTTGTAGAAGGAATGGCCGAACTAAATACAGAATCGGCACCACTTTTTGCTGATGTGGAAATAGGTGAAGCCTGACTAATACCTCTAGAAGCCTCAACAGTTGTTGCAGTAATATCACTACTTATAGACAGAGCAGGTTTAGCTGAAGATATTGCAGATGTAACCGAAGGAGTCGTAATAGAACCAAAAAGAGAGGTAGCCGTTGTTGTAACTGTACCAAAGAAAGAGCTTGTGGTTGTTGGAGCATCTCCAAAACTGAAAGTAAAACTACTTACGGAAGTAGTTGTTATTTTACAGACATTGCTCGGGATTGGTGCTCCAAAATCAATTGTTTTGGTGGTAGTACTGATTAATGGAGCTCCCAAATTTAATGTTTTTTGAGCAGTTATTTGTACGGGTGAAGCTATGGAAGTAGTAGTAATAGAAGTTTTAGGTGCACTTAAAACTGAAGGAGCGCTAGATATAGCCTCTTTTATACTGATATTTGTTAGAACTGAAGTATCAGGACTTAAAGGTTTTATAGTACTATCAGCCACCGACAATTTAGATGACGTTGTGTTTCCAAATGAAAACGTTAGAGGTGCAGTTGACAAAAGTTGTGATGAAGTTGTACTAGAAGGTGCCGGCTTCATTTTTATCGTTGTGGTTACAGCAGGCGTGTTTCCAAATGAAAATAAGCTTGTTCCTGGATCGGTTCTAAAAGAAGGTGAAGTACTAGTACTAACATTAAATAAGGGCTTGTAAGTTTGAGGAGAATTAACGGCGGTCAAAGTCGTACTCGTATCCGTTTTTGCAACAAAAAGATTGGCAGAATTAGAAAAACTGGTAACAACTTTGGTGGTAGTGGCAGCAGTCAGAGGGACAGACTCTACTTTTTTACCTACAATTGGAGTAACACTTATATTATTACCAAAGTTAATTTGAGGAGACGGTTTCGGGACCGCAGTAGAAAGGTTGAACAAATTCGAACTTGTGGTAGTAGCAGTAACTTGTGGAACCAAAAAAGTTTTAGGTGTAGGTATAGTAGGAACAAAAGCAGATGAATTAGACGTTTGATTCAAGAATGAAGAACTTTTAGGTGTAGAAACGAATGTTGTAGTTGGGGGTATAAAAGTAGAGCTCTTCTCGATATCTTTAAAAGTAAAACTTTTTGATGAATCTGGCTGAGCCGGTGTGTTTGGCGGAACTGCCGTAGGTTTTATCTCTTGTACAAATTTGACTGGTGTCGATTCCGAAAACTGTAAGTTTTTAGCAACCGACGGTTTAGAAACGGGGGACATTTGAGCTCCAAGTATAGAAAAAATAAATTTGTTTTTCGTAGCCGGGATTCTAAGCAATGAAATGGAAGAATTTAATTGCGGTTTAGCAGCGGTTACGTGAGAAATGTCTCGAATTTTGAGCAAGTTCCTGAGTTTAGTTCGTTTAGTAAATGAGAGTTTTTCGGCCTGTTCTAGGGACTGTTTGTAAAAGTATTGATGACTGTTAACTGGTTCAAGTTGAAGGCGCAAAAGGTCTTCTTCTAATTTATTAGAAAGAAACAATGACGGAGTATTTGATGAGACCTTTCTGTGCTTCAGGCGGCTACTTATGTCTTTCAAGATGTAACTCTATAATACAAATAAGTATACATAAGTGATAAAAAGCGAATTTCTAGGAAATGCTTGCTTACTTGTTTCTGAATGATTGCTTCTTGTTGAACCATAGATTGAAAAATTGCCTCCATAGTAGGCATCTGAACTTTATAAGTCTTTTTGGCATAGTCCTAAATAAATAAATGGTATTACAATACAAAACGTACTTATAACATATGAGATATACTGATTATTTTGTACATAGTGAAAGTTTAAACAAAAAAGCCCTTATTTAGTTACAATTGCCACATTTAACAAATTTTATCTTCAAGTTCTAGTGAAGTCGCCTCTAATTTTGACCTTTTTGACACCATATTTGAAATTTCGAAATAGGCATTTTTTTTACTAAGAATTTCTCTACCTACTCTATGTGCATTTTTTAAGGAGCACGGGCAAAGATAGACTGGAAGCGTTGTAATTAGTATATTTCATAGTTTATGATTATACTTTAAATGGATATTTTTCATCAAATCCCAAAATTTCAGCTTAGATTTCATCAAGAAAACTTTTTTTGTTGAAAAAATTCTTTTTTAACGCATAAGTCCAATGTTTTACTATATAAATTCTATTTAAAACTAATAAATAATCTTCTATATTTTTATTTAAAACATAGCAAAATAAGTATAAAAGACTTATAAAATGAAGGAATTACTTCTAGAGTGAGAGAATGGTTTTAAAATTTTTAATATAATAAAAGCAAATAATAATGTATGAAATTATGGAATTATCATATTCTAAATAGAAATTTATATGTTATAGTAGCGTGTTCTAAAAAAAAATCAAAACTATACTTAAAGTTTAATATATAAAAAGTTATAGGTTTTACTGTACTATCATTGCTCAAGTACAAGACTCCCGTATGCATAGTTATTTTCTGCCTTGCTCCACCAAAATGGTATTTCCTCATTATATTGACAGCAACAATTTTCACTGTAATCTACATGAACAAGAACATAACTTATTGTTAAATTGATATTAATATATCGAGTGGCTTGGTATTGATGTGTTATAGTGGCAACATGTTGGAAAAAAGCGGTAATGCTGCTTCAAGATCTTGAATAAACTGTTTCAACCTAACTATATACTCTTTCTTCTTGGGTTTAAAAACTGACTTTTGTTTATCATTGTTGATAATAATACATTTTTCGCTAAATGCAGCAACTTATATTTTTTTAGTAATATCAGCTTCAATAGTATGTATTTCATGTAGTTTTCCATGCTTCTCATAACTAGTCTTTAGGTCTTTTGAGAGTAATGATAAAGATTAACTTTTTTTGTAAGTTCTTCAAGACCAAAGATACTTTGGTCTCTGGAGATTCTGGATCATCATTTTTAGCTTTTCGTTTGAGATATCTTTTCTTGTATCTTTCACTTAACTTCTCTGCGTTCTTCACTATTTTTTTAAATTTGCTATCTTTGCGTACAAAATAGCTCGCCACCTGCGCAAGATAAGTATTATTTATCTTTTCATATTTATCTACTAGAGACTATTTTTTCCTGCAAAGATGGTGCAGGATTTTGTGGAGGTGTATCATTAAATACTCTTTATAGATTTTGTGTAATATAGCTTTTTCCCTACACACTTTACTGTTTCGTTTCCAATATTTTCGTTTTTTGTTTCGCATCTCTAAGTAGAATTAATCGACTTTATCTGACTCTGTCTTTTTTCCTTAAATACTTTAACCTTTCTTTTTCCCGTCTTTTTTTATAGTATTGTCTTTTCTAATATATTTTTTTCATCATTCAAATTCATTAGTCTTACCATTTTTTCGCTATATAACTTTAAATAATCAAAACAATTTTCTTTCACAAGGCGTCACTGTAGCTCTGTTCTGTACCTAGACTCTAGTTTATTAACACCTTAACTACTTACTTTATCGTCTGTATTGCATTTGTTTATTATATCGGAGCTTCGCTGTCTATCTCTTAGTGTAAAGCCTGTAATAGTTAAGAGCGTTTTCATTTCAGTGGTCCTTAAGAGTCTTTTTGTTCTTGTTGTTTCCGCTCAGATTTCGGCCCCCTATGTCGTTCACATGTTTGGTATATTCTTGATTTGAAGTTTAGATTTATATATTTGTTCTTCCATATTGGTTGCCTTAAATTCATCTTTAGTAAAATCTATAATATAGTCGATATAAAAAATTCAAAAAATATTTCGACACTCGAGTCGCAGTTAACCTGTTAAAGTGGTTTCCCCCACTTTCTTTTGATTCGGTGTCAGATGAACCTGAATAGTAACAAATAGAGGTACGGTAATTCCAGAGATCAAGATGTAGAAAGATTAGAGTTTAAAAAGTGAAGGCAGGCTTTAATTGGCATCACTGTAGGGTCCGGAACTACAGTTTGCAACGTTTTCTCAAAAATTTACAATATTACTGGTAATAAAACAGTTTAAACTAAATGAAAGAGAAGCATTCTGAATTATGTATATGTATTGATATCAGCTATTTACAAATTAGTTCTTGTACAAAAAAAATCCCACTCTAAGTTAAATTGTACAATCTCAAGTAGGTGCAGATTCTAGTTTTGAACTCTATATACGAGGCAGGCTTATTAATTAAACCTACTCTTTAGTTATGTACCAGGCTACCGACATGAGAAAACAAAAATAAAACTAAACTCCTCTTTGTTATTTCAGAAAGAAAAGAACTTGTTGGGAAACATCCAATATATTATAGGATACGGAAAATTATTTAAGCTCGGTTGGGATTTGACGGAGCCTATTCTGTTTGTGATCTGAGAGAAGAAACATTATTGTAAGAGATTTAAAATGATTACTTAACTTCAAATTCAAATTTCCTTAAAAAAAATAGTAATCAAACTAAACATAACTGATATTACCCGATAGTGAACAATGCAAAGCATTCAGTTAGTATTGTTTATTGTTATAAAGACAACCGTATAAATATAACCATAAAGTGTTTCAACCCACAAAAGTTAAATTATAAGAAAAAGACAATAGTGTCAACAGAAGTAAATAAACCGCACCTGTTGTGGATGGACTCGAATAATAAAATTTGAATTTTTTGAATATTTGGACAATTAAAATGTGAAAAACTTTATTTGGGTCATTGGACTTTTACTTACAGCACAAAGAACTATAAAGTGGTAATTATTGATGATTTTGTTTTTTAATTTACTTTTCCTTTGTTTAAAAATAATTTTAAATAATTATATTCTTTAAACCACACTTTTATTTGAACTCATCCTGAGATTAAGTAGTCAATTGCATCTCATATTAAATTTATACCGGGCATTACTAAAATGGGGCGCATCACCATCCCTATCTTAATGTGAAAGTGATTTTTAATTTTCCTCTTATAAGAATATTATTATATTTATATTTAACTATTGTAGTTAACTTGCATTAAATAAAAGTGTTATATCGATAATAAATGAATGGGATTTAGCACCAGCGACTTGCTAATTAAATTTCGGAATTTTAATGAGAAATACCCAAATACTTTATTTGAATTCATCTTACCTGAAATTTATCCCACTGTTCATCTAACGCCTTACTAGCCTGATAGAATTGTGATTCCAAGTAATAAATCATTTTTTTAATGTCAGACCTACGTTTTTCAGCGGCCGAATCCAACGGCTGACTCTTTAATAATAAACTCATAGTTTGATCTTTTGACATATTGTACCTGGATAATGCTTCCTCATACCAAGACCATGACAAAATCAGATTTTGTTTCAAAGAATGTACCTAGAGGGAAAACATTCTAATTTATTTCAATAGCTATTTATACAATCACTTGGGTAGTGGTTAATTAATGTCAGTATTGAAAAGTTTTACTTTATAAGAGTATACTAAAAGTATGATGCTTCTTCAGTGTCTAATTTAAACTTTCACATGATGTTTCGAGAGCTGTTTTTTTGCGATATTTCAGAACCGCCGTGTTAAGGGGACGTGAAATCTTATGTACAGTACAATAGAGTGGATTTTTTTTGTATTTTCTTCACTATAATGTTTATTTGCATGTTTTTAAATTTTATTATTCATGAATTATAAGTATAAATTGCTGCACTCTCAAATTCTTAAAACTAAAATGTTTACAGACCATATAGCACCTCTAAATCGAAAACTACTTAAGGAATTAAAATCTTCAAAAAGGGATAACTGAAAATTGACACTAATTTTAGGGATATCCTAAACATATTTAATTAAATAAGACCAGTAAGAACTATTTGGAATATTTTAATATTGTAAAATATTTAGTTCTATTGCAACAATGATACAAAATATCTCCTCAGCTCTAAAAAATTTACAACAATCAATTAGGATATTTACTTAGGAAAATGATCTAAATATCATGATCTCCGACAATATTATTTCACAATTAGATGAGATCGCGGAGGTAATGAAAAATAAACTACTGCCCACACTACCCTGTTTAAATTGAGCTATCCAATACTTTATTGTTGTTCTCAATAAGAAGTATCAAAGAAGTGCACATTGTTCGATTTTATTCATCTTTTTAAAAATGTAAAAAAGGGTCGCTTTCAATGACTGTCAGACAAAAACTAAATGACGCTCAAAATTTGACAAATGCCAATTGAAGGATATTATTTACAAATAACAACATCGCTTTGATACTAGTGGCCTCTTCTCTTATTTAGACGGATTATTTTTCAGCCCATCCTCTTGGAAGTATTAGATTACACAAAGACCTCTAACCACATACATGAGCCACCGTTAGTTGCCATAGCAGAGAAGTGATGGGTACACTTACTCCAACTTGACTATTAATGAAGATTAAGAAGAAACGATCGAAACTTCGAATGAAAGTGACAAACTTCAGAAGCATCAAATTGTGGAATAAAAATATAATCAAATTTATCTTACCTCTGCGCTTTCTCCCAAACTGACATCAACGATTTCCTTAATAAACTCTTGTAAGTTGTTAAGTTCTGTTACGATATGTATTTTTTCTTCTTCCGTTCCAATATTAATATTGATATTACGTCCTTGGTGAAAAACAGCTTTCAATTCAGATTCCAGAGATAAACATTCATTCTGTATCATTTTAACTAATAAGGCATCAGTTTCTTCTTTTACCTTTTCGTCGATAACGGCTTTAGGATCGATATTAGTTCTTGAAACGACATTTTTAGGTGTTTCCGGTATTGCAATATCTGGTGCTGCATTTAAAGGAGACTCTCGGTTAACCTTTTGGTTAGAAATAACAATAGGCTTGGTTTCAGGAATCGGTACGACACTACTTTCTTTTAAAGCAGTATAAATTGACGAATATTTCTCGCTACTTTTAGCATCATTTTGTGGTTTACTAACAGGAGTTAAATTGATAGAAGAATTTCCAAAAAGAGAAACTGAAGGACCTTGAGGTATGAAGGATGGTAATGTCCCTGGTTCAACAAATAAAGGTTTAGTATCACTTGTTTTACTAAATAAGGAAGTACTTGGTACACTAAAAGACTGAAAAGGTTGAGTAGGAATAGGTTTTGGAAAGTTGAAAGGAGGTTGGGAAGGTAAGACGGGTTGTGGGGTTTGTAACTTTGGTGTTTGAGTGGTTATTTGTGCTTGAGGAGCCCCAAAAGAGATATTAATTTGAGGCAGTTGCAGTGGACCTGTAAAAAATTGTGTATTCTATAGATATATCAATTTCTATATCATCCAAATCTGAGTTTATATTTTAAAATATCGTGAATATTTTGGAAAAAGCAAACCTATTGGTTGTTAGAGAAAAACTAACATAAATTAGAGGTTGGCAAATATAAACAGATTAAATAGAATGTCTTACCAAAATATATAACATTCAAGGAAATTAACATTTGCAAAATATGAACTGATAATATTATTTGTTATGGGGGGTGGGAAATAATCCTGTCCCAAATTACGCATCAGGGTGACCACCTCCCAACCTAGGGACTTTGAGAAAGATTTAAAAATATGAAATTATTTATTTTCAAATCTCTACTCTCTTAATCCAAGTCGCTATTATCAAAATGACTTTCTCTAAAATTCTGTTTAGTGGCGATTTGGGTAGCATGGTCATTCACATCGTTCTTGCAAATCCGAAAATAAAAAAGTCGTCAATTTGTCAGAGAGTTTCTGTAAAATGTTATTCGCTGTTATGCAAGGTCTATTGCCTTCATTATAGGAAATCGGTGACTAAGTAAAGACATTTTTAATTTAAAATCTAGGTTTCACAGATGAAGTATCTACAGGATTTTTCACAGGTAATTTCTATAGTTAACATAACACCGTTTAGGTGAATAATAATGTAAAAAAAGAGATGTGCTAAAGAATGCTTTTCCATAAAGTCAAATGATTATATCTTACACCAGTGTCTACTCATTTCATATGATTGAGATAACATAAACGTCAAAAAGTCCATATATAACTACATGTTCAAAACTATTTATTAAAACATTAAAAGTGCGGATACAATTCTTCGCTTCTGTAATAATAATTTCAAGAGATATTTTAAAATAAGCCAGATTTTCAAAATAAATTGTCAATCTTTGACAAAACAAAGAAGAATGAGATTGGAAGATTTTTACTGAAATTTGAGACTAGGCGTTTAGAATATTTACCAACCTTGGACCAAATAATGAATATCTCTTACTTGTTTCTAATTTATTTTCATCCCCAACAAACTGTTCTATCCCACTCTCATTACTGATTGGATCTGTGGGGCAACAAATAGACGGCATCCCCTGCTTCAAGTTAACAATATTAAAAAAATATAATATCCCATGGTGTGACAACAATAACAAATAGGGACAAGGGGGTATGGTGCTTTCACCCCAAGGTAACGGTTTAGTGTTACTGATATCCAAAGCCATACCAACAGGAAGAGTGTCTTGTTTGTCTGCTGCAAGAGGAAGTTCCGCTCTTGCAAAGTCTGGCACATTCCATTGTGTCCATAGCTCAGAAATAGCCCCCAATAAACCTAATTCCATACTGTTGGATGAAGCTATCATTAGCATATTCCTGAAAACATTTTTTTTTATTATGAAAATAAAATATTAATCTTAATGTACCAATGCTGTAGTAATATCAAATAAAACTGTGGCTTTCTACTTAAACCGCTGTAGCAGACATCCTCATAATTAGTATAACTTGTCTCCCCAGTTTTTGGGGCATCAATCACAATCAGTTTAGCTTGGCCCTCATTTTCTTGGTATATTCCAATAAACTGGAAATTTGAAATCCAACATAATGAAATAAGCGATACAGGCCTTTCAAAAGTAGGTCCATTTATAACCTTAACAGCTTTTAGATCTGGTTTGTACTGAGTAATGTTGCCATTCCTAGAACCTACTGCAATTTGCTTTCCTTTGGGACTCCAACAGAAACTTGTGCTTTCAGATGCTTGTGGTAATTCATTAATGCTCACAGAATTGTCTAAAAATATATTTTAATAAGATAAAAACTTATTAATCTGCCTTTTATTACCTTTAATCTCATAAATTCCAAGACTTCCATCACTTTTACATGCTGTAAAAATATTTGGTAAAGCAGGATTCCAATTTATTTCTTTCGCAAATACTCCTGGAGATGCCGACAATCTCACTTCTTTAATAATGTTAATATCTCTTGCGTAAAATGATAAAACATCATAAAAAATAACAATTGGGCAGCTGTCCTTCTCAACTACAACAGCTAAAAGAGTACTGTCACAATTGACGCACACGTGTTGTGCAGTTGAAGGCAGAGGAACATTTCTTCTTTTAAAATTTGAAATATTTTTGTCTTTTGGGTTGAAATTTTCAATGGACTTTGCTTGGATAACTAAAAATGTATAGTAATGTGAATGTTAGTTTTATGTGGCAAAGTATAATGGTATCAGTAATTTATACAGTTACCTTTTAAAACTGTGGTATTTGATCCAACAAATATTAAACCATAACGGCTAGCACAAGAAATTAAATTATAATTGTTAGGAAATGTATCCAACTCGGTATTATCAAACACTTTTAAGCTACATTGTAATTTGAATTGAATATCCTGAAATTTAAAGACTGTTTTTTCTGTTTTTATGCAAACTTTTCAATATGACTTACTTGTACATCCTCAGGATCCGGGCAAGTTTTTAACATAGCTATAAAAAAATTTCCTTTACCTACTACAAATTTTTCCAACCTTAAATGTTTCCAGTTTTATCTTTCTTAAATTTTTTTATAGGTTATTTATTTAAATATTAAAATATTACTCCTTCTTTTATTTTGTTCCGATTCTCTCAGATTTTAAATCCTCTAACAAAATAACATAACCAAACTAGCTAAACTGTTTTACCTTGTCACTTGTCACTTGTCACGAAAATATTTAAATTGGTAAGAAACAAATGAAAAACGCACGCACGTACAACCGATCACACCTGGTTTCAAATTTTATTAGGAAAGGATTAGATTCTTCAATTTACTCGATTACTCAAAAGAACACTAACAAATGAGTATGGTTACACAAGTATCGGGTAAGAATCGGACGATGGTTGCGTGTCGGACGATATCGTTTTGACGTCGAACGCGCTCACTACAAGACCGAGAGTCGGCCGATATGTGGGACATTACACTAAACGCGAGTTTTCACGCGTGTCATACGACAGTCGCCCAGTTGCTCGATTGGAAATGAGTTCTTTTAAGAGGTTTTGTTTATTTTGGTTTATAAAAAGTGACGAGATGGCAGATAATATGAATATTGACGCTTTCTGTCCATTGTGGACAAAAGTTGAGTATTTAATGTTTGTGTCTCGATTTCATTTGCACCAAATCGGTCGATAACCGGTAACAAAACCGGCTATGTGAAAGGTTGGTACACGATTGCTACCCGATACCGGCCGATTCGTACCCGATACGTAACCTAACCTTTTACTGACACAAAAAGTTTGCCAATTTTATGATTTGCGTTGGATTCTATTTGTAAAACTTTACCCTTTAGGTCAATATAAATTTAATTATAATCATTATACCATTTGATTTACTTGATTATTATTGATTATTATTATTATTATTATTATTATTATTATTATTTGATTTACAAATTAATCAGCTTTTTTGGTAGTAATATTCTATTCATATTATTAATTTGGCTCACTATATATTTCATTTTATTGCCTTCACCATTACATTATTTGTTAGTTTATTTTTAAGCAAAACATGATGAAAATTTGTTTTGATTAATGGATACGCTTGGACTTCATGTTGATTTGACTTGATATAATTTTCACCCTCAAATATTCTAGTTTAACCTTGCACATTTAACCCTCTATATTTTGAGGCAAAAATATTTTCGCCAATGGCGTTTATAATAAAATATTTAGGTAGGTATTGCGACTAATGTTCTTTTCTATTCCAATTTGTAGTTTTGTGAAAATTTATGAATATTATGAAGTTTATTAAGAGTTTATTTATTCTCCTCTCTCCATGGAAAAAATATGAAAATGACTAATGTTATTAAAATGAAAAGTAATGTATAATATAGTTATATTTTATAAAAATAATTATAAAAAGTAAACTTGGATGAGTCAATGAAACATTAAAAATATAAGATTTGTTTGTCAATGTACATAACTTTAACGGTTCACGTGTTTAGCATGGACAATGTATAATACGTCATACTAAATTATCAGCAAAATCCCAGAAATTACAGCACGTAAATCCTTTATTATTTCCAGGTGAATAAAAGTTTCACCAACTATTAACGTCTTGAATTTAATTTAATTTAATGTGCTGTATATGAACCGTTAGTCCCATGTTAAAATGTGCGTAGAATACATTTAAAAATCCGCCTTCTCTTAATTTACATTTCAGCCGCCAAGATGGCGTGAAAATCACCCATAAAAATGACATAGCTGTGTGTTGTGTATCTCAGTATGTAAGAGCCCGAAGTAGGTTATTTAAGTTGCCAACACTGACAAAAAGTAACAATTTTTTGGTATTTATTTTCATGTACACACCAAATTTTAGAAAGTTTTTTTCGTTATGTTTTGTACTATAAAATCAAAATAGTTAATACAAAATACAAATTACGTCCAAAATTATGGTAAGCTCATAAAAACAGCTAATATTTTGAATTTGTTTCATAACAATTAACATCTTTTTTTAGTCCGGGGGAAGTGTAAATATTTGTAGTGTTACTTCAGAAGTTAGACAAGCTTTAAAAGATTTCCGCTTCAGAAAGGCGAATGACACAGCTGCTCTAGTTTGTAAGTCAACAAATCATATATTTTTTACTTGCTACTAATACTTGTGACAAATTACTGAACCGTTATTCAGTTAATGACTCATTTGATCTTGATAATTCATTTAAATTAAAATTAGACAACACCCTTTATTTTTTAGTAAAAGTAGATCGCGAGAAACAAGAAATTATTCTAGACGAAAAACTTGAAGATATTTCTATAGATCAACTGCAAGAAAATTTGCCTAGCCACCAACCTAGGTATGTAGTACTCTCTTACAGACAAGAGCATAAAGATGGAAGAGTATCATACCCATTGTGCTTCATTTATTTTACTCCAAGAGACAGCCACGCCGAATTGCAAATGATGTATGCTGGATCAAAACTAGCATTGCAACAAGAAGCAGAACTTACTCGAGCATACGAAATCAGAGAATTGGAAGATTTAACTGAAGAATGGCTATTGGAAAAGTTAGGAAATTAGGTTCAGTGTAAACATTCCTTTATGAAAGTAATTAATTTTTTTGAGGTTTGTGATCTCAAATGTTCCTTCATATCTCTTGCCTATTTACCTGCAATTTTCTATGTCTTACTAAACTTCTGAATTCTTTTGATATACTCCAAGAAAAAACCTCGACATTTATATTATTTGAAAAACATAATTTTGCCAATTATATGTAAAGAAACATAACGGCCCACACTTCATTTTCTTAATTTTTATTCTAAAACTTACATTTTTTTATACAAACAAATTGTAGGTATTTCATGTTTAATATCGGAAAGCAATACTGATCTCAGTGAAGAATATGTGTTCTATACATATAACTATATATTATGTATCGCCTCTTATTTTGTTAAAACATATTTAAGTTTAAAAAGTTCTTCTTGACCGTATATTTTTTTTTAGTTTTAATTATTTTTTACAACATATTGATTATTATGAACAAAGTACCAAAACTTTTATTCTCATATTTTTCAAAGTATTTTCAATTATTTCTATGTAAGACTTGTTAATAATTATTATTAATTTAGGTACCTGATACTAATCTAATAATATTCATAAATATATTCTTATTTTACTTTGTTAATTTTTAAAATAACCTATTTAAATGAATATTACAATTCCACAATTTGCCAAAAAACCAGGTGGTTTAAAATTTGTTGGACAAACAAAAATTGTATAAATTAGCAAATTTTCAAAGTTCATATTTGTGGAACTCATTTTTTTAATGCTTATTTACAATGTTATCTTTAGGTTTGTCTATGGAATTATAACCTATCCTATTTTTATTCAGATTTGTCTATTCAATTTTAAATCGCCTTGTAAAACTTGCTGAACATTCCAAAGTTGACCAAATAACAATTATATTTATTGTATGGGTTAAAATGTATTTTCTCTTTATAACACTAGTCCAAAAGTTATTTTATGCACAATCTTTATTATATCATTTTTAATATTAATTTTTAGTACTGGCTCCCTGCTACTGTTTGGTTTTTATTTTACAATTTAGTAACTATAAAAAAATCATTGGTTGTGCATAAAATGTTATTTCTGACAATACCGGCATAAAATGATAGACGACACTGGCATTCATTTTAGAAATTGGTGTCCATTTAATATGATTGAAAACTATTTATATTGTTTTTTATACCAATTTACCATAAACAAAAATCGCTGATATGTCTCGTGTTATATTTTGCCTTTGTCATTTTTAAACATTTATTGTAAATAAAAACGAATTTAAATATCTTTTTATTTTTCTTATATATATACACATATATTTATTGTATTGCATTGTTAAATAAAACACGGATCCATGTAAATAAAACCTTTATTAAAAATATTTACAAATGCGATAATGAAACAAATTTTGTTTAAAATGTTAACTAAATAAAGGAAATTGTGAGCATTGAAAAAAATGATGTCTTATTAAGGGAGTATTTACCATATCAGAAAGTATTTTCGATCCATTTTGTAGAGTAAGTCAGTATTTAAATAGAAGAAAAATGTTAAGTACAAATATGAAGAAGGTTAAGATATAACTTTGGGAAAATTAAATCGACTAATTTTATTTTTCATAGGCGCTCTTTCTAAAATTAATTAAGGTAAAAATGAAAGTATTTGATGTTTTTATGGCGTTTATTGATTATTTTAATCAACTGATAAATATTCGCAGTTAATTTATTATAACAAACACACGGAATTTTAAGATTTTATAATACAATATTTCATTTGTTTACATAATTTTAGTACAAAATGAATCAAATATATACAGTTAACATCTTAAGTGTCTATTAAACATTAACCTTCTAAAACCTATCGGAGGCATTACAATATGAAAAACAAAAAATATACAGCATACCTGCTCTTGGGTAAGCCAGTTCTGCTAATTATGCATTTCAATCTTCCAAAAGTCCCTCATCATCATTAAAAACATTGCATAATATTGAGAACCGAATTCCCAATTGTCTCTGTATTTGTTACTAACTAAAGATTTGATTTTTTATCTTGATGGAGGCCGTTGCAAATCAGTTGGAAATTAACACGTATATCATTCTGGAACAAATAGGGAAAACATTAGGGATTTCGGTTCTAGTTTTTGTGATGGAGTAAAAAGATGCAATATATACAATTTATTCCTTTCTTCAAATTGATCTCATATCTATTATTGAATCTTTTTACTCTTGTTATTATATCCTAATTTTCACAGAAACTTCTGATATTTTTTGTGACAAAAATTATCTTAAAATATCTAATTTCACAATAAATTAAGTGATACAAAATATTTATCATAATTTTTATTTTTTAAATCTAAGAAAAATAGTCAAGAACAGAATATTAGTATTATATTTGGCAATACTTTCTTTTATAGGGAATTAAATTTGTAACTTAGACAAATGGCATTTGACACTTGTTAGGTGATATTTGTTTTTCTTATAGGACACCTATTGTTTATCCTTTGACAAACTTATGTTTATCTATTTTCCTAAAAGTTTTCTATTTCATCGACTCGAAAATCAGATCTCAAACTGTTAAATGCCACGTGTCAATATTTTACATTTAGGTACAATTTATAGCTCAGAAAAATGAAACTCTTTGGATATGTATTTAAAAACCTGAAATGTTTATATTCCAATATTCTATTTGTTTCGCTCTAGAAAACTTATAGATGAAACACGCAAGACGAAACGCCTTTATATTATTATTAAAGGCATATTCGCATGGAAAGTACCAGTAGGTGACAAAAGGAACAAGGAAGGTTTTGAATTCTCTAGAAAGCTAATGTTAAAACTTTAGAAAAAGATAGAAGGGTTTCTTTGAGTTTTCCAGTAAATCGTATTAACCCATTAGCGCCTAGCGTTGCCAAATGGCAACAGTAAACATGTGATTACTATTTGCGACGTTTACTACCACTTCCGTAAAGATTCCCGACATCCACTAGTAATTTTATAACCTTGTTATTGTTTGCAAGTGGATTGATATACGTCATACAATAGTAAGTAAGTAAATGTATATTGTCTCTTATAATAATTTTTGTAATATGTTTAGGTGTTTGAATGATCACTTGAGAGATAATATTTATAAATTGTTTTTAGGAGAGGAATGACTCTGGCTGAGGCTATGGATATGATTTTTAACGATGACTTGGATGCTGAAATATTTATTGAACTACCGGAACCGCACGTGGAATCCGATGAAGACAAGGCTGACGAAGTTGGTGGGTAAATTTGACGAGAAGTTTTTGTGGTAAAATGTTTTTAGTGTTTTGTTTTAGGCTCGTAGATGATCTAAATAGCCGACAATTGCAAGCAACTACTGAAATAAAACTCACAGATAACAGAAGAATCGGAGTTGATTATGAGTTGAATTGTAATTCGGAATTTGAAAATCTACATAGTCCGATGTCAGAAATGTTTGTTCAGTGGAACAAAGAAAGAAAACAAATTCAAGAAGAGCATCATATGTCTACATGGTTTATGAATGAAGATTTTAACATTGAAGGAGAGAAAGTATTTCCCTATTCATAATACTCAAAATACAGTAATATGTCTCCAATAAATATTTTTGAAACATATTTTGATGACGAGCTTATTAATTTGATATAAACCCACACACGTAATTACGAATTAGTTTTTAATCACCCTAATCCTCAAATTACTACTGATGAAATTCAATGTTTCTTTGGTATATTATTAGTAAGTGGTTACAATACTCTGCCATCTAAAAGACATTTTTGGGATTCTGGCGAGGATATGAAAAATTATGCTGTCTCTAATGCAATGAGAAGAGACAGATTTTTAGAAAATTTGTAAATATTTACATTTTATTGAAAACACAAAAATTGACGCTAATGATAAAGCTTGGAAAATTAGACCAGTTATAAATTGTGTTAGTAATTTGATTCCTCAGCAGAATTTATCATATAATGAAAGCATGATAAAGTACTTCGGAAGACACGTTGCAAACAGTTTATACTGGGTAAACGAATACGCTTCGGATATAAGATGTGGTGTCTGAATACTAGTGATGGCTACCTAGTAAATTTCGAACTTTATCAAGGAAAATATCTAACAAGCAACACTATTTGATAAACTGTTTGGTAAAGCAGTCCTCTACTAGTATTGTTGGAAGAGATGCCGGAAGAGAAAGGAATTTACAGTATACTTTCTATATGGACAATCTGTTTTCAAATCCAAAACCTTTTTCTTTCATGCGATTTTGTGGTTATTCTGCTACAGGTACAATCAGGAAAAATAGGATTCCAAAATTATGTCCATTATCAAATAAAAAATCGATGTCAAAAATGAATCGTGGAACATTTGAAACTGCCGTCGAGCGAATTGATTTAGTCGTTTATGTTCGTTGTTACTATGCTCTTCTCTTCATGTCGTTCACAAGAAGTAATGCAAACGAAAATATTTTCGCAAGAACGAAGAAGTTTGTGACGATTCCTCAGCCACAACTTATTTCTAAATATAATATGAACATGGGACGAACCAAAACATAAACACTTACAGAATAGAAATCCGGGGTAAAAAATGGTACTCGTGTATATTTACCTGACTTATAGATGTTGCTCTACATAACAGTTGCTTTCTTTTCAAGAAAAGCAGAGGAACTAAAATAGCCCTATTGGACTTTAGAAGAGAACTGGCGAATGGCTATTTAAAAAAATACCAAAATAAAACAAAAAGCACAGGAAGACCTACCACTTCTAAATTTTCTTCTTCTTGACACAGAATATTTGACGATATTAGATATGATCGACTATTTATCAAAATAAACATTTGATTTTTTTTCAAATTTAAAACGAGAAAAAATTTACAATATACGCCTAGCGTTGCCATATGACAACGGCCGTTTTTTCAAAAAACTGAAACTTAAAAAGAATCTACTTTTTGTGTCGTTTAGATTTAATTCAAGTTGGAAATATCAAAAATTGTGTTAATTTCTAAAAAAAAAAAAAATTCTGGCAATAATGGGTTAATCATTCTTCTGTCAATTATGAGAGGGTTACTAATAATAATAATAATAATAATAATAATAATAATAATTGGTTGACAACCTACTATGCTTCTGTAACAAACTAATCTCAATAATAATAATTTCCTAGTGTCGATTCCCTCTGACAATTAATAACATAAGAATATGCATATAAGAGAAACATTCATCGCATCCATTAAAATTTGATATTAGCATCTAATTTGAGGATTGTCTAATTTGGACCTCCCTTGGAGATAATACGCACAAGTAGGTATTGAAAGGTACCGTGAATATTTTGCGACTGTCAAAGTTGGGATAAATTCAAAGTTCTACTAATTTAATGATTAAACATTAACCTTTACTTATTAACTCTACAAGATGAACTAAATAATTCGATTTGTAGGAGATATTTTAGAAGCTATTGCATTTATTCAGGTACGAAAACAATTATAATAGACATTTTTTTTTGTTGCTTTTCTTTTTGTAAACTTAAATGGGCAAGGAAATCCTTCCTGATATTCATCTAGGATCATTAGACTAGTCCATTCAAAATTTTCCATTATAAGCCTGTTTACATTTTAACATATCAAGTTAGGCGCACATCTATGACTAAAAATTCCTTAAACTTTTCAAGACATACTCATTCGCATTGTCTCTGATTGGAAATTCGAAAGAATTAAACACTCTTCTGATTTGTGGTAAATGAAAGGTTAGCTTCTTATATTCCATATCAAGTTATTTATTTACAACTTGATTACTTAATGTTTGTTTAAACAGCATTTGTCTACCATATAATTATTTGGCATTAAATACCATTTATTTCAAAACAATAAATTATTCATATAAATAATTTCTTTTGATATAAGGGATGGCAAAAGTTTAATAGCAATATATTATGATCTCAGAAACAGTAATAGTTACAAAGTTGCAAGAATTGAAACTTGGTTTAATGAAATATTGTAATTACAGTGTATCTCAAACGACTAAAAGTTGAAGGTGGTAATATAACAGAATGAAAAATACTTTTTCTTAACAGGTAGCATTCTTCAAATATGTTATTAAGCTTGTATTGCTTTAAAGGTAGATCGAGACTTTGAACTTTTACATTTTGAAGTCACCCATAATTGTAATGCGATATTTGAATAAGTATGTCAAATTTCTATCCTTGTAAACAAGTTTTGTTTAATTTCATGGACTTTTATTGTTTCTGATATCACAATATTTTGCCATTAAATTTTTTCCACCTCATATATATACGAGGTGTTTTATTACCCAAGCAACATTTATCGGAAAAATAATGAAAATATAATTTTATGCTTAAAATAGCTTAAAATTAATCACATAAAATAACTATTTTACTAATTTGGGGTATAGTTTAATTAGTTTTTATTACTAAGAAAATCCTTTTGTCAGGTACTACATTATGACGTTATTATTATGTTACATAAACATAATAAAGTCATTGTTTTATTAATTATTATTTTTTTTATAAACTATAACACACCAAAATGACGAAATGTAATTTAAAGTAATATAATTCCTGCTTAAACGTAATATAAGAATATTACCGTTAAAGGATGAAATGTTAGTTTGCAACTCATAAAAACACTTGCTCCATATTTTTTCTCTTAAACAACGATATTGCACTTCGCTAAAAGTGACGAGCCTCATAAAATATGTTGATTAGTAAAAAAAATATGTTTTTTAAAAACGTTATTGAAAAATTAAGTAATCTTGTATATATTAATTAATATTATTAAAAGCATTAGTAATTTTGATAAAATAATGTATAGCGATAAATATTCTCTATGATAGGAACCTTTTTTTATTCATTTTCTAATTTTTTACTAAGTATCAATCTGTAAATAACAAATATGGTAATTCGAAAAAAAAATCCGTTTATTATATACTTTTTCACCAATAGTCAATATCTGAGTATAAGTAATAAACAGCAAAAAGAAACCTTAAACACATATTTACTTCTCCAGAAATTTTCTATATAAAAACCTAAAATATAAACTTTGTCATAACTACTTCGATCTTTCTCTCAAATTTGCTCGCTCATTTTGTTCTTTGGTGAAAAGTGAAAATCTTTTGTAATTGTATCAATAAGCGAAAGAAATGGTATGTTATACTTATAAGTGATAAGTATATTCTAAAAATATATCTCTTTTAAAATTACCATATGAACTAAAAAAATTTATTGTAATAAAATCGTTAAGGAAATCAGATAATACCACTTATCAGGAATAATTACCTTCAAATAACACAATCTATTATTAAAGTTACATTATAGTAGTTTAATAAAAAAAAAATTGGTTATTTTAACAGCATTACTTTATTCGAGATTTTCGTAATTTTGAGCTTATTTATGAGTGTGAAAATGTAATATTAAAAATTATTTTCTTCCCATAAAATTTGCTTAACAATAAATAATTATTTTAAAACTAAAAATTCACTTAGTCAGAAATCCTGAAACGAGAGTTTAAATCACTGAAAATGTTGCTTGGGTTTGCTTTTAAAGATTATTTAAAACAAGAATTTAAAATATACTTTATACACCCTGTGTGTGAAAAGTTTTATAACTATTCTAATAAAACCTTGATATAAATATGTATAAAATAATTTATTCTTTTTAAATGTAGAACACTATTAGAAATGCTTATTATTGGAAAAATGGACAGCAAAAACTATCGGTTAAATTAAAAAAAAGCGGATATTATTGTTCCTTCATCTCTAAAAAGCATATCTTCTGTCATGCTAATATAGCAATTATCTTATTAAAGTCTTACTGCTCATTCAAAAGATATTAAATATTATTTTTTAAATATTCATTCATTTAAGTAATTTTATTTAAAAAAGTGTTAAATACTACATTGGGAACAAATATATAAGGATGAGGAAATATCCTCGTCATTATAAATCCAATGGGTGACACCCAAAAATACTCTCAAGCAGAATTTTTATCTTCATGTATGTTCAGTGAGATTATTTTCTAAAGCTATGACATACCCATAAAGATAATAGAAAAAGCTGAGGAGATAGAACGCTAACTTAATCCACCCTTCTCTTTGGCACCTTGTAAGTACATCAGCATTCATAATACTAGTAGGATCATATATACCAGTCCCAGAAATCACTGGCCGAGTCCTGTACCTATTAATGTGGTAAGCAATGAGAGGTATATTCAAACAAAGTGAAAACCATTCTCCAGATGCAGCAAACAGGATGTTGAATAAGAGATGAAGTAGATATTCGGGCAACACCAACTACAACATAAATAATGTAATTAACATGATTACTATTTAAACAAGTATTATCTAAAGTCAAAGTCATGAAGACTAGTGCAAGCGCAATACATTCACTTCAAATTAAACGTATACAATGGGAAAATGGAATTGATTGAAATGCTAATAAGTAACTATAAGCATATAAATGGAATATACTTACCGGGTTTAAGCTATTACATTGATCAATAGGGTTTTTATAATCAGTTTTTAATTCATCAAAGGCTATAACGTGGAATAAGGAAAAGAATATTAAGAAAGCATCTCCTATAAGGGCAATAATGTATGTAAAAGCAGGAAAGTTAAATGCCATGCTTAAATTTCTTCGATAATTTGCAGATTAATTGAACTACTAAATTTCCGACAGCAACTTATACCGATGCTAAAGGTTATGAAACTAGCTCACTAGAAACTCAAAGCTACTATTTGACAGTTAACATTAACAGATAATTGACATTTCGAAACTTCAACCAAGTCGTGAATACGTTTTTTTGGTGCTTTTCCAAATGGCTCTGTCTCTGTTTAGGCTGTTGAAAAATAAAGATAAATATATTTGCATTCGCCGCATTAGACCTAGGTATAGATTGAAGCACATATTGGGGGTTGTCAATATTGTCACTATTGTCAGTCAAAATTAAGTTTTTATTTGTGATTCATATCAGAGGAAAAGTATAAAAATATTGTCTTAAATAAACCAATGTGGAAAATAAAATGACTGTAGCAGATTTTTTCGGTTGTACCTTTTTGGCTTTCGGGCCCCCTTTTGCAATGTTTGTGTTTACAATTGCTCACGACCCGGTAAGGATTATTATATTAATTGCAGCAGCCTTTTTTTGGCTAGTGTCTTTGCTCTTGTCGTCTACAATTTGGTTTGCTTTGGTTCCTCTTATAAGCACCACTCTAGAGTTTGCCATATTCTACACAGTAATATTGCAAGAAGTCTTCAGGTTTGTGATTTATAAAATTTTAAGAAAAGCAGAAAATGGATTGAAAAAGATTACCGATAACAGTGCGACGCTCATAGAAAATAAGCATATTCTGGCTTATGTGAGTGGTTTAGGATTTGGGATAATGAGTGGAGCCTTTTCCATAGTAAATATCTTGGCGGATTCAGTTGGGCCAGGCACAATGGGATTAAAATCGGGAAGCGAGATGTTTTTCCTTACCAGCTCTTGTATTTGCCTTTGTTTTATTTTATTAAATACTTTTTGGAGTGTGATATTTTTTAACGCATGTGATAACAGAAATTATATTCAGTCAGGATTTGTGGTTTGCTCACATTTAATAGCCTCTTATTTGACTTTACTAAACAGCCATGTTAATAGTTGGGGGTGTATTGTTCCCCTGTACACAATTTTGATTATTACAGGGTGTTTGGCTTTTAAAGTGGCTGGGGGATCCATAGCTTCCTTAAAGAGCTGTTTAGTGTTTAAATAAAAAAATAACTTGTATTAAGGTGTTCATTAATTGTATTTATTCCTTTTGGATATGACTAGTTAGCTTATTCTTAACAATATGAAAGAGAACTGCCTTTAAATAATTATTTAGATATGGTGTATTTGATAAAAATATACCTATTTTTTATCAATTGTAAAAGGTATTTGAATAATTTTTTATTTATAAAATTATATAATTATTAATGTATTAAATTTGATTGTAAATATAAGTATTATAAAAAATATAATGTAAACAATTTTAATGTACTTATTTTCTTTAAACTTTACTTTTTAAGTTTAAGTAAATTTTAAGTTATAAGAAGAAAGATTCATTAGTTTAAATTAAATTTAATATTATTTAACTAATGAAAATTTAACTTTGTCAGCTTAAAATATGTTTCAACAATGATGTAATCAACTTATTTGTTCTTCCTTTTAACTAAGTTTTAAAAAAACAAATAAGTAAATTTCAAAATTGAAGATTTCATTATTTTGTAAAATTGTTTCTGAAATATTTTATACTTTTCTTTTTATAATTTTCTTCAGTCATTTTTAGCCTAGTATAAATATGGATCATGAATTTTTATGAAACATTTTCATCATAATGGGGTTTTTTGACAAATTCTCCATTTTTTGAGGTCAGACGTTTTCAAATAGATGTTACAAGGAGACAATCATATAAAAACTACGTTACTAAATGCTTATAAATATCTGAACATTCGATCTAAACAGAAAAATCAGTTTACCATTTTTTTCTTATCAAGTAAGTCTGGAGATGGTACTTAAAAGTGGCGTGTAAAAATAAATGGCCAAAATGTTGCAAATATATTGATATTTTTTACATTATGAGATAAGTAATTTAAAAAAAGGTGTGTCATTCAATTCTTTTTGCTAGAAATTTGAACCAAGATTGTCACCAAAAGTTTTTAGTCAATTTGAAACACTTTTTGATTTGAATATTGCCAGATAATATTCTGAGCAGTCCAATGGTACTAATTTTCTACAATATTTTAGCAGAGTTTTTCATCACTGTCATCAGATACTACTTTGAATTAATTTAAAAATCTAAATCAGGGATGCACCGACTTTCACAGTTTTTGTCAATTAATGGCAGGCCGCAAAAAAACTATTTTACATATTTATGTAGTTATTTAGTATGTAATTACAATGTATAAAAATGCAAAAGGCAAATAAATTGCTATTTTATTATTAATTAGCCTTATGAATTTGCATTTATTTCATCTTTATTATTTGGTTCAATCTATTTGGTAGCTAACTGTAAAATAGATTCTAAATTTTATGATGACCCTAAGAAAATTGGACATTTTAGTGCATTATTCAGTAATGACTTATAACGGATTTTATTGAAACAATGGTAAACATTTAATATACATCTCGTGTGAAATGTATTTCTCATTTTGGAGTCCAATAAGTCAAGCTGATCATTTTATTTTTTTAAATTTGAAAAAAGAATTCGAAATCCGGTTGTTAATCAATTTGTCCAATATTCAATGGTTTGAAATCTGCACTAAGCTTTTCAGATTTTTTTGTAATTATGAAAGAGAATTACATCATTCCTTGATTTTAACTGAGCTTTGCATAAAAGATAACCTTTGGCCATATTGTTGAGCAACTATCTGATTTTTCCTTGTAGTCGAGTATTTAACATTTAGATGATTGATTAGTAATGTCTGTCAAAAAATCTAAGTCTAATAACCAAACCTAATGTTTTTATTTCAGGGATCTGTTAACTTTTTCAATCATAAATATGTCGATTTCATTAATTGCATTTAGTAATCACCATATTCGCTTTCAATGTCTTCAAGAAAGTTTTTAAATTGACGATAGGATGAAATGCTGAAATCCCTCGGTACTTAGAGCACAAGCTCTCTTTGTGAATTATACAGTGGAGTTTAATCAATTCACCACCTTTTCTTCCCAAATGTTGTTTTAGTAATGTCACTAATCCCGATCTAATTACTATCATAGAAGAAGCTCCGTTCGAGTCAGTGTCTGATATATTTGTTGAATTAAAATTCATTTTTGTGCATTGTTCTAAGAGTCCTGTTAACATAATAATTTTTAAGATAAATTTGCCTTTTTATATTATATTCCTTTAGGACAGCTATAGTATTTTTGCAAGTCAGATAAATATTCTTATTAACAGATTGCACAAAAAAATATTCTTCGGTCCAGCTATCTTGCAACTGTCTAATTTCCTGTAGAACGTTGCGCTTTCTGCTTGATCCTTGTTTATCCATCATGTATTTCATTAAATCGCTGCTGATAAAATCTACTGGATTAAAAATGTTCATATAGTATATAAACAAAATTTAAAAAACACTTACTTACTGATCTACTTGTTTTCCAACCAAACATTCAAATAATATCATCACCACACAGAATAATAATAATAATAATAATAATAATAAATAGCATTTATTAAGTATTGTGATATACCATACAATGCTTAGAAAGAGACGAAGTCTAGCTTATAGCTACTCCACTCAAACTAGAAAGCACAATGTTCTAATGATAAGGCCAAACGTAAATTTTTCTTTTCATAACTAAGTAATGTTGCAATTTTGCGATAGCTAAAACTGTGAATGATGGAATGAAAATAGTAGATGAAAAATTCGTTGAATGGCTTTGGTCTTTGTATTCATAACTTGAGCACACTAAAATGTACCGGGTTTGTATTTTTTGCGACTGTCCGCGTTAGTTCGACTAATTTAATAATTATTAGAAAACTCTAAAATTTGAATCGAATATTTGCAGGAAATATTTAGAACTCATTATTGCATTTTTTCACAAATCAAAACAATGTGTCTCAGTTGAGCGAAAAATTTTTAATGAAGCCATTGTTTAAATTATACAAATTATACAAATATTTATTTTGGATTTTATTGAGAGACATTCAATTAATTTCCTCTTTTATAGGCTTTTTATCATATTTTTTGACTTTTTGTAGTTAAACAGAACAAAATTATTCACTTCAGATTTAAATTTAAGTCTAACTATTAAACAATAAATTTATTTTATTCAACTGTTGCTGGTATTGTGACAGAATGTTGCTATCAATCAGATTTTACTTTTTTATTTTTAATTATTCATAAAGCTGTTTAATATTTGATATATTTCATAATATTACTTGATCCGTTCTACGACTTTTGTGGTACTCAAATAACATTTACCTAGTAATTTTGTGAGCTGCTTCTAAATACTTCTTGGTATAAATGTTACATTTTTTTCTATAATGCCATGCCCGCTGTTTAAAATCGTATGAATAATTTTCGTTAAAATAATTACGAAATGCTTGGGTTTCTACATTTTCTAAAATGTGTTAGACGCTAAAAATAAATTTAAAAAAAAATTTCGTTTCGAAAAATTTTTCTAGTGCTATTAGTATCGACAATTACAAAGGCGAATATCAGACTGATTACAATAAAATAATTTGTTTTACACGGTGTTCTTGTAAAAACGCTGAAACTACTGATTCTCAGATGATGTCGTGAAGTTCCCGGAATTAATTCGGAATTTTACATGATGTAATTCCTCCCTTCCCAGAGAGATCCATTCAGGGTGTCGGTCGTTATTCCTCATCTTCGATCTCGATTCTAAGGGTTGGTTGGTCGGAAGTTGATCTTTGGTTCCAATATTTAGATTTTACCATCTTCATCAAAACGATGACGGCTGCAATGATGACTACCCAGAGAAAAAACGTCCAAGTGAAAAAGGTTGTTGTCAAAAAATCACTTAGGACGAGTTACTTTTTCATGAATTACATACAAATGACCCACTTACCAATGGTAAGTGAAATGAGATACCTAAAATTGCAGTGGATTACGTCTATTAACTAATTCTGTATTTAGATCTCCCCAAGTGAAAAATTTAATAGCCCTTAGTGAAACTGATCCCTGCCAATAAGATCGCTCAACGTAAGTTACTTAGATCAATAATTTTTGAAAGGCATATTTTGACAAGTCTAAACAACTTCATACCACAAAACATTGCAATCAACCACTATTAAGGTGTTCTTCTTTCTTGTCACTTGCATGAAGTATCTCCACTGTTGTTTCCATTACTTAATGGTGGCTGGTTGAAATGTTTGTGATATGAAGTTGTTTCCCTTTGTCAAAATCGGTCAATATGTTTGTCTTCGAAAATGTCTATAGTCATAAAACTGATCAGACTGATAATAATAAAATAAGCCTTGTAATATGGAGGAAATTCAGATAAGTACAATTTATCTTCTCATATTTATTTTTTATTATAACAAAGATGTATTTTTGAGGTTTTCTCTTTTTGTAAATCTTTCCATTTCTAATTTTTTTTTGTGAATACTCAGCGATACATCTATTTGTTTTTTCTATCACAGTTCTAGATGATCTTGTGCAGATGCATCATGCGCGGTTGTTGAATTATGTCTTTTTCTAAGGCTAGAGTACTTTGTCCAGCTAAGCTCTCTTACTTTTTCTTTAAATTTAAAAACCCTAAATCTGCCAAATTTTTCAAATACAACCACCCAAGACCACCGTGTTATATACATTTGTATATAATTTCATTAAAAATTATTAATGAGGGTGAATTACTTACCTGTTTCTACCTGTCAATCTCCTAATAAGGCCAGGAAAAACGTAGGCAACCAAACTGTATATATAATTTCTCGGGCTTGTGACCCTAAAATTTTATTGTTCACTTTTGTGGTCATTGTGAATCCGGCAACATTGCACTACCTCTCGTCACCTTCAGTATTACGAAGAATGTCACTCGAATGACCAAAAGCACCATTTATTTTGATTCGGTTACTGCGCACTCTGAACTCGCGGTTTCAGATATTCTTGACGGATAGTATGTCGGGATATATAACGGTAACTATTGCAAATTTGGTTTATAGCAGCAATATATTTCATAAAAAAATTTCTTATCTGGTTTGTACTCGTAAATGAGGGAAGGTCGAAATAAGTGGGGATTTTGTACTAACAGCTAAACAAAATCTTGATTTGCACTTGCTATTCATAGATTTAGATTTTAAGCAAGCCTATGACACCATCATACGAGAAAAACTTTATTAATCATTAGCAGAACTGAAAATCCCAATGAAATTAATTAACCTATTAAAACTGACTTTTAGAAACAAAAAATAGAATTCAATTGTAAGGAAGTACTTTCCTAAATAAATCCCCAAAAGTGAGAGACATCTTCGTACCCATTTTCGATTCAACAATAAGCAAACACAACTTTAATTTTCTGAATACCGGGGTGTGAATCAAAAGGATTCATTGCCAAAAGGTAAAATAAATTTAAAAACACAACGATGTACGAAGTATTCGTTACAGTGTCATCAATAGAAAGAACTGGAAACAAGTAGTGGAGAAGATAGAAGTCATGCAAGGTCCTGAAAGGCCTTTAGAGCTGATACATACATGTATTGATAATTTGACCGAACAGAATGGGCACAAAGTATTACCTTTTTCTCCCTATCATTGCATATTCAATTGATTTGGGAAATTTCAAAACAATAGACATATTGCTAGACTCGGCAAAATATACATTTAAATATGCGATCAGAAGAATCCATAACTATTATCACAGAAATATTGGCAAATAATTTTAAACATAAAGAGTACATTTTGATAGGGAATGATAGGGAGCGAGTATCAGGTATTAGATAGAAGAAATTCTTTTTTTTTAAATCCTCTAACTCTTTTTAACTATTTATTTTAAACACTGAATGTAATTATCAAGTTCGTTGGAATGATATTTCCAAAATATATTTCTTACGATCATCTACTATATTCAGTATGTGCCAACCCCGTCGAGTAAATTTAAATACGTCATTAATGGTATTCATCGATATTTGTTTTGTATAGGACATGGTTTCACTTGTGGGTTGGTACGCCAACGTGACCACGTGAAAGACAGAAACGGCGGAGATTTTTTACAGGTATACAGTGATTAATCTTACTTTTGACTGATCGTTTACACCAGCGTTTCTTAACCTTTCAGTATTCGGGGCCCAATTTTCAAAAACAATTTTTATGGCGCCTCCCTACCTTTCATTTTCATATAATAAAATACGACGTATATCATACGTTGAAAATTTTGACCCTAATATAGGGCCTAGACTCTAGGCCTAGAGCCCTAATATAGAACTTAATTACATACCTTCAAAATAACCGAGAATAGGTGAATCTATTGAAACTTGGCAATGCCGCTCCGCTACATCCCATATAGGTAAAGCGTAAAGCCAGAATCGATGTTTCTCATCTGCTCTTTGTCATTTACTACAGATATCGAATATTCTCACGGCTTACCGTCGCTACGAGAAGTTTTGACCGTGGTTTCGATTTGTTTGGAATATTATGGAAGATCTGCTCGACAGCTAAGCAAGCGTGTATAATTGCTGCGGCTGTTAGAGGTACCGGTCAGTTTTAGTCGAGTCGCGGTACCAAATTTTGTAAGTTTTTTGTAACTGTACCGTATTTTCGTATAATAAGATATTTACCTAAATTTTGGATTTACCACTACTAAAATAAATGAAGAAGAAAGACCTATGTGCGTCGTTTGTTTAAAAATTTTGGCAGCAGACAGCATGAAACCTAATAAACTTAGACGCCATTTGGAAACACTTCATAGTGAGTACGTTAACAATCCCCGAGAATTCTTTGAATTGAAATTAAAGTTACATGAAAAACAAACATCATTCTTCAAAAAAACTTTGTCTGTGAACGAAAAAGCTTTACTTGCCTCTTACAAAGTATCATATAAAATAGCCAGATGTAAAAAGGCTCACTCCATTGGTGAAGATCTTATTCTGCCAGCTGCGGTGGAGATTGTAGAAACTATGTTTGGAGATAATTTTACCAAACAATTGCAATCCATACCTCTTTCAAATGATACTGTTGCCCGCCGAATTGGTGATATAGCCGAAGATGTACAGCATCAGCTTCTTGAAAAGTAGCTTGACAACAGATAGCAATAAAGACGCTCATTTAATTACCTATGTCCGATTTTGTGATAGTATATCGGCAGTAGAAGTACACTTTTCTGCAAACCTACATAACTCAAAGCAACAGCACTCGCTTTGTTTGATATTTTAAATGATTTAATTAATGAGGCAAACATAGAGTGGAAGAATTGCGTTGGAATATGCACCGATGGTTCTCGTACAATGTCTGGAAGATTCCAAAGTGTACAAGCACTTGTGAAACAAAAATCTCCGCACTGTGTCTGGACCCATTGCATGATCGACAGGGAGGCTCTGGCTTCCAAAGAAATGAGTCCTGGTCTTAACATTGTGCTAACAACGGTTGCAACTGTAATAAATTATATAAAAATGACACCCATAAAATCAAGAATCTTTAATGCACTTTGCAAAGATATGGGTGCAGAATATTCGACGTTGCTATTTTATTGCGAGGCCAGATGGTTATCGCGTGGGAAATTTTTACAACGTGTTTATGAGTTAAAAGAGGAAATTGTCACTTTTCTAGAAGAGGAAAACCGCCCGGATGCCGAAAAATTTCGAGATGCTTTATTTGTGATGAAATTGAGTTACTTGGTCGACATATTCGAGAAATTAAATACCCTAAATCTACAACTCCAAGGAGCAAACACACATATGTTGGATACCAGTGATAAAGTTAGTGCTCTTTGTAGAAAGTTGGAGCTGTGGAGTAGAAATGTGAAACAAAAAAATCTAGAAATGTTTGCAAATGTGAATGAGTATGTCAAAACATACAAAGAAGAAGAACAGTATGCGAAAGATGTTTTTGTAACAATAAAAAGTCATTTAGCCATGTTGGCATAGAATTTAAAAAAGTATTTTCTTGCTGACAACAAATTGGTAGTAAGTTACGAGTGGGTTAGGGATCCATTTCGAACTATTCCCGAAGGTCTCTCAACTGCAGAAGAAGAAATCTTCATAGACTTTACTGGAAGCGGCGAAATCAAGAGAGAATTTAGTAACAAATATCTTTTTGAATTTTGGCCGGGAGAGGATGATGCCTTTTCTCCACTGAAAACAAGAGCGTTTCGTATATTATTGCCATTTTCAATATGCTATAGTTCTCGCCGTTTACTTAGATGTACTAGACAAGCGAGACAGCAATATCTATTATTTCACGTAAGACAGCAGTTGGTTAAGTGCGCTCGAACGAACACCCAATTACAAGAAGTACTCAGTAGCGGGCTAGGTTTAGTCTTTTGATAATGTCTCATCAAAGTGAAAACAAGCGTAAGCTTCGTCTACACGGACAAACTCGTGAAGTTATATTTAAAGTGTACAATTATTTTAAAACGGTTAAAAGTGAACAAGACACTCTAACAGATGTAAAGATAAAAACATCAGAAGTGATAGGTAAGATAAAATTTAGATTTTATTAACATCACATTTTTACTTTTTGCATAATTATTTGGAATCAAAAACCACATATTTTTTATTTGAAATATGACGTTTCGACGAAGTAAATAGGTATAATGTGGTATAAAATAAAGTTTTTTAAAAAAATTAAATTGTAAAAATTCCTAAAATCCTTTTATCAAAATATAGATTTAATGTATATTAAAACAAATGATGCATTATTTATATAATGTCGAAACGTAATAATGAAACTATGAAACCATTTTAAATATTATTTTACTTTCATTGACCGATCCCAATTAAAAAATTTTTAAATTATTATATATTTCAATCTTTTTTTATACAAATTATAACGATTCTCTTTCTGTGTTCTTTATAGGAGTTTCTGATGCTAAAGTGGAAAGAATTATTCATGAAGGGCAAAAATCATTGGAGAATCTTATTATTTAACTCAAATTTGTAAAGTTTCTTTCATAACCGTCATTGTTTGTTTCTTATGTTCTGCCTTTTTTTTATTAAAACCACTAAATTTCATGTATTACAGTGTTTTATTTAACGGCAATGAACAAATTGAATGAAAGTAATACCGGATATAAAAAAGCACTTCCTTAAATCTTAGTCTCTATCGTAATATTTTTTCGAAACTTCATGTTCATGAAATTAGAAATCGATAAACCTTCTATAAGTGATTGTTCATTAAAAGTACATTAAAAAGTTTAAGTCAATTCGATTAGAAAAAAAAGACCTAAGACTACATTATCTTGAGGCATTAAAAATGCAATTGTTTACAACTACCATTTGACAAGCAATTATTGTAGTAGAGAAAAACGTTAGCAAAACTTATCTTATTTTGCACATTTACTTAATAAATAAATGTACGATAAGTACCGACGCCACTGCCAATGGAACCTTATTTGTTTGACCAATGGTTGTCGCTCGGGCGGAGTTAAAATAACACTAGATTCGATTTGGTACATCTAAGTAAACGGCGAGAACTATACCTTTGCGAAGCCGGATTTTCTGCGGTGGCTGCTTTAAAGACAAAATGTAGGTCTCGACTGAATATAGACGAAGAACTGAGAGTGGCTATTTGTATTATAAAACTTTCGTTTGAAAAACTTTCAGTCACTAATAATTATTAGTACTGATGTGTTTATTATTAGTTTCATTTGGCATTTGACAGTACCTACTGATACCATCATATTTATAATAATTAAATAGTATATTAGTTTAAACGTGTACTGTACTTACTTAATTTTTTGTTATGTCAGAATGAATATCATTAAATTTTTTTTAACAGTAATTATTGTTTTTTTTTCATTTTGATGAACATCCCCACGTAGAGTTATGGTGCCCCACAGGTTGACAAACGCTGGTTTACACAGACGATAGGAGAAACAGTCTAAGGCTACATTTTCATATAAGCTTAACTTTCAATACGCCATAAGATATGGTAAATTTAATTAAAGCCAATAATGTTTTGCGAATTCTGCCTTTTTTTAAATTCAAACATTTAATGCGACTCTTATATTAATAATGATCAATTTCAATAACGGTAACTCTGTTAAACTCAACGTCCAAATTAATAAGACTCGTGATGTTTGCATTGAAATAATCATCAACAGTAACGTATTTTAAACCTCCAAAGTAGTCCAATACTTCTATTTGCTCCAATTTTACTTTAGCTACGTAAAACTTGTGATCTAAAAAACAAAAAGAAGTTGCATACCAAATATAAATCGACCATGAAAAATCATACCAGATGGCCAATTTTTCATTGATGGGTGTTTGTCAAAGAGAGCAGCTTTACCGAAATCGTACTCCGGTGACGAATCTTTTATCTGCAATAAACCAAAAAAGAAAGTTGTATTAACAATTATTATAAAGGGAGATTCATTGAGAAATACCGAACTACTACTAGACGCAAGACAAAATTTTATAAATCATTAAATTTTCTTCAAAAATCCTGTAGAAGGATATTTAGGCATCAATCACTTGTGAGACATGTAGTTAATAATAGCGAATGTACGAGAATAGTTATTTATTTTATTAGTGGGATTAGGGCATTATTAATATACGATGCGGTAGTTTGCAACAGCCTGAGTATGTTAATAGCCACACGAATTAAAATACAACATTTTATCTACGACTGCCAATAATTATCAACAACTGCAAACGACATCAAAAGTAGAATTCGTTAGAGGGCGTTGTATACGATTCTTGTGTTTTCCTTTACAAAATAGTAAAAGTAAACTAAATATTTACAAACAAATTTACGCAATGAAAACTCGAAAACAACTCCATCATGATAGCACAATTATGATTAATTTTAATTTATTTTACTGCTTTGAAAGGTTCACTGTTTTGCAACAGAGGTCGTATTCCAATTATACTCCGACCAATTGAGTTTATATGAACTTGAATTTATAGACTGGCCTGAGTTTCTAGAAAACTCATTAATATGAGTGAGTCTGAATCTAAAAGTTTTACATCAGATATTGAATGAAGATTGTGCAATGAAAGTAAATTCGTTACTAATTCCACAAAAATCACGAATAAATAGCATAAATAACAATTTGCAGGTAGTTTTGGTTTTTGGACTTTGTGGAGTATGCAGGAAGGATTAACTCACTAACATGCAACTTAAAGACTTGAAAGTGAATTTGTTAAAACTTATGGAGACAGAAATTTAGTAAAAATAGTACGAAAATACATAGTAATATGCCCCTCTAATACCGATTACAAAAACTTCTTTGTTGGTTACAGAAATAACAAATGCATAAAATTGCCATTGGCATTAACACAACTGGTAGCATATTAAAAAAATGATTTTTTTTGAGATTGCAAATGTAAAAGATTGTACCGGCCACTGCTTGCAAACTCAGGAGTGGATTTATTAAGAGTAAAAAGATACGAAGGATAGAAAAGCAATACTGAGCGATACATTGAAACATCCATAGAAAATAAAAAAGGAATAACTACAAAATTCTAGAAGACAAAATTTTGTAAATGGACATAACTACAGTAATAATTTGAAAATTATTAGCTCTTCACTAGAACGCAGTCTTCGTCTGGAGCGAACTTGATAAAATGCAAAAATGTTGTTATCAATATTTATAAATGATTGTTTTCAAATTTTATTAATACGTTAGAGAGAATCATTGTCCGTTGTTTTCTCACCATTATTTTAATATGGGTAACGAAGACATTTAAATATAGAAAAAAATAATAAATACGTAGAAGAAGAATAAATCATGCGCTATATAACTCGTATCTTTTCGCAAAGGCTGACAGGTAAAGATTACCTAGATTTTCTTCAGAATAATTTGCCAGTGTTATTACGTGGTGCGATATGAACGTAGACGAAACGTTGCTTTCACCATCTTGTAGATTAAAATAAGATAATTTTTAAAGACCGGATCCATACATTAGAACGAATATTCGCGCCAAATTAGAACGTTGTCTTGTTTTTCTTGAACCACCCACACGTTGCTAAACGTCGACTGAATAGAATGCTAATGTGTGGCCGCGATCTCTAATGTTGGCGCCAATGTCTCTTATATTTGACGAGAAAACCGACTCGCTTCGTATACGCTCCAACGTTATCGCCAGGGCTGTCCCCACTCTTATTTCACCGGTACACACATTGGGCCTTATATCTGCACGTATCTATAATATTATTGGAACTTAATTTACATGAATTATGAATGGAAATGTAATACATTAATGTTTGGTTGTCTATTGGAATTAGGTCGCAATTACAGCAATGTACATATTCCTTGTTGCTTGCTCACACTAATCTAGAGCGAAATTATTAAATAATTAAATCACGACAACCATACGTTGCGACGCTTTTTTATCAGTCAACTGTATATCATCGTCTTTAATAAAAATGAAACTTCAATTTAGCATATATTTTTTTTGTAAAACAAGATGAGAGTAAATGATAAATATTAATACACCTGTTTACACGTGGCAACCTAGAGGTTGCGGCTGACTGAAATCTAACAACCATTATTTTTCACATTTTGCACATCATTTTCTTTCGAATATTAAAAAACATATAGATGAAAATAAATTAATTACAATATCTTTAATTAAAGGTAATTGCGGCCATTTTTAATAGACAACCAGATATCAACGTAGTACACTGCTGTTAATTACCCATTTAAATTAAGTTTCAATAAGATAGCATATCCCTGCAGAAATTTACAGCCGGATTTTGGGTTAATGGGCAGATGTAGTTCAAATGTTTTCTACTATGACATGGAGTAGCGAAAAATGCGACCGGCGCAGTCTACGAAAAATTACTTACCCTTATCAATTTTCCTGACATAAGCACTTTAGCACAACGCGGATCTTGAGGATCGAAATTTTCGGTTTCACAGTAATTTGTTTCCGCCAACGCTGCCATAATCGTAATATTATTGTTACTCTAAAAATTGTAATAAAATAATTTAATTTTATTTGCAAATAATAACAATAAAATTACCTCAATGTCATGACCAGATACGTCCATTTCCGTCATATAAAGGTAAGGAACTCCTGTAGACTTGCGCGTAGTACCATCGCTAAGTGATTTCAGAGTAACGAAAGGGTATCCTTTGATTTTGTCTTGAGTAGAAATTGTTGCTATAGAAACCCAACCTGAAATTACAATGTTTCTTTTAGTCACAACATGGTCCCCTCTAGGAATAAAAGTAATATATGCACAATCTAAAGATAATTGTGACCTCGTTTCCCAAAATCGTTATTATCTGAAAATAGTTACAAAATGCAGATATAATTTATTGAAATGAAGTTCTACAAGTAATTTACAACATATATGCAATCAGTAAGAATAAATATATTTTTCCACTTTATACAGGGTGGCCAAACGAAAACGAAACAGCCATTATCAGGAACTGCGTGAACGTTTAAAAAAACGCAGAGACCTGTCGATTTTTGATCAAAGGGGGACACTTTTTCCGGTATTTTCAACTTCGCTGCTTACAGCTCCAAGTAATTTATTAAAAAGTATTAGGCCGAATTTTAAAATTTAAAGACTGTTGTAAAGAGAATTGAAAGGGCTTTAAAATGATACCTTACTCGACCCCTAATGCCATTTAAGTATTTTGGGGCGATTGTTACCCTCGCTTGGAGGTGTAAGCAGGGACGTCGAAAATACAGGAAAAAAGTGTCCCCCTTTGATCAAAAATCGACGGGCCCCTGTGCTTTTCTAAAATGTTAACGCAGTTCCTGATAATGGATGACTCTGTTTCGTTTTCGTTTGGCCACCCTGAATATTGTAAAAGGTCTAATTTGTAATGCGCCAATTATAGTGCACTCTACTTTGGGGTCCGCTAATTTTGTAATGGGTTTCTTGAATTTAAAATTTTATAGTAATGTTTTATTGTTTATAGTTATGGCCGGTATAAATTTAATGTTTCATATGAGAAATAATTGACTACTAATATCAGGTTGAGTTCAAATGAAAAATATGGTTCAAACAATTAATTATTATATAATTATCTAAATGTATTTTCAAACAAAAAAAAATATATATATAAAAAAATAAAATCTACAACAGTTTGTAGTTTTTAGTTTTTTGTGCTGTACGTAAAAGTCCAATTCCTCTCACTTCCTATGTGTCAACTCAAAATGTCCGACAAATCACGAACGTTGATTCAAATAAATACTTTAATAGTCCAAATATTCCTTCTAGTAGGAGTCCATCCATAACAGGTAAGGTTTATTCACTTCTATTGATCGCACTATTGTCTTATTCTAACATCTTTGCTTTATTAGGTTACACATAATACAGTTTATGTTTATGTAATAATCTCAATAATTAACTGAATGCTTCAGTTATGTACTAACAGGCAATATTAATAATTTTTAGTTTGATTACTTTTCTTTAAGAAACATTGAATTAGGTTAAGTAATTTTAAATTTCTTACGAACAATGATTTTTTTTCGATCCGGTTTGAAACAGAAGAGAGAGTTCTGCCTAATTCCGACAGAGCCTAAATCATAGCAAGCATTCTTTATATTTAATTTTTTTAGTTTTGTCACTTAATAATTTTGAACATCTAATAAATTATAATTACAGTAATATGAATTTTACTTATTTTTGGTTGTATCCAAAGAATGAAGTATATACGTATATAGCAGCCGCGATTAGATGAAAATCTTCTTCACTTTTAACTGAATGATGCTCAACCGTATCAGACCCTACAAAACAGACAGTAACTAGATCAACCTTATCCAGAAAAATGGATTGATCACAGAGGAGCAGTCGAATTGCCACCGCAATCACCGGATTTGACGCCGCTGGATTTTTTTAGGGACTACATCAAATCGGTCGTTTATAAGATACAATCAGTAAATCTACAATACTTGCAACAACGAATTAACAACGTTTCTCATTCTATCACTCGTGAGATATTCGAAAAAGTGAGATAAAAACTTGATTTTTCTTTTTCTCTTTTCAAAAATAAAAAATGTGTCATCTCAAATATTTTTTTGTATGCAGTGTACAAAAATCTTTAAATTAAAGTATCACATGATAGGGGTTGTAATTTGAAATTTTGGAGTTAGGGTAGTTACTCCCCTGTGGGGAGAATTTAGAAAACTGCTGCAATAACTAAAAGTTTTTTGCTGAAACTGCTTTTGTGTTTTGTAAAATAAAATTTAATCTTTACAGCTAAAGCTAATCCGAAGTTTTGAAATTGAAAATGTGCATGAATTTTTAGAAATAAACTGCCAAAAGTATATTTGATTGACATTTTAGCCTAACAGTATGGGCACAAAGTAGTACGTTTTCTTCCCTACCATTGTATTTTCAATCCCACTGAACTGATTTGGGTTATTTCCACCCTACGACATGGCGTATATGAAATAAGTATTTTTATAGTCTCTGGAGGCAGACATTAATTTCTTGTAAACTGCTCTTGTTATGTAAAAATGCGTGCATATATCTTTGTACTGGATGTTCGAAACATTTGAAACTTATTGAGTGATTATGTACTTAGAACGGCCCTGTAGCCACAATTTCCAGTGATCTGTTTTTGTAAAAAATACAAACTCAATTCAATTTTTGGGATGCTTCTCTAGATAAGTTAAGTAAATTTTATTTCAACCAAAACATTAACAAAAATCTCTGCAATACAATTTTGTAACCCCCAAAACGCTCATTGAATGTAACATTTTGGTAGTACAAATGTCTACGGAAAAATAAAAAGTAAATGAGTAGATTCAGTTTTTCCAGCTCCTTCGAATTATAAAAAGTGATTTAAAAAAATTCGATATACAGGGAGTTGTTTTTTGGAAAGATTAATTCCTGGATTTTCTTTTTGGTAACACTTTGCTAGATTTTCCAGGTAATGGTTAATATGTGCACCAAATATTAAAATAATATACAAAGAGCTCCGAAAGAAATAGGCCAAATTAATAAAACACCGAGTATCTCAGTTACAAAGACCCTTTAAATATTTGGTTATTTGGAACCACCTTAGTGACGTCCTTAGTTAGGCTTTTTCCCAATGAAACACCCTGTAAAATAAATATAATTACCTGTGTTATGAATGATATACCGGGCCATGAGAGCTGCTTGCCATGGTGCTGGTGGCTGCCTTGGCACAACTATATTTTTACCGAACACACCACAAACGGTCGGCAAAATAAGTAACAACAAATAAAGCATCTAAAATAAAAATATTGTTCATTTCATTTTGAGCTAACAGTTTGCTTACTTTAATAATAAAAGAACAATGTTATGGCCGATTCACGAAGTTTGTTTTGTAAAAACTGTTTTCCATCTAAGTACTGGTAAATAGTGTACTCATCAATAATTCCGTAAGTGATTAATAGATCAAATAAGCGTCAAAAGGTCAATTTAATCAAGGACTACGTAAATTCTGAATAACAATAGCAGTTTGTTGGACGCGATAATTAACCAATTATGCTGATCATTATAATTTGGTAAATTTTGACCTAAATCATCTCATTTTAAGAAATGAAACATGTACATTTCAATTAAATAGATTAGAATTTGTTTTTAATATAAAGCGCTTATTTTAACGCTATACAATTTAAATTTGAGATATATTTGCGGTTTCTTACAAAAAAAAGTTTCGACTTTTATGGGACTAGCGAATTTCTTGAAAATTCTTTATTTTTATTAAATATAAATACTCCTGATATACGCATTTGGCATCTGTTCAATATTACGAAATACGGAAACTAAGTTCGACAATTTACATTTAAAGATTTGTTTGAAGGAAGAATAATTTAATTGTAAAAAGGGCAGCAGATGAGGAAGAAGAGAACAAGAGTGCAATAAAAGATAAAATAACAACGATAATGCAAAAAAAGGGGTTAGCATTAATACAACTCAAGATTTGGGCGTAACAAGCAGAATTGGGAAACAACAAAAACAGAAAAGAGCAATACATATAAAAATCACAAATGAATGTATGAAGCCAATGATCCTAAGAAATGTAAAATCATTGAAGGGTCGGGCATGTAGATTGATGAGGATTTCCCTAAGGATTTCCCTTGAAGAAAGAAGAATATTAATCTCACAAAAAAAAGAAAGCAAGAGCCAAAGGATATAGGGCGAAAATAAGTACAACAAATTAGTAATCAATAACGAAGTATATAATATATGTAAGTATGGGTTTATGAAGATGAAATGTAAAGCGAAAGGAGAAAGGAAGTAGCAGTAAGAAAAGAACAGCAAACGAAAAATCACTAAAAGACTCTTTTAAGGAATAACTGAGGAAAAACATAAAAAAACCAATAATTGAAGTAAAAGATAGATCCGATGATGAAAAAGACTACGAAAAAGGAAAGAGAAAAAGAAAAGAAATATATATAAAAACAGGTACAAAAACCAAAAGTGAAGAAAATAATAATAAATTATAGATATGGACTTGGAATATAGGCTTCAAAGAAGGAAAAAGGATAGACATTTTAGAAGATATTGAAGAGTTCGAGATTAGTATCTAAGGGCTAAAAAAACCGAAAAACCGGGAAAAGGAAACAAAGATAGCAAATAATCGCTACCTAAACTATTCTGGCATACCTACAATAGAACCTGTAAAAAAAATGAAGTGGGAATAAACGTAATACGAGATAATAAAATATAAAGCAATAAATTCCAGAATCGTGCAATTGGAAATAGAGGTAAACGGAACAATAACTGTAATCCAGATTTATGCACCAGTGGAGAGAACAATGAGAAAATATTTTCTCTAACCAGTTACAAGAACTGTTAGATGAAATAAAAGAAATCCTGGATAAGGGGCGATTGAAATATCAGAATAAGAAAAGAGAAAGACAGAAAAACACAGGCATAGGAAGTGCAGCAGGATATTGGTGATAACATCACTAATAGGAATGGGCAAAGTGTGTTACAGATGTGTCAAATAAATGAGTTTATGAAGGAAATACATTTTGGGATTAACCAATGGAAGAACGTTACACTTTTATAACCATTTACGTCTAAACACAAACTATTTCTTCGCAATTCAGCAAAAACTTTATGCAACATTTTCGGAGAGTTGTCGATCTCTTCACACTTTTCTCTTATGGGGCTGAAGTAGTATTTCTCTGGTCGCATGTTCCGTTGCACAATCTTGTTGGAAACACTCATTTTGTAATTCCTCATCATTGATTTATAAATGGGTCGAGTATCTCATTGCGATATCATGCAACAGCAAGTATACTTTAAAACAAAATGGGACCTTCAAAAAATGAGACCCATCAATCTCTTTCGACGTATTCCAACTCAAATATCAACTTTTTGGGGATGTAACAGTTCTTCGGCAAAAAATGAGGATTTTCAGGTAAAAGTTTACTTTAGGGTACTGGCGAATTATTTGAATTTCCTTTTCAACGGTGTTTCCTTTTCCAAATGCAGTGTATTCCCTAACCACGTGCAGTGGGTTGTTTCCCGCATTAGGAGTTAACAGTTTTATGGTTTTTTACATTAATATCATATACTCAATTTTTTCCGGTTGATATTAACGACCTTGTGCATCCACTTGAATTTGTTCCAAGTTTATTTTTCTACATCCTTCTCCTTTATTTTCACTTAATTTTCAAATCCTTCTGGAGTTTTCTTTTTCCGTTGTACCAGTTCCTTATTTTCTTTATTAAGATACTCAAGTATTTTTGGGGACTCAGTTTGCCTCTTAAGTTGTTTAATTTTTTTCCTCCCATATTTCTCCCCTTATCATTGCTAAGACACTTTCGAGTACTAAAGTGTTATTTAATATATTTATAATTATTATGTCATCTGCTCAATTTTAATTTTTAAGTTTTATTTTCACAATTTAATTAACTTAGTTTATACATTTACTTTTAATAATTTTTTATCACACATCAACATTTAATTATATGTCTAAATTCACATTTGATTATTATTATTATTACTAGGATTCTATATTTGGTAAGTTGTAAGTTTCCTTCATTATTTGAATTATTTTTATAGTAATTTTAGACCTGAAGGTGGCTTTATTAGCCGAAAATAGTCGTAATTAATTGTTTTTCACCTTTTGAAATTAAAAACAATTTTGCGGTAAAGATATTGAAGTTTTGATTGTTTTTACATTCCACATTTGAGAAAATGGATAATCTTGATCATAATAATATCTAATGAAGATATTCTTCAGACATTTTTATAAATAACGGAAAAACATGAAAATTACCCAAACCTTTAAAATTTGCAGTGTTAGTAAAATAAAATAAAACGAAAAAAAAAATTATACATGAAATCTCTTTGAATACGATCATAGGATTTTTAATACAAATCCCGTTGCACGTCATATATCAATTATGAGATCACGACCCTGCAGTGTTGTCGGCTTGTCTAAATTGTCGAGGAATGTAGGAAGTTTCAAAAATGTAAGGTTAGGTTATGTTGTTTAGCTTTATTATTATGAAAAATTAATTTATTGAAGCGTATATGAACAATATATGATCCTCACACTCAAGACACTTCATCCTGCCAGTTTTAAAGTACATTTGAAAAATGATTTATTAGCAATCTACAACTGTGATATTCTTCTTCTTCTTGCTGTATTATCTACTTTTAATATTCAATAATCTGTTATAAAAATCGTTATATTATGTTGTTTATTTGTACTATATTTTTATTAAATAAATAAAATAGGCTATAAGTTAACTATCTAGCAAAGCAAAAAAATAAAGACAATATTATAAAATTACCGAAAACTTGGTGAAAACACACAACTGGTTGACGGCCGGACGTCAGAAATCGTTGAAATATTTCAATCTAAATACTCGACAACGTTGCATCAAGGCATGCCAATCGCTACAATGTCATTTCTTCATCATAAATACGAGTCCCATGGGCGTAGAAAATTTCAAAATTATTTAATGTAAATTATGGTTTTTTGACTACTAAACATATAATAATGATTTATAAACTTTATATTATAAAGAATAAGACGCATATAAGCCAATATAATTGAAATAATTCTAAAATTATCAAAATAATTACGATTACTTTTTCGGTTTTTTAGTACTGTGACTACGTTCATGAGTCCTCGTGAATTTTCGTGATGTTTCGTATGATTTATCTTAGTTAGGGAAATTTTAATTAGTTGGCAGTACTATGACGAAAGAGGTACGTCACTCCTGACGTGCAACGGTATTTGTACTAAAAATCCTATATCTATTGTATGCACTGGTCCAAAGTTAGAGCCAAATAATTTAAAGTCACGTGGAACAAAGTCACTTTTTATTTGAGATAAAAATACAAATTATAACACAGCAGTTGTTCATTCTGGAGCACTAACATGTAAGTATTACTTGCATTAATTTTTGTTAATTTGTCCAAATTCTAGAGCAGTCCAACAAAATAGCTGATCAAGTTCAATATGGGCATGTGAGGTAAAATAAAGCAGTTTCCCAGTTTCTACGTTATTTTATCGGCGTTTAATTCAATTTGCTAGTGTTTACAGTTCCTTTTGTATATTTTAAATTCACTAATACAGCTTTGTGATTTACCTGATATACGAGGGCAACCTGAATAGTTTCCGGAATAGGCAAGAAAAACACGGTATTGGTATGGTTTCTTATTTTAATTTTTCGATGTAGTATCTTCAAAGATTAATACACTTTTTCAAACGGTGCTCTAATTTATTCAAGCCGTCGGAAAAGTAGGATGTCTCGAGATCCGCAAAATAGGCATCTGTGACCTCCTCATTTGAGGCAAATCTCTTTCCAGCCAGCGATTTCTTCAGGTTTGGAAATAGAAAAAAGTCACTGGGGTCTAGGTCCGGTGAATATGGAGAATGAGACACTAATTCGTAGCGCAATTCATTCAATTAGGACGCGATGATGCGGGATGAATGAACCGGTGCATTGTCGTTATGGAAGAGCACTTTTTTCCGCTGCAAACGAGGTCGTTTCTCCTTTAATACTGCATCGAATCGGATCAATAAATCGCTATAGTATTGCCCCATGATCGTCTTTCCCTTCTCCATATATCGATGGAACGGTCTTTGCCTTCTTCGAAGCCGATTCGCCCGGAAAAGTCCACTGTTTCGACTGTACCTTGGTCTCCGGTATGTACTGGTGGATACAAGTTTCATTCACGGTTACGATACGCATGAAGAAATCCCTTGGATTGCTTTGAAGCCTGACCAGACACTCCTCCGAAACAGTCACACGATTTCGTTTTTGCTTCGGTGTGAGCAAACGCGGTACCTATCGCGCCGAAAGCTTCTTCATGGTCAAAATTTCGTGTAGGGTATGGCCAACGCGTTCTTCTCAGATGCCTGTGGTCTTTGCTATCTCTTTCAATTTTAATCGGCGATCGGGTAACACGACATCATGAACTTTGTCGACCATTTCATCATTGGTAGCGGTTTTTGGGCGTCAACTGCGTGGTTCGTCACTTGTGCTAGTGCGGCCACGTTTGAACTCGCTCACTCAGAAACTGATGATCGAAAATGATGGAGTAGATGCGCCATTAACCTCCAGCAAAATATTTCAAATTTCCGTGGCCGGTTTCCCAGCCATCCAGAAGTGTTTTATCACTGCACGAAATTCGATTTTTTCTATTTTTGCGAAACCGCCTGACTTGCTACACAAAACACGTTAATAAACAACAACTATTGACACCAGCCGTCTGAAAATTTGATAAAGAAGGTTGCCCTTGCCGGACAATAAATCCACTTCATATTTCATGCGCCATCTCTTACCGATTCCGGAAACTTTTCGGGTTACCCTCGTATATAGTTTTAAGTGTTTATAAACAATGAGCGAGTATTTTATTAAATTACAAGCTGAATATGTATAGACCCAGAAGATCCATATTTAGGAGCAACACCAGATAGTTTCGTGTCTTGCAGTTGTTGTGGAAGAGGATGTGTGAAAGTTAAATGCCCTTTTTTATTAAAAGATTTTTCAATAACAGAATATTCTAACCAAACATGCCGGGGAGGGTATTTATTTAAAGAAAGACAATGCCTATTATTACCAAATGCAACAGCAAATGGTTCTTACAGGTACAAAATATTGTGATTTTGGTTTATGGAGTCCGACATAAACGTTTGTAAAAGAGTAACATTCAATGAGGATTTTTGGTTAATGCGATTTAAAAATGCGAGGATTTCCACAAAAAGGTAATTTTGCTTGAATTTTTAGGAAGGTTTTTTACAAGAAATGATGTGCTTGTAGCGTTATATTGTATATGTCAAACAGGGGATGATAAACGTCCTATGATTTTCTGTGACAATGGCAATTGTGATGTTAAGTGGTATCACATGAAATGTGTTGATCTTTCAGAAGTACCTATAAGTTTATGGTTGTGCTCGTCTTGTATACAATAAAATTATTTTTTTTATATACTACTCCAGTCACAAATGAATATTTAGTCTTTGAGTTTATTTACTAAAATTTACATATCTGAAATAGCAATGAACTTTTTATAGTTTGTAATATTCTCAATGTGTTTAAGAGCTTCTAATATTGCTATTTGTTCTGGTAGTAAAATAAAACTATTTTTGCATTAGTTGTTTTTTAATTTTATTATGAAAACAAAGTATAAACTAAATACATAATCTCCATGGACCTATTATATTATTTGTATTAAAATTTTGAATGCTAAGCATGTATTTTTAAATGGCAAAATATCCGAAACAGTGGTTTGTGTCGAGGTACTAGCCTTATGTTTACAAACAAGTACTCTTAAAGGTACTACCCTCCATGAAATAAAGGGAACTTTTGTAAGATTATACAATGTTGCTTTTGATTTTCATTTGTGCTTTAAATATAAAAATAACAAGATACTTCATACTAAATTATCTAAAGCAAATGATAGCTATAATATTTTTTATTTACTTACTTTAAGCACGATAATCTTAATTTCTAAAATGTTTTGAACATACACGCATACTTTTTGCTCTTGGTTTTTCCATCAATAAAACCTTCTGCCAAGCCTTTTTTTTATCTACTTCTTCCTCCTTTCCAAATATATTTAATGCTTCAACTATTATCTTTGGGACTATAGTTAAATTGTATATTTCTGTCCTAACAATTGGTGTTATGTTTTGAAACTTTGGAAATGAATGGTGCAGCCAACGTATTTATGAATACAAGCCCTCACAGACAAACAAGGTTTACGATACATACAAAAAAATATCTTCAAAGCAACCAAATACACAACTAAAAAGAATCGAACAGACCTAAAATTGCACGTAATTAACGCAACCAACGCAACGAGTACTCGTTGGCATAAATTCAAAAATCTCCCGCTAGAGCGCGTTTTCATTTTTGGAGTCGCCAATATTACACTTTCAGTTGTCACACAAACTTCAGAATGTAGACTACACTCCTAACACAACGGTATAAATAATTGCATATATAAAAGGCATTGGGACGTTTTCGACCGGTTGATCATAAACTGATACGCATCGCTAATAAAAAGTCGTATATTCATCCACAGAGTCCGCTAACTTTGAAATAGTCTTTCTTTCTTATTTCTTATACAAGATACGTTTTAGGAGGTGAAAATTCTTAGACGTTTAGGATAATTATTTAATTCTGTGGGTATAATTTTTTCTGGTCTCTCACATAAGTGTTGGGTTGGTTGCTTTTCTCTTAAGCCTTTTGTTTATACATTAATATACTAAAATATCGGATATGTGAAATTTATGATTAGGAGATCCTATTTTTTTTTTGGAAATATTGATTCAAAGCACATTAAATTATGTTCACCAACAAACATTATACTCCGGAATTTTAAATAAGTACGTACATTTAGTAGCTGCTACGTGGTAGCTACTAAATATGTCACTACATAGCGGTTTGCCTTAGTTGCCGCTAAGTCATAGAAACGGATTAAATCCGTTCCTGGTACCAAAGTGGGGAACAAATGTCACGTAGCCAAGTCGTATTTGCTACGTTCCGGCTACAGTCCCTACAACTTCATGGAACCTCACGGCTACGTTGTAGGAACATTCCAGGGTAGTTCCCGTGTAGTAGCGTTCACTTCCGATATTTTTCATGTTTGTTGTCTTTGTTTTTCATATTTCTGAATATTATTTACCTCAACGTAACTTGTTATTCCATTCATTAAGGTTTCCATAACATTATTCTTTTAATACATACTTATGCTTAATATGGCGGTATAACCAGAATTGATTTTATCTAAATAATTCATGTGTTGTTTATATCGGATACAAATTTACAAACAAATGAAAATTTATTGTACATTTTTGAAAATTAATAATTAATAAAAAATATTTAAAATATAATAGCAATTTTTTTTTTATAAATCTTTTTTATATTAGTATAAATGTATAATTGGAGAAAGTAAATTAAGATTCTTTTGTTAGTTTATCGAAAATAGCATTATATTAACACTTTTTGAACTTAAAATAATGGTGTCATTCCATATTTGAATTTTTTAAAAGCCGAAAATGGTACCTTTTGCTACTTCTATGTTATATTAATCATCTACAAGGTGGCAAATTCTAACCGTTGTGTCTTTTAAAGTATTGGCTACGATAAAATAAAAATGGGAACCATCCTAATGGAACTGTATGGTAGCAGTTTCTACTTTGCTACTACAAAGATCCTGATAAAGTGCAGTACGACTTTTTTTCGCCACCAAGATCCCATTTGCCACTTTATAAGTACATTTACAAAAAAGTAAATTTGAACCAAACGCTAGTTAAAAATTTACCATATTCATAGGTTTTGAAGAATAAAATACAATTTCTCTATATCCTGTTTCATATTGAACTACACATATAAATATTTTGATGCTGAAAATATCTTTAAATTATTCTTAAAAATATTGATACTCTAGGAATCGATATTATATTGTCAGTGTTATTCAGTTTGTTCTATTACTTATGTAAAAAATTACAAACTATTACAAAAGAAAAATTAGTCATGCAACTTAACAATGACTTCTGAAAAATTACGGATTCTCCAGCAACCAATATTTTTGTCCGATACCTAATCAAAGTATCGATATTTGAAAAATCGATTTTATCTTTTGACAATTGACATGTAGGTGTAGGTTAAATTATAATTGTTAGATGGCTTATTGTTGAATGTAATTAACAGAGAAATTAAGTTTCGCTTGGCTTTTTGCTGTTTTTTTCAGTTTTCTATAAAAAGTAGATGGAAATGTATCAGACGAATGAATTTGGAAGCCATTTTGTTGATTTTGATGTTACTAAATAGTATAATGATACCATAGAGTAGCGATTTTAAGTATAATTCACTACATGGTGGCGTGTGATAGAAACGGCTACTTTCAAGAGAACACAGTCTTCTACTGGGGGTATTCGTGTTCTATGTATGTTACTTAAAGTTTCTATACTTTTAAGTTCCCTTGCCGGGTAGTTCCATTAAATTTAAAAATATCTACAATGTGGCGGACCTTTGTTTAGTCAATTTAAGTAGCAAATAGGTAACTGCTACACTTTTTCAACACCATAAAGTTATTAATCTTTTTAAGTTAAAAAATAGGTAACAGTTTTGAAGCATTTACTTTTATAAAATTCCGGTTTCTATAATATCTGTTCCTGATACCAAATGTGTTGTTTTAGAATGTTCAGAAAAATAAATTCTTTTTCGCGTTCGTTTGTCATTTTCTCCTCTTTCTTTACTTTAAAACAGCGCGTAATATAGTCATTTAATTCAAATAGACTTTTAAATTATTTATAAATTAAAAACAAGCGTTTCTATGTTGTAACCATAGAGGAAAAGCGCCTGATATGGGGTACCCGCATTATTCCGTAGCACATGTATTGTCATCTATAATCGATTTTACTATTACTGAAACCTTAAGTTTTAGAGTCTTACGGAAATACTCCAGAAAGAATTCTTTATTAATGAAATTAACCTTGAAAATTTCATTTGGTACAAATATTTCATATGTACTTGTTGGAACGGAAAAAATTCATTATAATAGTGAAGCTAAGTACATTTAATTGTTACTTAAAATTAATATGAAAAAGAATATTTTTTTCCATTCATTGCTGAGGCCTAATATGGGGATCACCGCCAGTTTTATCTTGGGGTACCCCATATTAGGTAAGTTAAATTTAAGCTCGAATTAAAAAAAAATAATTTCAGATGCTTAATGAAGCAAAGCGAAAGTCCTTATTACGATAGCAGCTATTAAAGTAAGTAAAGTAGTAAAGTCATAAGTTGCAAAAAAATTCAAAGTACCACGGAGTACCTACTCCAAACAACGTTGGAAAGATATGTAAAGATGAATGGAGATCCAGAAAGTATTGCTTTAATAAGAATGGGAAGTAATTCTGTTTTCTCCAATGAATTAGAAAATGCGTTAGTGGAACATACTTTGAAGGAAAAGAAGTATTTTGGATTGACAACACTTGATATATGTTGCTTCGCGTTCGATTTATGTGAATAAACTAAGAAGTCAATATGATTTTTGAGGAATCTAATGATAGTCTCTTCAGCGACGACGAGCAGGAAAATATTTGTAAGTTCTGTGAACAGGAATATGAAAATATAAGACCTGGAGAAGAGTGGATTCAGTGCCAATCATGTAATAAATGGGCTCATTGAGAATAAGCTGGAAATGATACCATTATTTTTGCAACTTTTTTGCTTAATTTTTATTACTCAATTCATACATTCGCTTACGTTTATTTTCTACTTTTTTTTTTAGTTTTTGTACCGTGTTTTGAATAAAAAAAATGTTTGAAAGCCTTATGTCAGGTGCTCCTTATTAGGAACTATGAATACCCCGTAATAAGCAACACCTAGAGTTTACTATGGGGTACCTCCTTTAAATTTATTTGATTTGTTTAGACAAAAATATTAACTATGAATTACATTTTTTACTAAAATCTGCTAGGATAAAGGTAAGACAAAGAGTAGCCCGAAGATCAAATAATTCCACCGATATTTATAGATATATTCTGTCGACAAAAAAAAGGGCCCCATAATGGTTGGTTTTCCTCTAAATATTTATAAGTCCATGGTTGTAACAATCTCATATGTTAGAATATTCAGATGGCTGATTTAACTTGGATAATTCACGAATTAATAATTTTAGAACTTGAAATTATTACCGTGCAACAACTTTCACAATTGACACTTTTCACGTATAACTTCAACTGTCCCTCTTGATTCTCTAAAATGGATCCCTTAAATATCATTTGGTTTTTTTCACTTATCTTTTATATTCGGGTAATCCTTTAATACACTTTAAGTATATATTGCTAGTTTGAATTTTATTAGCGACAAATTTTGATCAAATACGAACAGGTTTTGTAAAAATATGATAAAAAAACTTAAACTACGTCTTGATATTTTAAAAAAACATCTGTATTGTACGAGGGGATCGTAGGTACTCAATATCCTCAAAAAATAATTGTTTGGACTGGCACTCTAGGAATCAAAATTGTTGGAGTTTTGTTTCTTAATTAAAACCTTATAGGTGATATTTTCGGGGATTTGCTTGAAAACACAAGAGAGTTTTTGGAACATCAAATAAATGGTAATCCGTGATTAGATGAAATTTTTTTCACCTTCAACTGCATTACGCCCTGCATACCAAACAGTGGTGGCTAATTCAACATTACCGAGAAAATTAATTGGTCATAGAGGAGCAATAGAGTGGCCACCGCGACCACCCGATTTGCCGCCGATGGGGCCAACATCTAATTACTAAACTGCTTGCTCTTTCACTCTGCAGAAACGGTTTTTTTGTTTGCAAACGCAAAATTTAATACTCAGATCAATTGCTAATCCAATGTTTCGAAATTGGCACCATTTATATTATATTTATCATAATAGTAATAATAATTAAATTCGAAAATGGATGTTAATTATGATAAAATTATATAAGATAAAATAAAAAAAATAAAGAAAAAACTAAACTTAAATTTTAAAATTTCAAACAAATAAATCTACAAAAATATGAGAGTGGTTCCTTTTTTCAAAACAACTACTAATACAAACAATATCAATTTGTTTATCTAAATGGTATTTTACTCTAATGTATAAAAACTTAAAAGCGGTTTATTAAAGTGCTGTATTCCTCGTTTTTACAGATTTTTTACACTACACTCGGTATGTACGAATTCGAAATAACAAGCTCTTTCAAAATCTGCAAAAATATACAGGGTGTCTCATTTAGATTAAAAAAGTTGAGGATATTTCCGGTTAAAGTATATTATTAACAAAAAAATGTACATCAGCTGCAATTTGCCCCATTGCACTTAATGCAAAATTTCATAAATATTGCCCGTTTCGTTTTAAAGGTATTTACTTGGTTCTATACTTCATCCCAATCCTATATAAATAAATCTGGAAAGTTTACCTTTACTAGATTGTTTTTGGAAAATGATGGAATTTTAAAATTACTATATTTTATATCTTTATTTAGAACGGATATATTCCACAAAGTAAGAGTAGAAATAATCGATATGAAATAGAGACTTTATTCATAATATTTAGATTTCACCCATAACTATTTTCTAAATACAAATAAAAAAGATGAGTTGCATATAAAAAAGGAAAGTGCGCATTCTTGCGAAAAGATGTGAGCCCCAAAAATACCAAACAAATAAAAATGTCAACAAATACGAATTAAAAGGCTCTAGCTTCTAGTATATAAAATTAACTCGCGTCGGGCGAGATGTTCGGTATTAGCCCGTTGATAAATGGGCCTCATTTGCCGCTACGACAATTTGTAGACATTTAGGAAAGACGATTTTTTTCACATAAATCTTTCTTTTAATAGCTCGCGCTACGCAATGCCGAGAATCTCGAAGAGATCTCTTCATTTATAAAACGTTAGAGAAGTGTAATGCATTTTTCAACGCTCAAATAAAAATGCGTTATAGTTCATAATAAGAATTTTTAACAGCAGTTAAGGCCAATAGAAAACTTACAGAATATATATTTTTTGATTAATTAATTATCTTTCTATATTTAATAACTGCACATATTGGATAATTGTTATAGTTCTAGTTAGAATTAATTTGTAACTTTTTTATCAAATTTCAACGGTTTGGCTGCTACAAACATCTAAATTTAAAAAAATGTGATTTTTTAGTGGCTGTAGATCCCTTATTAAACATAATAGACATAAAGTGTGATACATCGTTGAAATCAGCTCCTCAAGAGTTTATAAAAATGTAAAAACTTACGGGGTATTCCATTTAAAAAAACATAACTTTGATCTGGCACTGCGTTCCTGAACACCTTCTATATTTGGGACTAATTTTAAAATATAAATCTCAAGATTGCCTACACTTTTTGTAAATAATTTTTTTTTCGTAACCTCAATAATAGCGAACTCATCGATTTTACCACACTAATGCATCACCCTGTATGTAATTATATAATTATTAAGTATAAAATTTTTCAAACATGTCTGTTGTCTACAGTATAAATTATAAAGTAAAATCAATTGTAAGATAGAAAGACGAAAGTTTTAGAAAATTGAAACTTAATAAAGAAAGAATTAAATTTGGAATTTTCAACCAAATAATCCGCAAATATGGTAAGGCCAATATCAAACTGAATGAAGCGCCTATAAATAATGAAAAAATAATTACAAAAGCTGATATAAATATGAAAAAAACTACATCTTAATTTCACATTTCACACTTTTGTAAATTTAAAATCAATACCCAATAACCTTTTAAAATATTTCAGAAGAGTACTTAAAAAATCTGTAAAATTAAGTCATTTACCAATTTTTATTCAGTATTATGTTATGGCGAACCTTCGTTTATTACAGCTTAAAATTCAATGCAAGTGCGGCCTTAAATTTAGCTGAACAAAAAACAATTAAAATACTTGAATTATTCAATCCCAAAGTACTTACGTAAAATTAATGGCGACGTTTTGTCTGTATATTTGGACCTCATTAGGGCTGAAACAGTAGTATACAAAATTCAGACCTTTCTGACAATAAAATATATATAAAAAACAGTACATGAGACCGCAAAAACATTTTTTAGTTAAAAACAGATCAAATTATTAAACTGAATTTAACTGAAAATAATTTATTCATTAAACATACATTGTAATATTGAGAATAATGGATAAAAATGGAAAAAAGATTGATTTAAAAATAGAATAACAACAAGGAAAAGAGAACAAGAATATTTTCGTGGAGAAGCTGCGCGAATTTTAGTGATAAATAATAAGCTCAAATATTAGAATAGGAATTTTAAATATTTGCAATTAAGAAGGACCATAAATTAAAAATAAACATATAGTATGTTGGTAAATTATGTAAATGGAACAAACCTAAACAAAAAATATATTATTTGATAATTGAATTATAGAACAGAGATGTATGGAGGTTAGTGTTATTTAATGTATTGACTGAAATAGTATTATAGAAAGATTGATTAAATTATTGTTGGTTTAAGTTACAGTTAGTTATACGTAACAGTATATTTAAAATAAATTTAATCATGAGATTATTCTAAGCTTGATCCGGTCATTTGTTGTTTTCAAAGAAAATTCAACATTTTCAACAATTTTAGCATCACGACAGTTTATTTTATTGTTAGAAATATCTGAATTTTGTATGGTACTATTTCAGCTCTGATGGTGTCCAAATATATGCACGAAACGCCTGCATTAATTTAATTGTGTATAATTTCAAAACGTATCCTCAACTCGATAATTCCCCGCAATAAACCTGAAATAAGCCTTTTTTTCTGATAAACGCATCCTCGAAGTCCTTTTTGAAATCAATGGGAAATTCTGATTTTTGAATATATCAAAATAACCACGAATATTTTTTAAAGAAGCTAAAATATGTATTTTGCGGAATAGTGTTGAATGTGTACTAATTATTTCACAAAAGTTTGATCTATTTATATTTTAATGTACATGTCCGCGGTGCCGAATTTTGTAATAGGTTAAATTCTAAACGTAGACGGTATTCATGGTTACATACCACGATAATTTTAAGAACCTTTGTATGTTTTAATTTCACTTAAATTTTACTCTGAGTAATTAGAAATTCTACTTAATAAATCAGTCCAAAACTGAAATTTCCCTCAAAAATCACTTTGATTTAAAAGCGGCGAAGAATCAGCTGGTAAAAGTGACAACTCTCAGAAAAAAAGACCCGCGAGAACAGCTGAATCTCGAATATTAGACAGTAGCTCTCGTTCAACCGGATATACCTTTAAATGTATGACTTCCATCCCTTCTAACACTTGTCTGAACTTCTCAAAGCACGAGCGCCACTCAAACATTTTTTTAAATTGTGTGTTCACGACTCAACTACCACGGTCATTAGACTCGTGTTCTTTGTAGTATTTTTCTTGGCGTCGTTTTAGGAATAGAGTAAATTCTCAATCTTTTACCAGCGATCTCTCGATTAGCAGCCTAAGGCTGTTAGTTATTCTGAGCCTCCTCTCCCCCGACTCAAAATATTACGAATCTAATTTTTTTCGATTTCGAAATTAATACTACAGTGAAAATGGTTCCGAATGTGGATTAGTTATCAAAAATTATTACCGTTTGGATTCTCTGTAAGTTCTAGAAACAAGTAATATGTATTCTGAAGAATCGCATGTCAGTGGAATAAATTTATTATTTCAAAAATAAACCAATTTTTAAAAAAAAATCCCAATGTTGGCGTTATCACGTAAAGGATTTTTTTTATTTAATACAAACAATGATATTTATGGGATTGTAGGTGGAAATAACAAAATAAAAAAAAAGACAAATCAATAAACATAGTATAAAATATAGAGAAAAAGTAGAAATTAAACTGTTAACAACTCAAATGGAGAACAGACTGAATTTACATGGAGCTAATTCAGAAATATCTTATTGAAAACAGCCAAAGAGCTATGCGGTATAACTAGAATTAACAGAAACAGAAAAAATCCAAATGAAACGTAAAATAACCATATAGAATACAAAGAACAAAGAAACGAGTTCAAGCTACAAAAACTGATATTTAAGTCTAAACGAATCTGTTTTTGCAGATAACCTGGTAATATTTACTAAAACGAAAGAGGCCCTACTTACAAGTCATCTACAAATCTAAAACGCAACATAGGAAAATTAAAACACGAAAATTAATCAGGAAAAACAGAAAGTAAATTGAATAATTTGAATTTTTCAATTACTTAGTAGACCAGGGCTGAAGCCTTTGAAAATGGTAAAAAGTGGAAAAATATAATAGTAGGATTAAACCCATTGGAAAAGGAAGAGAATATAACAAAAATGAAAGGAAAAATAATTTACGGGCGATCTGAGGTAAGGAAGTGGAAGGGGGTGAGTTTTTAAGGGTAGAAAAAATATTAAAATTTCAAGATATTTCGTTGACTTACCATCTGCTACGAGAGTACAACCAGTTAATCCCTCGGTAGGTGGTCGTTAATCCAAGCAAATTAGTACAGGTATTTAAACCCCTGATAATTGTATTGCTAGAAGACAAAGTTGGGGTTACTGGAGAATTATTTTCAAACTGAATTTTAGTTTATTTTATTATGTTTTATTTTGCAAGTTTTTTTTTTGAAAAATTAATACCAGCGCTTGAGCATCACTAGTCACTAAATTCCTGGCAGACATTCAAGTACGACCCTGTTGTTCTTCTAAGAAATTACAATATTAACTTAGAGTACTCTCTCTTTATTAAAATTTATAATACATTTCTTAGTGGGACTTTAAAATGTGTCTAGACCAAGTTTGATGAATAGTACATTCCAAAAAGAATGAAAAGAATGGAAACAGTTCGGTTCAATAATTGAAGAACAGGGAATATTGAACTTAAAAAATCAGTAAGTATATGTGAATTTAAATGCAGCAAATGTGACTTATCACATGAAGAAAGAATGGCAAGAAATAGGTATTTTAGACAAAGAAGTTTAGGAAAGATTAACAAGGGAGATTGAATTTTAGTTTATTGTAAACATTTGATTGTGAAAGTAATTCATTTTGTTATTTTGCAAATTTTGCAAAATTAAATATCAACTAGTCACTATATTCATGGTAGACATTCAAGTACGACCCTGTTGTTCTTCTAAGAATTTACAAGGTTAACTGATAGTACTCTCGCAGCAGACGGTAAGTCAACGAAATATCTTCAAATGAACTTTAACTGCTTCCTTAATGTACAATCGATTTCGAAATTAAGACTACAGTGAAAATCAAAATTGTTTTATTTGCAACATTTAGCTACACCTTCCAGTTACTACTCCAAACCAGCTTTCCAATACCACCTACGCTGGTTTGCAATTTGTTGTTTGCCTCAAAATGCCAGAGTTTCATGTGAGCGAATAAATGAAAATCAGATGCAGCGACGTCGAGGCTATGTAGGTGATCAAACAATTCTCATCAAAAACGCTGCGGGAGCGTTTTTGTTGAAGAAGGACAATGTCTGATGACAACATTTTCCTTGTTCTCAATTGAAGAGTCAAGCTGTATAAGACAAGCACTTCATACTCGGTGGGAGATTTTATTGTTTTTCGCATGTTTACGTGCTTACTGCGCGCTCAAAACTGACAAGTGCGACGTGGCGCTAGCGATAGCAATACGAGTACTAGAGATTATCATCGACTTGGATCAAAATATTTGTATCCCAGAACTAGAAGTCAAGAAGAAAAATAAATAAAAATGAAAGGTTAGTTAGTAAGAGTGAAGACGAAAATTTCAAATATTTATCCGTTTATTTTGACCCACATGTATAAGTTTCTTTTAATGTCCTTTATATTGTATTAATAACATTAGTTCGTACACCACTGTTTCGATTTCTGTCTCATCCCCTCACACGTTTATATACTCCTCATTTAGTGCTAAATACTTGAATGGTATTTACAAAACAAGATATTTTACTCAAGCGAGATGCCGACAAGATCCGACTGCTAAAAATGTCAAAGTATAAATCATGACGAGTAGTTAAAAGGACCGCCCTCTGCGTTTAAAGCGATGTTAATTCGATACCCGTTTCAGAAGTCCATTAAATAAAAATAAATTTAGGTTAATATTGATTTCCTATTGTCTATTTCGAAATATTTTATTTTGAAGTATGAATAAATAGAAGTGTCACGAACTGCAGGTATGACAAAAGTAGGTCCTCATTTTACAATTTTTGTAAGAATGCTTTTGAAATAATTTAAAATTTTTTGAGTATTTTTTGGTTTCCTTCACACTTCACACCAGGCCTAGGGTAGCATATTGATAGATGAGGAATAAATAATCTATTTGTCAATTTTTTCATCTTTTTATGTATTTTGTTAATACAAGTAAGAAAAATTATTTGCTATAGGAAATCATAGGTGTTCAGAGAATTGTAATTATTTACCAGAATTGCAATCCTTTATGTAAAATCTTCCTATCAAAATATCTTGTTAACCACTATGTTTAGGTATAAGGAATCTGTAAAAAAGTTCATCTTAGTTTTTACGCACAATCCAAAAATGCCATAAAATACAGGGTGTTCCCTAAGAAAACTCATAACTTTGATACGCCACATTTTTTGGGACACCTTGTATATTCCAAAATAATTTAAAAAAATACCCTGCATTAACCCACATATTGCTAAATAGACAAAATTTTTAAATTTTTTGCCGGTTTGCCATAATGGACCGTCGCGACTACGGTGACTCACCCTGTATAGTTGATAAATCAGTTGAGGTATAGTTTTGAAACCTCGATATTCTGACATTACGAAAAGTAACAGATTTTCTTTGGTTAAAAAGATTGTCAAATTTAAAGGTACTTTACTCTTGAGTAAAACTCATATTTTTTGACAAACCACGTATACCAATGAAAAAATTTGATATTTGATGAGTGTATTTTAGGTTTTAGATAATGCAGAACTTTTTATGAAGAATAACTTTTTTTCCTAAAATTAATAATAAAAAAGTTTTCCATATGATTCCAACTTAGGGGGACATATTGTACATATATTTTCAACAAAAAATTCTGCTACTCTAGGAAAATTTCCCGATTAGATAATTTTCCGGTAGATGAAAGAATTTTCTGTCAGTTAATTGTTGTTGAGAATTTTCCGGTTCCTACAGTGTCTAAGTGCTCTGTCTGCAATTATGTATCTATCTAGATAAAAAAAATGATTTATTATTAGAATAAAATAAATGTCCAAAGATTGTAAAATCTGAAATAAAACTAATGAGAGATCTTTAAAGACAGTAATATTCAAATTTCCTTCTCCACAATTTCGTTGTTTGCCTTTAATGGATACTTTTAACAGTTAGGTAAACGTTTGACTTCGGAAGAAACCTTTGTAGAAATTATTGGCTAAGTTCGTTTGCGCCAACGGATGGATCACCTTTAAATCTGATTAAAAACAAGTACTGGATTGACTACTTTAAAAAATAGATTTTCTCTACAAATTTTTTTTATCGACTTTATTAATACAAAATGTATACAGTGGTGCCACCGAGAAGGGCCTCCTCAAAATGGATGCGCGGTAGCAAAATTGGAAGTAGAGGGGAGTTCTCTTTTCTCTTCACGCGCCACGACTCGTTGGCTCTACTGTACAATAAAGTTGAATTACAGATGCGAGATTGTCTAGCAAATACAAATTTTTTGCAGTCCAGTATACCGGGTGTACACAACGACTTAACTGATGTTATTTAAATATGTTTACTTTTAATTGTTTGCTCTCCGATGACCTAAAAATGAATTATTTGAATCAAAAAAGTGTTTTTTACAACTGTAGATAAGAATTGTTAAGAAGCAGTACTACTAGTACAAGTACTACACAGACACAACTACAATCCACAGAATATGAATTTTCAAGAATGCCAACAACTATTGACAGTGGTAGTAGTTAGTAGCACCAGCGGAGACTCAGTTAGAGATGAAGAATAATGGTACTAAATATTTAAAAGATACAACAAATCAATTATGCAAATTTGGTTTCATAAAAATTCATCAATTAATTTTTGTGACAAAGTAACGAGCGCGTAGGACGAATGATTTCGTTTGAAAATTGTTTCATGCATTTTCATGAATACAAAGTTTCATTATTAATTAAAATTTTACCGTATTGCTTTTTGTTTTGATAGTTTTTTGTTATTATCTATTTAAATTATTTAAAAGTATTTGCTTGTTTGTATTAAAAAATATTTGTTTTTTTTGCTAATTTAATTTAAATAATGCATTATAACAGTTATGTGATAAATAAAAGTAACAATATTTAAATGAGTGTCGTTTTACATAACTAGATATTAGTTATTAGCGTAATTCGCCGAAATTATAGAAAAGTATGAAAATTTAAACTGACAGTTTCTTTTATTAAAATGTTGCATCTTCAATAAATTAACCGAAACGACTGTCTAAGAATACCACAACAATGGGTGTTATTTTCAGAAAGAACAGTAAACATTTAAGAGATTTTGGATTTTAAAAGTCAAATTGTGTTACGTTTCGTGAGATTTAGTGGTGACTGTGTTTATTAATAGGGGATTCTGGGATTGAGAAATCTAGATTAAAGTATTTAAGAGATGTTTCTGCTTCATCTAAATCGTTTAAAATGATCTTATTCGGACCATTGTGGGATATTTAAAAATACATTTTGGTTGGAAAACATCGTAAAGTGATTCATTTATTTCTGTATCTCAATGAATCTTGGCTTATTTTTATTTGTAGAAACCACAAGTGAAAAAAACACATATGTAGTAAAATTGTTAGTGAAAAATAAATAAGTATAATTAAAACATTGTAAATTGTCCGTTTAGATTCTCGTTAATATTTTGGAAAGTTTCCACAAAAATTTTCAAAGGAACACCTTGCGGAGAATGACCTCGCTTCATTAGCTAGATTAATTCTCAGTTAATCCTACAAATACCTAAATATATGTCGTCACTCTGTTCAAAATATTCGCATATTTTTCGCGATTTCCAACGAAAATTGCAACAGATCTTCTCGTACATTAATCACGAGTGAAATAAAAAATTATTAACGATTTTTGTTTTATCGAGGCAACATTAAAATGTAAAAATACCGATCTATCACTGCAACAACGCCTGCCTGTTAAATTTTTGGGTAAATAAATTTATCCACTTGTCATACTCCCACTGCGCCGCAAGCGGTTTTCCAGTTGTTCTCGATAAATTACTATCTGCTAGATTTTATTTTTATCGTGTCTAACAAAATGCCATTGGGTTTTCAGCGCCATCGTACTTTCCACCAATTAATTGAATGAACACCGGCCTTGTTAACGTTGACAACAACTGCGAGGTTGACTTTCAATATCTGTCATTAGTAATAAAATAAGGTAAACTAAATGCAGTTTTTAGGATTAAAAGCTAACAGATGAATGAAGGGGGTATGAAGGGTATGGTAATAATATACTTTAAATTAAAGTATCTTCTTAAGGTGATCTGCCACTAAAGATAGTACAAAACAACGATGATGTTGGATTTTTATTCTGGTTGAACTTCTTCCATCTGATAATGCCCCATTGTGAAATTATTTTTAATCAACTTCAAAAACGTGGTACTGATGTTTTGTCGGTGAAAAATGATGTAGATGCATTCAAAAAGTCGATTCAGAGAGTTCGAGATCAAACTTTTTCAGAAATAACTTCCGAAATGCCTTCATCTTCCATTTTTAAAGGTAAAAGACAAAGAAAAATGATTATTATAAAAGTCGAGTGTCTTTGGAAATTTGTGATATTATAACATCTGAAATTAATGATCGCTTCAGCTTTAATGACTATTTAATAATCGCCCAACTGTTTTATAGTGATCAGTTTGAACAATACAAACGTAATTTTCCGGATCATATTTTAAAACTAGTTAAACAAGACTTTCCGTTTATAAACAATTTGAAACTAAAAACTGAACTAGAAGTTATTTATGATCGGGACGATTTTCGTGAATGCTATTCATTAATAATAAAGTCTTAATGAAACGTTTTCGGAAACGATTAAATTAGAGAATAAATTATGCACATTGTCAATGACAACTGTAGAGAGTGAGCGATGCTTTTCTACACTAAAAAGAATAAAGACATTTTTACGCAATACCATGGGACAAGAAATATTATCTGTACTGGCTATGTTAAGCATAGAAAAATCATTTATAGAAAACATCCACTTTGCGAAAGCTAAAGAGCGAAGAATTGACCTTAAGTTTAAATCCATTTAAATATGTAAGTAATAAAATAATAATAAGATTAAATATTTTTTTTAATAAATATGTGGTATCACCAAATAAAAATATACAATGGAAGTGCCAAATAGGTAATTAAAACTGTTAGTATATTTACAGTATAATATCATTTTTTATTGTGAAGTATATATGACCCCCTATAACATGTACCAGGTACCGCCACTGATACAAAGTGGAAAAGTTTTTATTTCCTTTTCACCTATCTACCACTAAAACAATTAACTCATCTAGGGCTAAAAAATGTGTAAATGACACCCTCACCTGGGTCATGTTTCGACAGTAGCAACATTCCCTGTACGCAATAAAAACAAGTAGGGTAAAGTAAAAGACGTCTTTTAACGATTATATGTTTACTCAAAAGTTTCTTCGTGGTTTGGCTTTATTTAAAAATAAAATAGTTTTTTAGCACTACTACTATCACATTATTGAAAAAGGTATTTTGGCTTCGGCTTATAACTATGACCTTATAAATTAAATTCAGATGGTTTACACTTATAAGTAAATAACAAATAGAACTGTTCCACCATCTAACTTTATGCTTAGAGCTGCTAGAATAGATAAGAATAATGAATATCCTATTTCAATCAGAAAAGCTCTTATAAATTTCAATATTCATTACAAAACTTAAGCAAGATACTGATGAAAATGAAAAATTACAAATAATGAAATTGCCACTATAATTTATAAAAATTAAGAGTTGGACTTACTTGAAAGAAGCATATATTTTGATCTCACAACGAGAGAACTCACTGTTGACCATGAAAAAGCCTCACAGAAATCAGTGCCTCAAAGTTGCTGAGGTACCGAATGGTTTACTGAACTTAATCTCCTTTTAAGTTGATACATCTTTCTCAATGTTTCTGCCATTTCCTTAACACCTCCAAAAAATACGATTTGTCAAATTCTTTAAAATACGCTTCTATCATGTTTTCGTATTAGAAACGTAAAAAAGTCGCAGGGATCCATGTTGGACGAGTACGGTGGGTGCCGCAGCAATTCGTTGCGCATTTCAAGCAATCCTGGATGAATGTGCTGGTACGTTATCGTAGTGAAACACCACTTATCGAAAAAATCGTGGCCATGAACTTTTCGGCCGGTAGGATAGTCTTTGCCTTCTTTGGAGCAGATTTACCAGAAAATGTATTGTTTTGATTGTTGCTTGATCTCTGACATATAATAATTTATCCAAGTTTCATCTACAGTGACAACACTTTGCAAAAACTTCTTCGAATTTGGACCAAAGAAGTTCAAACTGTCCTTCGACATTGACAGCTGTATCCGCAAATTATCCACTGTGTGTGTCATATAAAATATTGATTCACTTTCATGTTAGTTTAGCAATCAGAAAGAATCATGTCGTGAATCTTTTGAACAATTATCTCGGTAAACACGTCAGTCGAGCGACCAGGCTCCTCCTCATCAAAAATAGATACGCGACCACGTTTAAATTCGTTGAATCAATGTCTTAGAGTTGTCGTAGGTGGTGAAGGGTACTTTTAGATACCATTAGACATCGCTTTTATTTTTTATTCGTTGTTCCATCCAAAAATCAAAAGTGAATTACGGATCGATATTGCTCTTTTTCCATTTTATCGAAACGCACGTGAAACAACTGACTAATAAAAACTAATCTATGAACTCGTCTTGTCGTTTGGCAGATACATGAATATGGTGGTAATGTTTTCCTCAACAACGCCGTATGTCTTCAAACACGGGTACTTATTGATCGACCCTCGTATTTAAAGTGAAATAAGTATATTGTTACAATAGTATGTACAGGGATTTAGTTAAATATCGCCCTGTACTGTACTACTATACTATACTGTAATATATCTATTAAAGTCATTCAAATTAATAAACATGAGGTTCTTTTTGGTTGGTAAAATAAAAGATCGGGAGTCAACTTTGGGTTCTCGGATGATCGAGAGTTGATAGTGCCTATCCCTGCTATTAAGTGTATTAGTTATTTAATGCGTAAGTTGCCCTTATAATTTAGTTGTTTTCATTAGACAAATAAATTGTTATTGTTTTAATTCAACCTCTTTAATTTCCATTATCCAAGTTTCGTAATAAGTTAGACCCCCCTGAAAATTATATTTAGATATTCTTTATTTATTCAAAAACAACCCAATAGTTAACAATATGTTAAATGATATAATAAATTATCGTTAGTTATTTACAAATAATACAATTTTTCTTAGTTACAACATTCGTAGGTTATAGTTAGCATTATGCAAAAATTCCGAAAAATAACGTTTACGTCCTAATTACGATCTCATGTGTCCTAAATAGTTGCCTTTTATATACTCCAGTTTTAATATAAATGAAACTATTATGGTTTCACTTTGGATCCATAACTTAAACCGTTATTGTACCTGATGATTTAAATTATTATTACCAATTTAACAAAAAAAAAACACTACATAATCGTTAGAAATAATTTTATATTTCAAAATATTTCTATTAATCATGTAAAATATTTAACTGTTTTTATAAATTATTCAAACATGATCAATATAAAACTAAACAACGCAAAAGAAATTGTCCCATCTTTAGAAAAAATGTTTTGAATGTATTCTATAACAACTTGTTCATAAACTACTGGAGTTTGTATACTAATGCTTTAAGGTAATGCCAAATGAAGAAGTCCAAAGGGGCTATATCAGGAAAGCGTGCAGGACACGGAACTACTTCCTTAATTGAAAATGAGCAGATGTACTGTCGAGATAATAAATATTAATCAATATTAACAATAGTATTAAGTCATTGTCATTTTATATATAACAAATGTCGTGGTTTATTGTCATCATCATTAAAATAAAGATTTTGTATCAAAAGGTGTTCTAATAAAAAGTAGATATCTGACTAGATAAATTTCACAAAAACTGTTCAGTTTATGGACAAAATAGAAAATGGTATAGAAAGAAGCTACATTAAAAAAACGTAAATGAAAAGATGTGTTTTTAAAAATTATTGGAGAACTTTTATATCTATGTCTAAATTAACGTCCAGATATAGCAGCAAGTATATATATATTAAGTAGAAAAATCAATAAAGATACAATAAATGATTGGACAGAAATAAGGATTTTCAAATATTTAAAAGAAAAAAAAAGCTTGAAAATTATACTCGGATGAAAAAATATATAAAATTTATGGATTTATGAATATGCAGATGATCATTGGACACGATCTCAAGAAAATAGAAAATCTAATAGCGGTTATATTTTCAAATTACTTGGAGAAGTAGAACGACCGAAGCTGTAGCTTTATGGTTACAAAAGTTATTTAGAGATTTCCTTAAACCAGTCGAAGAAATAACATTATAGGTATGAAGATAATCATGGATGTGTAAAATTATTAGAACAAAATATAGACTCGTCACAAAAAGAATCGTTTAATTGGATTTTCACTAAATATTTTGTTTGTTAACTTTTTTAAACGATATCTAATAAATTTAAAATAATTTTGGTTATTTAAAATTAAAAAATTATGAAAAAATGCATAATTAACTTTTATTACAAAAAACAGAAAACTTTTAAGTAACAAAAAAAAAGATTTTTAGTATTTAGTATTACCACTTCTGTCTCTAATGACAGCTTCATACGTTGTGGAAGGTTTCTTATCAAATCCCTAATAAACTCTATATCTAAATTTTCCCATTGTTCTACTCAAACGTGTTCTAAGTCATCTAAGTTGTCTGGATCAACATTACGAGCTCGTATGCGCTGTTTAGTCCTAAACATGCTCTATAGGGTACAAGACTGGACTTACTGCTGGCCATGCTAAAACTTCAATACCAACTTCATCAAGATACTCCGACGTTATTCTCGCAAAATCCGGACTCATCAGTAAACAGGATGTTAGCCCAGTCGTTTACATTCCAATTAACATGTTCTCTTGCGAACCTTATACATGACATACGGTGTTCTCTGGTTAACAATGGTGAGGTAACAGGTATTCTGGCTCTAATTACAACTTCGCCTAACCTGTTCCTAACCGAATTAATGGTTACATTACGAACATTACGAACGTTCTTGTAGAGCCTGTAGACCTAAATAACGGTCATCTCCACGGTTGGTACACCTTGGCGTCCTGGAACTGGTCTTCTATTGTAACCCAAGTTTTTCTGTTAAGGCTACAATTTTGGCTGCTTCTACTGGTGTTAAATTACTCATTTTTATGCAAATTTTGTTTTGTTAATGTCACTATCCACAAATTTTTACGCCACTTTAAAGCAGAATTAATAAAACGAATATTTTTTTTTTGTTTTTTGCCCATATGCGACAAAAACTGTCAGATAACATACACTAAAGCAGACCATGCACGTTAATATTTTCTCTTACGATTTATTTACGATTTAAAACTGTTTATGATTTTTAAAAATGACCTCTACTTTTTATACGATACTTTTTGTGATGAGAGAATATACTAAATATAATTTTGTAAAATATTTAAGGAACCAATAAAATTAATTATAAGTATTGTGCTTATTATTAAGAATGGGTGTTCAGATTCAATATTAAATATATTAAATTATTACGTGAATGATATTTTAAACATAACAAATGAACTGTAATTTAATAAGTTGCTGATTGTCATAATCATTAAAATAGAGATTTTTTATCAAAAGCCGTTCTGGATTAATTCCACAAAAACGTTTCATGGTCCATAATGTAGCAGACACTTTTAGTTTTTTCTATAGGAATATTACTATAAAAATACTTAACGTTATTTCCAAATTTACAAATTCAATAGTTAAAAAGGATACAAGGGTTTTCTTTCAGGAAAAATATACAAAGAATTTACAAATCAAGTGTTAAATTTCAATGTAAAGGCATAATACTAAAACTATAAGTTGACGCTTCAAATGACATCCACGGATGAGTTTTATGATTGTAAATTCGAAATAATGGGCATAGATTGGGAAGCCTAAATTTACAGCTGAAAGGTTTTTGGGATTTTTTCCTTTCGTAAAGAAAATTGTATTTCAGAATTGTTATCCCTTTTAATAATTCCCAGAACTGAGGGTCATGCCTAGTTTTATTAAGCCGAATTCCCTAATAAACTGAAAGTCATAAAATATCTGTGAGAACCAAAAATAAAGTTCAGTTTAGAATTCAGGAATCAGTTGTAGTTTAACATTTAATTTGTCGGTACTTTTCTTAACAGAGTCAAACGGTTTTTTAAAGAACTGGGCGAGGTTTAATAATTTATTCAAAGCATTAAATGAACTTGTTGTATTGTAAAGTCACTCGTTGCTTTCATCTAATTTTTATTAGTAATTTTCACCATTTTCAATAAATAAGTTAGAAAAAGTTCAGTTAGTTTCATTGTGTTTGAGTGACCTACTCGTATAAGCATACCTATATACTGGGCGTTCCCCAGAATCGGAGCTCCAGGACTGAAGGCCTAAAAAACTGGTAAAATATTTCGTTGACTTACCATCTGCTTGGAGAGTACTGTCAGTTAACCTTGTAACTTCTTCATTTTAAAGTACAGGGTACAGGGTCGTACTTGAATGTCTGCCATTAATTTAGTGACTAGTGATGCTCAAGCGATTCGAGTAATACTTAATTATTTGGGCTTTAAATACCATCCTGTATTAATTTGATTGGATTAACGACCACCTACCGAGGGATTTACTGATAGTTCTGTGAATTTGCAATTGGCAGGTCAACGAAATATCTTGAAATGAACTTTAAGTGCCAATTTTCTCTATTCCTATAGTATGGTTGTCGACTAATTAACCCAACCCGTTACAATAACGAATCTATTGTAAGAACCCGGTTTTTGCTTCGCTCGGCAAACTTTACAATATCACATGATAATTAGCACCACTCATGTCGATTACAATTATATAAACATCACTTTCTTTGATTAACCCAAGTCGGTTAATAATTCCGGTAATATGTAAGGAGTAATTAATATCAATTAATACAATTCCAAAACTTCAAAAATTTACTAATTTTATAGAAATGGCAATAAACTGTAGCTGTAAATTAACATCTGTAGATAAGAGGTTCACTTAAATCCATCTAAAATGTGCAAAATATAAGATTATTGAATTCTTACATTAACAATAGATGGTAGGAGTTGTGAAAAATCAGATGGACATAAAAAATAAAAAATGGAAAAAATTGCATTCGAGATGGCATTATATGCCATTTTCGCATATTAACAAAACTGGAGTTCGTGTATTATATTAACTTCAATATATTTCAATTTATATTCTGTATATTTTAAACCGCTATAACTATAAGGAATACATTTTCTATTTATATAATTCTGTGGTTGATCGTGATAGATATGAATTTCTGGTACAATTATCCTATTTACACAAGAAAAGCAGTATTAAAACAGTGTCAAATTCAGTTGGCACCAGTTTCTAAAGATTAAAAGAAGAACTTAAACTTATTAAACAACTGCTTGAAAACCACAATCCGGACGCAGAAAGAAAAAAGAAAACTAAAGAAGATAACGCATTGAAATATTGCACAAGAGAAAAACAACCTACAACATAAATTGATGGAACATCACAAAAACGAACAACAGCTCGACAATTCGCTCCAAACTAACAATACAAACCGACCAATCGATTTTTGATTTAGTTTTTTTTTCGAGTTTAAATGAAATCACTTGCCTCCGAAAGATATTATTCCTGTTGTTGATGCACTCGAAATCGCCGCCGCTGAACCCTGCAGTCCTTAGGGATTAAGCAGGAATGTTTACGAGGTGGGAATTCTTTGAAAATAGCACTCGGTCGAGAATGCCATCATCAACGGCAACAGCGACCCGTTCCCGGTTTTAGTTTCGACAAGACGTACTGCCAACAGCTGATGAAAAATACGTGAAGAGCCGAAAGATGGGTTCTGGTGACGGATGGGAGTCAACTCCTCGGGACCAGGATGTGTCGTCGTAAGTGGTCGAATGTCAAGACGACTAATTTACTTCGAACTGAGAACGCTAATGGAACGATTCGTGCCAAATAGATTTGAGCATTTTTTCAATTCTTAAATATCGTTAGATCACGTTGGAACTGTGAAAAATGAATTTATTTTAGTGACAACATATCGTATTTAAATAAGTTTCTTTTTCCAGTTGGTATTAAAAATATTTTATTTTTATACGGCGTATTTTAATTAAAAATACGACGACGATGGTTAAAAAACAGAATGTTAAAACACCCCAATTTAAATATATAGAGATGTTTTTTAAATGGCTGCAGATGTAACTAGGTTAAAGAATAGTTAAAGAGGAGTCATAGAATTAAATAATAATAATAATATTGTTACGCTAGTATGTACAGGGATTTAGTTAACTATCGCCCTGTACATAAAATTTATTTTTTATTTTTCATATAATATTTACTATTTATTTAACATTACGGGCCGCCAACGAATGTTAAATAAATATTTTTTGTAGAGTCATCAAAATTAATAAACATGAGGGTCTTCTTGGTGAGTAAAATAAAAGAAGATCGGGGATCAAGTTTGGGTTCTCGGATGAACGAGAGTTGATAGTGCCTATCCCTGCTATTAAGTGTATTGGTTATTTAATGCGTAAGTTGCCTTATATTTTATATTGTTTGCATTAGATAAATAAATTGTTATTGTTTTTACTCAGCCACTTTAATTTCCATTAACCAAGTTACGTAATGGGTAAAAATCCCCTTAAGTTAATAATGAGATTCTTTTATACATTTATTATTCAGAAAAACAACCCAATACGTAACAATATTATAATTATTTTTTTGCGTATTGTATTTTTTCTTTTATATTTTTTGTAAAACATCTATTTACATAAACATTACAGCAATTTTTCTTTCTACTCCTACCAATGTTACATTTTCAGTACCAAATTACGAGTGTGTTTGAATAGTAACTTATATATTTAAATATTTTTTTATTTCAATAATTCAAAGAGATTTATTGGTTTTTTAAAAAAAGTAAACTTACTTATAAAGTCCAGAAAGCCTACAGGTCCGAGTTCGACTATTTAAACTTTAAAAAGATGAGATGGTGCTCCTACACGGTTAAAACATATTTTTGAGTCTCATGAAAACATTTTTATAGTCTGGTATTACTAATGTTTCGTTTATATTAAGTATCTTATTATTAATACAATTTAAAGCCTCTAACATTGTTATCAGTATACAGAGTGGACCAAAAGTCTGGAAACGGCCAATTATCTCATAAATTGCTAGTCCGAATTCTACAAAATTTGGGAGAGGCCTATTTTGGGATACGGAAATTCCAGATTTGACTTTTGCAATGTTGCTAGATTTGCCGTTTCTCTGATATTATTAGTCATTTTGGTTTTTGAAATACATCACTCTGTATATTCAGTCATTTTTGGAATCTTCTCTTGAATACGAGTTCAACCAACACTTATGATTTTATGTAGTCAAGATGATCTTAAAACAGAAGTCTGGCAACACCTAATTGTCTCAATAAATTTTTTAATACAATCTATTTTCAACTACATTAAAACGTAACAATTGAAAGATTACAATATTTTTAAACTAATGATTACTTAATCAAGTATTCAAAATGTGCTCCATTTGTGAGTGGACAGTATCCGAATCTATGGTTGAATCCGTCTACCACATTTCTCCATGATTGTTTAGAAATTAATCGAGATTCATCTATAATTCGTTGCCTTAGTTCTGCAAGACTTGCTGGTTTAGCTTTGTAAACTGAATTTTTCAAGTATCCCCAATAAAAATAATCTTTAGGATTGAAATCAGGTGAACGTGGAGGCCATTCAATACTACCTCTAGACCTTCTAGACTACATAAAATCATGTGTTACATATGGTTGAACTCTTATTGAAGAGAATATTCCAAAAATGACTGAACATATAGGGTAATGTATTTAAAAAACCAAAGTGACAAATAATATCAGAAAATTTAGCCACATTGCAAAGGTCAAAATCCTAAAATATACTGATCCAAAATTTTGTAGAATTCGGACTAGAAATTTACGAAATAATTGGCCGTTTTCAGACTTTTGGTCCACTCTGTATATTGAAAATAAGGTGTGTAGTTTTTTTTACCGAAATAGTTTTTTTTTGGATCCCAAAATGCATATACAGATTTACTAAAAAACTATCAAATAAAATAAGGAAAAAATATTTGCCTAGTCACAGTAGTAAAAGTAAAAAAAAAACTTGGAAGTTATACACTTACATAAAAAGTATGTTAGGATAATAGAACCATTATAGATCCGTCGTCAATAAATCAACCAAACACACACAATAAGAATAACATTCTTTATTTTTAAAAAACATTTACTGTACCAAGAAGAAGAGCATCGAGAACACTGATTGAAATGGCGTGACAAATTTTTTTGTATATTTATTATCCTTAAATTCAAATGATATTAAAAAAACTTGTTAGTATTATATTTTTAAAAGAATATATTTCCTTTTAAATATCCTAGTGGCATCATCAATTTATCTTTGTGGGATAGTTTATTAATCAACTTTATACTTACATGCATAATCAGGACTACTTTCTGTCAAAGTTAATCTGTGAGCAGGATATTTTATATTTCTTGACCTAGTTTGATATGAACGTGATGCAAAATTAGTAATAAATTATTCTTTACTCTTAAAGACAAACACTATGTATTCATAGTATACATAAAATATGGAATAAATTCATTTTTAGCTAAACAAATAATTTTGAGGAAAAATCCTGAGACAGGTATGATATATTTTTGGAATCGTCTTGAAATTTGCCATCTAAAAAAATAATATATACAGGGTGTGCCATTTAAAAAAATTGTCGATGACATCGTTACTCACAAATGGTTTACCCTGTATATTTAATTGTTACGTAAAAAATCCATTAAAATAAAATCAAAATCCAACTTATCCTAGCTTAAAATGAATTTATTCCATACTTTATGTACACACTGTATAAATATCCCAAATATTGTAAAAAATTTATTTTTAGTACCCGTTTTTGGGAAATAATTATTTTTGGATATCAGAACTACTTCCACGGAATAAGATCCGTTTCTCGTCTCTGCCTCAAAAAATTAATATAATAACAAATTAAATGACAAATCATCAAAATAAAAGTGTATATTTTAAAATAATATAACATAGAAACATTTCAGTGGGTGTATTTTCGATTGCTCCAAATACATTTCTACTTAACTAAATTATTAATAAAATTAGACAAAAAAAAATAAGGAAAAAAACATTTTTTGCTTGTCTACGAAATCAAAGCGCACGCCGTGTAGGTGCTGCGCAAATGTGGTCGCGTGCTTATTTTGAAAAGTGTCATTCGAAATCTTTATGTTTAGTAAACGAAAGTGAACATTTTCAACAAACAATCATCTTTGTGTTCCAAACATATCATTTCGTAGTAAATACCATTATTACTTATCACTAAAATGCGTAAAGCTCGACCGTTTACGTTTCTAACAGGTGTACGAGCTATTTATAAAACTTTTTTTTTCAGAGTAAAACTGTTTTTTAATCTTTACTTTAATCTCGGATTGCATTTTCCATTTTGACATACATAAAGGGTAGATCCCTACACACTTCTACTATATTCTCAGTTTAAGTGAATTATTGAATGACTTGACTTATTTATTTTAAATTTTAGTCAATTTTTGATTATTTGACACTAAAATTAAGAATGGCCGATATTCGATTGGACATGAAAATTGTAGGAACTTATTTCACATATTTGGATTTTACTATTTCAGATACATGCTAATCAACTGTTAAATGTCAGTTTTTTTCATGGCCGTAGAAGTACTGCAACGTTTGGTTTGGGTCCAATTCTTTGGTTGTTACACAAATTAAAATAAATGAAGAAGATTAAAATAAAACGGAGGTTTGAAGTTACATAAAAAATAGACTTTTTATAAAAATTACCAAGTTATCAGTCGAGATGTTTATAGGTGAAAGTGAAAGAACTTAAAAATTAAAGGGAGAGAAACGTATGCCTCACGTCGTAGGGTGGAAATAAGTATTTTTATAGCCTTTGGAAACAGAAATGCATATCCTTATACATTATGTTCGAAACATTTGAAACATACTTAGTTCGGCCCTGTAACTACACTTTCCAGTGATCGGTATTTGTAAGAATACAAACTCAATTCAATTTTTGGGGTGCTTCTCTAGATACTATTTCGTAACCCTCAAAACCCACATAAATTATATTTTGAAGGTAAAATTTTGGTACTAAAATTGTCTGCAGAAAAATAAAAAGTAGATGAGCAGATTCAGTTTTTTCTGCTCTTTCGAATTATAAAAAGCAATTTAAATAAAATCGATATACAGAGTGTTGTTTTTTCTTTTTGGTTATGCTTTGGTATATTTTCCAGATAATGGTTATTATGCGTATCAAATTTTATTATTCGAAAGTTACGAGCTGCGAAAGAAATAGACCAAATTGATCTCAGTCATAAAGTGTGGAAGACCCATTAAATATAGATTATTTGGAGGCCCTTTCCCAATGAAACACCCTGTATGTTCTATACAAAGCCATCCTTTTTCACGATATGAAGAAAATATATTATGTATTGAGAACTGGCAACACCAGTATTGCTAGGTGAAATCTGTCATTGCCATTTTAAAGTTTGACATTTTTCACATATACTGAGAATATTTTGTAGTCAAGAGATGAATGTCTCAAAATTCACACAAATACATATACATATATTTTTTATTTGAATGTCAAATTATGGGTCCTTAGTTGTTAGTTTTAGATATAATAAAAATAATAACATTGTGTTTCAGTTTCTGAATCACTTTCTCTTAATCATCACAATTAAAAGAAATAATTATACGTTCAGTAATTGTATAATTTCTCTCATCTAATTTGCCCATACTTTCCTCCAAACTTTGTGAGTGAAAGTTAATTTTGAAACATACAAACTGTTGATGTTGCTTTGTTTCTAGTTTGAAGGACTAGATCCACGTTTTGTCACCAGTAATAATATCATAGATGTGTTTGAAATTTTTTCAGCATTGTTTTCGACCATTTGTCACGTTCTTGTTTTTGAGCCGTGGAGAGATTATCATCGAGACCAAAATTTCTTCTCGGTTAAATGAGTAAGCAAAATGGAATGTATCGAGGTCTGAGGAATGTGCAAAGATGCCAGAATCTCATCGAATGTCATATGACGGTCTTCTTAAATAATTCCATCTTCAGAATCTGAAACTGATGTCGAGGGACGTCCTTCTCTTAGTGGATCTTCAAACGAAACACAACCAAATTTACATTTTTTACAACAGCAATATATCATTGTTTTTTGAGGGAGCTTTAACACTGAATGCAAAAACGAAATGTTTCCTTCAATGTTGTTAAAGCACAACGAAAATCATAAAAATCATAATACGCACGTTTTCTCGAGTTAATTCCATTTATAAGGCACACAAGTAAAGTTGCCAATTCCCGAATTTATCTGAATATCCTTTGTACATAAAACAGCTTATAATCTTCAACAACAATATTTTTATAAGCAATAACATTATTAAGCAATCGGCAACATTGCTAAAAACACTTGGCAAATGCTTTAGTAGGGTCCTTTAATTAATTAACTGCTTATACCATTTTAGTTTAGTTTAAAATAAATTATTCATATAGTATTGGTTATTACTTTCATTTTAAAATGATTTAAAAAACATTGTGTTGCTAAATAGATGAGAAATGATTTTCCAGCTTATAAAGACAAAGTGAAAAAACTGTTGATTTTGATTGAAGAAATTGAATGTATCCGAAGAAAACGTGTTAATTTGAAACATTTCTATGAAAATCCCATTTGACCTTTGATTAGTTAAGAAGTTCAAAGGGGGAAATATAATGGGATACCTGTTATTGATAAAGTCCTTCGTTCCTTCGTGTACAGCCTTTAAATAATATTATTATAATAATAATAATAATACTTTTTTACTTTTTTTAATCATATGATATGGAATAAGTCATGATTAAATATTAAATATAAAAACATACCACAATACAAGAATTAACAAATATTACATAAAACCTTGTCAAAACTCTTTCACATCATAGACACATTTTTCTATTAAAAATTTTTTTAAATTAGATTTAAAGCTATTGACCTTATATTTTTAATTTCTGATGGTAATTTATTAAATAAGTTAATTTCCGAATATTGAGATTTAACTTTAGTAGGGTACTTATACTTATAGGGTGAAAATGATTGTTTTTGAAAAATTGAAAATAATTTGTTTTACATATTAAATACACTTGTAGATGTAAATGGCAGGTAGAGTAAGTAAGTTATACTTTACAAAATGTTATATGACGAGCATCTAAATTAAAGATTAAGCGTGGAATTCTCTTTTGGCCAATAAAAACGCTTAAGCATTAGAACAATTTCCCCATAGAATAATATTATAAGATATATGTACACAAGTGCATAGTATACTTGTATAAATTGTAATACATTTTTTAATTGAAGCAATACATAGTATGCACTATTAATTTTTTTACATATGTAATGTATGTTAGATTCCCAGCTCATATTTCCATCTAACCTTATCCCTAAACATTTCATTTGTTCTGATAAGCCAATATTATTGAAATTTATTTTTAGGTCTACATTTTCTAGTATTTTATTTCTTGAAAAAAATTGCACTGCTACTGTTTTATCAGCGTTTAATATTAAACAATTATTTTTACACCAAAACGTAAATCTGCAGTAATATATTGAGAAAGATCGTTAATGTATAACAGAAAAATTAGTGGCCCTAGAATTGAGCCCTGATGAACTCCGCGAGTCATATTCATCAAGTGTGATTTACAATTTTCTATTTTTACACAAACTTTTCGAGCCTTTAAATATGACATAAGCCACGTTAAAAAAAACTCCCCTAAATCCCAATGCAAACAGCTTCTTCTCCATAATTGATATGTCAATAACATCGAATGTAGATGCAGTCTCTGTTGATTTATCTGGTAGGAAACCGTGTTGAGGTTCCGATAATATTTTGAATTTTTCAAGAAATGATAACATATGTTTGTAAATACATTTTTCAAAAACTTTGCATATGATAGTAGGAACAATAATAGGCTTTCAATTTTCTAATAATAAATGGTCAACTTTTTTAAATAATGTAACAACTAGTAACAACTCCAATCTTTAGCATTCTTGGAATAATGAAACAGAAGAGTTAATTATATAGGTAAATGATTCAGCAATGTACGATTATTTCTTTAACTGATAAAATTTAGTAACTTTGTTAAATTGTGTTACAATATTTCTTTAAAAGAAAGATGTACTTTTTTTCATCCTATCTCAGCTCCTAATATTGAATGGATCTTTTTCAAATAAGCACCTTATTTTATACGATTATCCAATTCTATTCCTAACATTTTCATAAATAATCATTCAATTTACAATTTAAAAAACCTATGAAATTGTGAAAACAAAATATATCAAATTAAGTAACGTTATAAACTAGGCAATTTCGAAGATGCCATAAAACTAAATTTATTGTGGTCACAAATGTCTGGAGATATTTAGGTTAGGAAACGGAGGAAACACTTTTGTCGCCTGGATTTTCGAAAATAAACCCGTTGACCGGTCTTGTGTGGCTCGAGTAAGAGCCAATAAAATTTAATGGATAAAATAAACATGTCACAAAAAATGGCATTAACGTTAGACGTGATTAGTTTGAATGAATTATAGCGCTCACGCTTATTGGGATTAGACGGATCGAATAATATATTATAGAAACCAAGGCGCGTTATTAGTTAAGTAACAGGGACACATTAAGATATTTGTAAATTTGGCAATGGCCCAGAAGTGTAAGTTGAAATGAAAAGTGTCGCCTTCTTATGGACTCACCCCAAAATAAAATTAAAAAAAGGGTTGCTTCTCTTCAAAGCGATAAGGGACGAATATAGTGATGTCACTCTAAAATTATACTCAGTAACTACACAAAACTATTTTTCGACCTGCAGTCCAATACCCCTCTATTAACACATTGCTTAAAAACTTGGAGAAGCGATTTAAAAAGAAATTGGAAACACTTGGGCTTATTAATTGATTAATTAGCAGTCAGGTTTACACTATATAAATTGTAGCATGTGACATGCCATTGTCTGACCACAAAATAATTATCCCGGTTTGTTAACAAGACTCTCCAGATATGCTTATCAACTTTTCTTTTATTTATGATATTTTAAGACGGAGAATCCACCTCTCCTGTTCGCGCACTCCCACTCTTCAGTTATTGTAGGGGAAAGAAAGGCAATAGAATTAAGTTGGCAATTTAAAAGTATCTAGTTTTTTTATTTGTATCACTGTTGCGTTCTGGTGTCCCCGTTCTTGTTAGTACTATTCACAAATTGTCACTTTTGTATGTTACTAGAACGAGGAGAAATTTTGGGGCAGTGGGAGGTGCGCCTGAGCATAGTTGACCCGGTGTTTTCTTATCAGGAAAAGTCTATTGTAGGGGAAAGAAAGGCAATAGAATTAAGTTGGCAATTTAAAAGTATCTAGTTTTTTTATTTGTATCACTATTGCGTTCTGGTGTCCCCGTTCTTGTTAGTACTATTCACAAATTGTCACTTTTGCATGTTACTAGAATGAGGAGAACTTTTAGGACAGTGGGAGGTGCGCCTGAGCATAGTCGACCCGCTGTTTTCTTATCAGGAAAGGTCTATTATCTGAAGTACAATATAGAAGAGAAGCTAGACCTGTTTAATACTTGGATGAAACTTGGTTGAATGAGAGTCATGCAAAGAGAAAAGTATGGGTAAACACCATTACAATACTTGCTTAGAAATATCTATTCATAATTTCTATGTGCTTATCTTTTGGAATAAATCACTTTCATCGAATAAAATAACTGATAAAATGATTTATTTTTGAACAAATTTTCACTATTTCACTAAGCACAACCTAATCTAATCTAATTTAATTTTACGGTGATTTTACCTGAAGAATCATTTAACTTGTAAACTCAAAATTTGAATGACGAGCTATATTTTAACTTGTGTGATGGACTATAAATAACTTAAGTCCATTGTGTTTCGGTGGGTTTTAGAACCACTTTTTGAGGGACTCTTAATTTTTGTAAATGTGGACGCGTCGAGGGTGCTCATGTCTTATTGGTCAACTGTGAGCTCGGTTAGAGCAGTTGTTATTGGTCAATTTTTGTAGCGCATATTAGCGAATTGTTGGTTGTTTGAAGTTAAAATGGACGCTGTAAACGCGACTAATGACTTGTTTGTAAATGAAATCGTTTGGTGAACGTATAGGATGTACTAATGTGAATTAAATATTATTTTAACTGGTTTAAGAAATCCTTCAAGAAAATGAAAACGGCTTATAATAGTAAATAAAGGTTCATGTGGGAAGATGGTTCTTTTATAGATTTATTATTGCTCTTTAAGGGAAAACAGTGGAGATTATTATGAAGAAGTATTGAAAAATGGTTTTCTTAATTTTTAAATAAAATACATGACGATTCTTTGTTTGGAATGAACAACGGCAAATGCCAAGAAAATTGTCATGCAAAAATCACTTAGATGAAAGAATATTGCTTTTCTAACAGATATGGTAAGGTCAGAGCTGTAACATTTAACCAGACAAAATAAATAAAAATATAAACTTATGCGTTGCTGATGCAAAAATTAAGAATTTTAGTAAAACATTATTGCGAACCTAATCCCATCGAGTTAATTTTGGCACAAGCGAAAAGTGGAGCACCATTTAAATGTTAAAAAGCTCTTAATAGAGCCTCTAATAATTTATCGACTGCTCACTGTGTGCAATGTGTTGGAGATGTTCTCAAATAAGAGGAAAGTGTGGGTAAATTAGATGAGACAATCGATACAGTTATTAAACCTATAATTATTTCTCTTGGATGATAATGAAATTGAATCGAAAGTAAAGAAGACTGAAAGACAATGTAATACAGCGTTCTTGTAATGTAAGTAAATGTAATGTAAAACAGATTCCTAATCCTATTAGTACAAAAACAGAAATTCACAATTAAATGATGAATAATAAACTCACAAAAAACGGGATCTTTTAGAAGTATTAAACTTTTTAAATTGATAGAGGTTACGTGTGTGATAAACTTGCAACAGAAAATCTATATACCGTATTGTGTTAGGTTTTTTTCTCTACTGTTGGATATTTAACCCAATTGACCTTAGTTGCCGAGTGCGGTGAAAACCGACATTTTTTTCATATTTCGAAAGAGCAGAAAAAGTTCAATATAATCATCTACATTTTATTTTTCTGTACATCTAAACTTTTACTTTCAAAGTATAATTTATGAGCGTTTTGGGGGTTACGAAATGGTATTGCTGAGATTTTTGTTAATGTTTTGGTTGGAATAAAATTTACTTAACTTATCTACAGAAGCATCCCCAAAATTTGAATTGAGTTTGGATTTTTTACAAAAATAAATCACGGGAAAATGTGGCTACAGGGCCGTATTAAATACATAATAATTCAATATGTTTCAAATGTTTCGAACACTTATTTTATATACGCCACGTCGTATGTTTCATATAATCGATTTGACAGCACGATTGTTTAGAAAAGTTCATTTTTCAAAAACACAATCTGTCGATTCTTGCTCTGTTTCTGCTTCGTAGAAGTAGATGTACGTTTGGGTACAAGTAATAACACAATACATGTGTTTGAAAGTTTAATTCTTGAATTTTTTCAGGAGGGCTTTGTTCTAATTTCACGTTCTTATTTTTGAGTTAGAGTTCGAGTTGAGAACGAAGTTTTGTTCAAACTAAATGAGTAAGCAAAATGGAATGTGGGATATGAAACAATAGAATTTAATGATAATAAAAAGTAGTTATAATAATTCGGAACAATATTACTAAATTTCAGGAACTATGAAAGTTTCAGAAATATTATCAGGGTAAGGTGAAGTTGGTCGCGTAGATTGTAGAATAAATTAAATTTGCGAAAAAAATGCAAATGTAATGTAATTACATATTCTTTTTAAATAAATATTTAAATATTTTATTTTATTAACGGTAATTAGCGTCGACATTGAATGGTGATAAATTAAACTAAATTATGAAATTTCTGAAAGTATTTTTGGATACGAATATTTTATTTCTTTCTTGGTTGCGAGGGGGATGTGTTGAAAAAAAAGGGAGGAGGTTTAAAAGAAAGATCCCTCATAGTTTTGAATATTTTTATATATTAGTGTGTTTTTGTGTATAATTTTGAATTGTAATAAAATCGTTGTCATACGATACGATTCAAACGACAAACAAGATGAAAATAGTGCCGTAACTATTAGGAAAGTTTTTCTAGATGCCCCGCATGGTGAATCTTTGGAATAGAGGTGAATGCATGAGAAAAAGAAAAGAAACTATTGGATATGGTACATGGGATGGCCTGGACTTGAATATTACGTAAAAGGATTGATCGGGCAACATTATTTCTATATTTATGTGTGTGTTCAGGTACCTATTGAGTTCATATACAGTATAGTCCAAATGAAAGGAATAAATTCATTATTTCGTAAATCGGCGATTTTAGGAGAAAATCCTGAAACCCGTCGATTTTGATTTTAAAATGGGCGCTTAGTCAGATCACCTTTTTATTATTGACGTCATCTCTGTGAGCGTAATGACGTCATCAATAACATTTTTAAATAGAAAAGTGGATCTTGCCATACATCAATTGAAAGGTCTTTTAAGTATTTATTCACCCATTTCAATATGTCTAAATAATTAGTTTTTTATGTTGTCAAAAAAATGATTTATTAAATTTTTAATGTTACAATAAATATTATAATTATAATTTGTTTGTTGAAAAGTTAAAATTGGCTATAAGGATTGACGAATTATGCCATATAATATAGACATCCATTGATTTGGCAATTGATATAGACTTTTACAATACTAAGCTCTAAATAGACTTTGTTTGTGATTGTAACTCTAAATTTCAAGATATAGGTACAGTTTAAATATAGAACAATATTTATTAATAACTAATTAAACCAAATGAAGTATAACATTGCTTATAACTCCTGTCAATTCAATTATTATAGTTCAGGAAAAGAAAATTATATTTAAGAGAATTTAACAGACTAGGAATTATTCAGATAATTTAAATTTAGGATAAAGCTAAAAAAAATACAAATAAAAATATATTTTGTCATAGAAATATTTTGTATCGTACCTACCTTTAATGCTAATGGCGCCCATTAAGATATAGTCAATAGTCAATAGTTAGGTAAGAATAATCAGACGATGTGAAACGTTACATGAAGGGATATTAATCTGCGAATATAAATTGATTGACCATTATCTTTTTAAGCATAACTGTATTAAAGTTCGAGAAACGTGTAAGATGTCTGAATTAAATCTTATATCAATTGATTTTAAGGAAAACTTTTCACTTTGTTGATCTTCAACCGTTAATGATGAAGACATAATACATCATCGCACGCACATTTTGTTGCGTTAATTTCATTTTCAAACCGCTTCGTAAACTGTATGATCACAAAATGTACGAAAGGACAAAGACTTTAACAATCGGAAAAAAATTGCGGTGTCGCTAATTTATAAGAGCGGGGTTGCCAAATTCTAGAATTTATCCGACCGTCCCTCGTACCAAAACTATGTAGGTACATAATATCAGTTCGCTGGTGGCTGTACCAGAAATATTTATTTATACAAAATATTTAAATTGTATGCTGACAGTAAAAACTATTAAATATTTAACTATTTACAAATAAAAAAATAATAATGGTTCAGACAAAACATATGTATATTCCTTCCTTTAAATGGGATTTTGCACATTTTTACGAATTTTCTTTTGGGTGTGAGGAGAATAAAAACCAATAATATTCACATAAACAGTAAATTTACTATACAAATTTAAATTACATAAATACAGAACTATATAAAGGAGGATATTATCCAAATAATGCTTAAAACGGACGGATTTAAAATTAATATTTTTTAGTTTCAATGTGGAGATTGAAAACTACGAAATAAAACAGAATAATCATGCATATTTAACGACTAACAGATTCAAATAAAAATATTGCATATAAAATTATACAAAAACTTATATCGGCAGTGACTAGACATTCAGAGGATTTCAAAGAAATGTTTAACCTCTTTCTAGCAACGCCATTGAATAATTCATATGTATGAATTACTTGCAATTATTCCAATGTATATATTTTGGTTCTTGATATTTCTAAAATCTTAAAATGTAAAAATTTTCTTTCATTAAATCATTTAAACCATTGCGTTTGTTCTTCTAAATATGGTAAAGTTAAATCATTCCAAAAATAAAATATTTTTGAACATGAGAGCCAAAAGAAAAAAGATTAAAGCTGGTCTGTCAACTAACAAGATTATGACCTGTTCACGGTTTCATTCATATCGATTACCTTGAAAACGGTAAAACAAATAAAGACGAATATTATTCAGAGATATTAACCAATTTGGCGCCAATTTGAACCAAAAACGACTTCATTTGGGAAAGAAAAAGTGGTCTTCCACTAAGAAAATACAGTCGCAGTCGCAAGATTACAAGATTTTCGCTATGAATTGATTCTTCATTACTATATATTCTCCAGATTTAGCCCTCTGTGACTATTACTTATTTCCAAAATTGAGGAAATGGTGTGGTACTAAAATATTTACACCGAATGAGGATATCATCACTGTAAAAGCTTCGAGAAATTGTATTGTTTGAATAATTAGAGAATTTGGCTCAAAAAAGTTAATTTCTTACCTAATAAGCCGTATATTTTTCAGGTCAGCCTCGTATTACTTGGCAAATGTTGCTCTGAATATGAAGTCGCCACGAATTTCGATGCGCAGTAGCAAAACGGACCAGACCAGTCTGATAAACAAGTGAACTTAACTGCCCTGGTCTATTCTGTTGCATCTGACTGAGTGTACAATACTTTCTTATTTTAACTTTGGGCATCTCACTTAGAGCTAGATTTGTCAAGTAATACTTGACTGTGAAGTATCATTACTTTTAGGTATTAGGGCAACTTTTAAAATCAAGTGCTTGACTCATTTAATTATGTACAAGAAATGTTAAAATATACAGGGTGCGTGCACTTATATCGCATATTAAATCGGTAAACTGAGTAGTAGTTTGAACCTGTTCCATTTAACTTATAAAATCTGTAAAAAATTATACTTTTTTTAGGTTTTGTGTATGTCGTAGGCATATCGTAATATCAGTGATATTTAATACGCTTAGGATTTTTCTTATGAATGGCGAATTTCCATATGAAGTAATTATTCAAAAATCTTACAATTTGATTGAAAGTTTTATGCACATTATAATACGTCTACCAATATTTGGTTTTATTGTGAAAAAAAAATTTTACGAGAACATTTTAAAAATGTGCCTAGATTGAATTCGGCATATTATAAATAATACGACTAATAGATTAGCAGACATATTGCATTTTAAAACAATTTTATCATTATTTCAGTGTTATTTAGCCTATATCTTTTCAGAATTTATTCAATAAATAAATAAATAATAATTGTTTCCATACTTGATTAAAAATTAATGATCAATCATAAAATGTGTTTATAAATAAAAACATTTTTTATGAAGAACTACAAAAGTTATATGTATTAACATAATCAATTAATTAAAAAAAAACCTAAAACGTCCCGCACACGGTCAATATTGTCAATATTATTGATCAATATTCTATTTTTCTCTTTATTTTAAATAGAGAGCAATAAAGAAAGAAATTCAATATCGATCCAAATTACTGACGAATGTTAATTAGCATCAGCTGACGCGCAAACGAAAAGTCTTTGACAATTTCTTTGCAATAAGAACGGAATTATTATTTTATTTTAAGTCACATAAAAAGTATTAAGAAGCTTAGAAAAGATAAGAGAGGTAAGCGACATTTTAATTACTTCTCGGGATACAAAGGAAAGCGGAGTTAGGAAAATTAACAATCTATTCTATTTTTAATTTTTATAAAAAGAACTAAAGAAAATGATGTAATATTCATAGAAGAAATAAATCAATTTTGATGATTTTACTATATATAACTTCGAACATAAAATGGTGGAAGACAATGGAAGCGCTTCAGGAACAAAATTTGTTGTCTCAGCTTAACAATGTTTAAAATGTCTAGGGCAAAATGAATCAAATTCAACAATTAAAGCTGGACAGAAGTTTAGTTTATGTAAAAACTGAGAAATAATAGTCAATAACAGAAAGGGATGTAACGACCACCAAGAACCGAAATATTTAAATATTGGCCAAAATATTGCAGTTGAGGTTCCTAAAGTAGATAGAAGACCAGTTGAGCCTAAAATAGCATATTTTAAAATTGGAGTGTATCAAATTTGTACTACACGTAGTTTGTTGAATTAATAGTTTTCAAGAGATGAATTAATTAACTGCCGGTCCAACGAGGTAATTATAATATTCCATAAGGAAAAAATCTTTCATTAAGAGAAACAACAATATCAATAAATATTTATTTTTTCTACTTTGATATTGGATATCTTACAATACGCCTGGTATGCACCTAATCGTATTATGATATGGCATGTTATAATTTGCCTAATTTTTCTTACAATTTGTCCAGTCGGATTGAAAAAGCCTAGACACATTTTAATACGACTGATCGATATTACAATATACCTACGACATATATTTAGGTAGACTATAAAATGCTCATAGAGAATATTTACAAATCCATAAGAAAATTAATATAGTTAACAGATCGGTTTAGAATTGTGCATTTTGTAATTTTCTGCTTACTATTTTATTCAGAATTGATCCTTTATTTTTGATCTGTAAAAATACCTACACATATTTTAAGATTTTAGGAAATATCGAGAATAAAAAAGATGTCGAAATTTGTTATCATTTTCATATATATATATATATATTTCATATAAGATTTTATCAAAGAAAAATCGTTTTAAGAAATATTTCAAAGGAAAAGTGATTTTTAATTATTAAAGTATAAAATGGCGCTTATAGCATTCTTTTATGTATATATATATATAAAATTATTTTCGGTAGAATTTAAATAAAATTTATGTAAATTCGGAATTCAATCATCTTTTTATTGATGAAAAAATTGAATTATGCATTAGATACGTCGTTGTAAGTATGTAGCAATCAAGATTTATATACGGTTCCCAAATTTGTACAATATTGCAAAGGCAAGGTGATCAAAATTATAAAAAAAAAATGATTAGATATCATGTCAAAATTTTATATAATCGAATGGTTTTCCGTTTACAGTTTGTGTTGACGTTCTCTAATTTTCGATTTTAGTTTTTCATGTTGGTTTTATTTTCTCATACAAGTTCTTTGAAAATCATAAATCATAATACATGAGAATATCGATAAAACAAACACCAACGGAAAATGTTCAAACATAATGTACCTATATAAAGTTAAAATTATATGAAATTTTTAAATCTTTCCTAACGTTTTTTATTATAGAGAATATAAAATTATTTCATGTTACTATTAAAACTTAATTAATGTTAATTAATTAATGCTATTTAAATTGCGTATTGGAATATTATAAATCGATTGGCAACCTGTCGTTAAATAGTAATGTCAAATAATGGTGAGAAGCCTCCAAGAGCTCGTTAACAGTTTACTGGCATTTAAAACGCTCAGTTCCTCTATATTTATTAAGCTGATGTTAAATACAAATATGACCACCTTGCCAGAGACATCACTTAAAGGAAAACAATTATAGTACAAAGTTCTTATTCACCCACGCACGTCACTCAAGGTATGGCCGGCGCGCTCGCCAGATTTAAATCACATTTCTTCCTCCGTCTCTCGATAACAGTCACCACTGCAGTAACAATTGTGGGTCGGTCGGAGGAGAACCGTGCGGGCCTGGGGAGTAGTCCCCATCGGGATGCCAATAAGAAGGGTACCTAGTGGTTACATCTTGCCGGACGCTACATGTACTAAAGGCTGCGGGGGACGGATACCCTTGCTGGGGATAGGCTCCGGTATTGCAACTAGTGTAAGAGGCTAATTGGGACTGGCCTAGCCATGAGGTCTCGTACCTGATCAGAAAAAAGTCTGTATTAGTTTTATCTTCTAAAATGGCGTCTATTGAAGAACTTCGCTGTTTTAAATCCGTTTATAAATAAGGTGAGAGGTTAGAGTAAATTGGATATTAAGAATTTATACATGGTTGGGATAAAATATGGATCCAAGAAAATATCTTGAAATCGAAACGGACGATTTTTATGAAATTTTGTAGGTAAGTGCAATGAGTCAAAATGCAGCCGATGTACATTTTTTTGTTAATAATATTCTTTCGGTTTAACCGGAAATACCATCAACTTTTTTAATATAAATGGGATACCCTGTATATTTTTGCAAATTTTGAAAGATCTTGTTATTTCGAATTCATACATTCTGGGTTTAGTGTAAAAAATCTGTAAAAACGAGGAATACAGCACTTTAATAAATAATATTAATGATGATCGGTTATGTTGATCGATTCATAGAGTGGCCTGCTCGTTCTCCGAATCTAAGCCCATTAGATTTTAATCTTTGGGATTATTTAAAATCACGTGTTTATGATAAACGACCAACGTTCTTGCAGGAATTGAGACAAAAGATTATTGATGAATGTGAACTAATACGTGGAAGTCTTGGAAAGAGTGACTCAAGAATTTGTTAATAGATTGGCATATTGTCAGGAGGTGAATGGAGAGTATTTTGAACATTTGAATTAATTTTGTTTAAATGATTATATTCTCATTAGTCTAAAGTAAATAAATGTACTTATTCTACAACTAAAAAAGCGAGTTATTTCTCGTTTTTACAAATTATTTTCAGGGTATCCCATTTAAATTAAAAAAGTTGAGGGTATTTCCGGTTACACCGGAAGTATATTATTAACAAAAAAATGTACATCAGATGCATTTTGCCCTATTGCACTTATTTGTAAAATTTCATAAATATTTCCGTTTCGTTTTAAATATATTTACTTGGTTCCATATTTTATCCCAACCATGTATATTCATGTACTCTATATTCAAGAAATGTTATCGTGAGTTTATGGAGTTTAGTCATAACAAAATAAGAACAATTCTCTCAAAAACAAATTATTCGAATCTACAAAATTTGCAATTTAGTTCCTATTACCTATAATTTAGAATCATATTTCAATCAAAAACGGAACCTACAAAAATATCGTAAAACTTCAGATTTAAAACCTCTATCTAGAAAATAGTTTTCCTAAATTTTCTTTTAAATAGGTTTGGGTTGAGATAAGGAGGTGAATTTAAAAAATGTATAAATAATTTAATCGTAAACGGACCCTGATTTAGAATTTCTTATCGATTATCTAGTAAAAAACCTTTCCTTAAATTTTTCTTCAAATAAGTTTGAAGTGAGATGGAGATGCTGAACTTAAAAATTATATAAACAATTTCATCGAAAAGGGAACTTAAAAAAATACATAAAACAGATTTGGACCGATGCATAATACAAAAAGCTAATAGTTAAAATAAACAAAAACCACCAAGTCTGCTCCTATGAGATATATTATTATAAGAATTTTAAAACGTAAATATAAAAAGAAAACAATTCACAAAATGTCTAACAGAGCAGTTCCTGTGAAAGTAACATAAAAAAATTAAGAAATTTAGTAATCCTTAGTTTTATTATAAGAATCTAGAAGGACATAATGAAACACTTAAATTTATATCGTAGTTATAAATCAATAATCAATAGTTATCCTAGAAATAATAAATTCTTTGAAGTACAAACAATCAAATGGTTTTGAAAATTAAGTAACAATATTTCATTGCGGAACGAGAATTTATTACTGTGATGTAGTATTTACGCTTCAAACCACAGCAAAAAATAATGTATGTTTAATCATATTAAAAAAAAGTAAAAGTTAGTTTTAGTTAAGCGGTTTCCTATTCTTAATTCTAAGTCACGTAAATGAAGTAAATTGACAATCGGAAAAATTCGGACATTAATCATGATGAATAAAATATTACAAGCTGTTGTATGTTCGTAGAAAAAGAAATTATTTAAAATAAATGAAGAATCCGAAAAGTGATGGGCCCAGAAGTAAAAAATGCCATCGAAAGCAATATATTGCATTGAAACATTAGAAAAATATGGAGTTTTAGAATATATAAAAGAGGCGATTAATACTGAAGATCTGCAAGAAGCAGAAAAAACATGTTTTTTAAAATCGGATACTAAAACAAAATCTCTAATTATTATATATATACCTATATATATATATATGAAACCGCAAGTTCAGGGTGCGCAGTAACAGAAATAAAATAAACGGTGACATTGGTCATTCGAGTGATATTCTTGGAGCTGTCGAGCTATCGAGGGTTGAAAGTGACGAGAGGTAGTGCAGTGTTGCCGGATTAACAATTTGAAAAATTATCGTGTCCTTTTTAAATTGGGTTAACTGTTTGAAAATTTGTCCCCAAATAAAGTTTTCGATGCACACAACATTTAAAAAAAATATTGAAATCGGTCTATAACTTTAAACACTATGGTGGTGTTTACAATTTAGGTGGGTCACACTGTGCATTTAAATTATAATTTGACAAGTTTGTGTCACTGATAATGATCAAGACGGAGGTATTTCGTACATACATATATTGTTATGCACAAACCGCCACAAATAATACAAATGGTAACAAAAATAGAGTTAGTAAAATAGACTTTACTACGGTAACACCAAAGACCAACTTAACTTTACCAAATAACTAGACGAGAAACCGGTTTCGATAAAATGATTCACCTACCTATTTCTTAACTTCAACCCTTATGTCTCATTGCAAAGAAGTTTGCAAGAAGCCAGATTCTAGCTAATACGACCTAAATTGCAAATTGCAGTTTTTAACAAAATTTCTTCTGTTTTCAGTATCCATTATATAATCACAAAAGTTATACTAGAATTGAATTTGTTGCCTAATTGTTCTGTAAAGTAAGTTCCCCGTTGCCAAAAAAGTTAAAATTTCGTCTGATGTCTTCACGTCAGCTTTTCTCACATCTTTACCTTTGTTGTGTGTTAATTCCATATTTGCAGATTTAATACTAATATTTCGAACCAAAACAGAATTAATCAATCAATTAATATACTTTTAAATTCGTACGAACCTCGAGTAGGGGGGCGGGTAGGCAGGGGGCGTGAAAATGTTCCTAGCTAAGGGCAGACCGTGCTGACTAAGGGCGTCGCCGAAAAAGGCCTTCGGATAGGGCTGGGCGGAGCGATAGGGCCTTTTCATCCTTCGTCGCCGTCGGTAGTTGCCGTTTTCGAACATGTCTTCGTATTGAGGATCCAAAGTCCAGAAGTTACCTTTGCGTTCACCTCCTCCTTCCCGTGGCACCTGAAACGTACAAAACAATGTGGAATTACCCAGAAAAGCAAATCTTTATTTTATAATTTTTAAATGTCGTTTCACGCCATGAGGAGATAATAGTGTTGTCGTAACCGAAACAAAATAAATGGTGCCATTGGTCATTCGAGTGACATTCTTTGATCTGTTCACTTCGTAATATCGAAGGTAGAAGGTGACGAGAGGTAGTGCTGTGTTGCCAGATTCACAATGACAACAAAAGTGAAAAATAAAAGTTTAGGGGGAGAAATTATATATACGGTTTGGAAATTTTAACAGAAAGAAGCAGAAATTGGAATATTAACCATAGATTTACAAAACGTACAAGAACGAGATGCTGCTTTAACAGGTAAATATAATAAATAGTAATATTTACTTTTCTGGGATTAATTTTTATTTAAAATTAAACACATTTTTTGGAAAGTATTTAGCGTGACAGATATTTCATAAGAAAATTATTCATTTGCAGGTGTAAATTAATCTAGTGCTAAAAAAATTGCGAATGAAGGAAGACAAATTGATGACGTTTCGTTTCCGGATTCACATCACCTCAAAAACGCAACATGAAATCTTCGAAACTAGCATTAGAAATTTTTTGATAAAGTGTTTTGCGTGGAACAATAATACATTATATTAAATTCAAATCTAATTGAAAATACAACGTAAAAAGTTATAAAATTAATTTAAATAAAATAACAAATTCATGTTAAATATTAAACATCTTAACTGTAAATAGGTTTGAAAATCATTGTATAGTAAACAAAAGCGAAGGAACAGGTAATGACGTCAAAAAGTACAAATATTATGGAAAAATTAATTTAAGAACACATGTTTTTAGTGAGGTGTAAAAATTGCAAAAAATAGTTAGGGAAAATTGACCGAGTCATCCAACCCCTAATAAGGGTACAAATGACTCTTCTCCTGTTTGGAAGAAGAGAATGACTAAATAGGAAAGAGAACTTAACAACAACCACCCGACCCTCCTAGATATCTGACATCCGGTAACACCAGAAGAGACATCATTGGAGAGGAATGGGACCAGAAAACTTGTAAAGAACAAAACACACGTGCAAACGTGGTAACAAATTAGCACCTTGAAAAAGATTGCGATGTAAAAGCCCCCTAAAAATGGGGAGAGGATAGATAACAAAACTAGCCAAACTGGCAAAAAACAAGAAGAGACCAATAAGTTCTAAAATTACTTAATACTTCAGGTTAAGACAACTAGTTTCAATACATGCGGTTAAGTCCTTAAGGTAAGTAGGTTTAATTGGTTTTTAAAGATAAGGAAAATAATCCCTTTTTAGAAAGATCTCCTCAGACTGGCAGCATTTTAATTTCATTAAACAGTATCTGAGTGTATTTCCCAATTAAATTTTTTAAACGACAGTTAAAAATAAATGCTGATTTGCTTCAGATTAAATTTGTACACGATTGTCGTTACTTAAAATTCGAACATTTTAAGATACGGCAACATAGAATGAAAAATCACTCTAGTCCTACAACTTCTTCGCAATGTGTTTATTTTGTGGCATCATTGCTCTTTTAATTCACTGCGTACCTCGCGGTACCAGATATTCTTGAGGGATAGTACACAAATTAAAAATAGCCAGACTCGGCATTGCGTTTTAAAATAAGTAAACTCGCATATGATTATTTTTATCACCTATATAAGTACTATACAGGATGTATTACCGTTGAGGCGACGGTCCATAACTCCAAAACGGTGCATTAGATGAAAATTATACAAAACATGAGACACTCTTGGACGTACCTAATAAATAGTTATTAGCCAGTTTTTGTTAACACTTAATACCGAAAACAATAATTAAAAGAGTATTTAGTTGATAAAAAATTATGGAGAACATGGCCGTAAAGTTTAGAAATCGAGAAAAATATGTTGTCCACGACCATTACTGGAATTTGCTAATTCCAAATTCATTTTTAATAATAGAATGTAAACATTTTCACTCTTGAGAGAGAATATTTATTCCGAAACAATTGTTTCTTATGTGTTTTGCACGTATTTTCATTCCGTAACAAGTGATGGAATGAATGTTTCGTAATTGTTCTAAACAACATTGACAGCCACGGATGTCTAAACTGTCAACGTCATATCCAAATTTTAAATTATCTAAAAGATTGAGTGAAATATCGAATGAATTTTGTGATCGCGGAGAAAATATAGTCTGTTAAAGTCCGTTTCAAGATATTTCGTTGACTTACCATCTGCTTGGAGAGTACAATCAGTTAATCTTGTAAATTCTTTATTTTAATGTAAAGAATAACAGAGTCGTGCTCGAATGTCTGCCAGGAATTTAGTGACTAGTGATATTCTTTCAAAAAAAAAATTTTACCCAAGGACGCCACTATTACTTTCTCTTCGAGCAATACAATTATCAGGGGTTTAAATACCATCTTGTACTAATTTGCTCGGATTAACAACCACCTACCGAGCGATTTACTAATAGTTTACTGAATGCAAGTGCCAGGTCAACGAAATATTTTGAAATTAATTTTACTCGGTTAAGATAAGAAAAATCCCATTCGTATCGAATTTTTTCATTATAACCTTGTTACAGAATCTACTATTAACGAATTACTAAATGACACTAAAAAAAAAAGAAATGAATAACTTACTGTGACGTATTACCACAGGACCGTATTATAAATTTTCTACATTCTCCCCAGGGGCAGTAGATCACACTTCTAATGGATAAAGACATTGTATCGGTCGTTTTAATCTGGTTCCATCACTAGTCATTATTTTACAGGCTCTTGTTTTACCATCTCTTCCTCTGAATGTCTTAACAACTCTAACAAGCTTCCAGATTAATCTCGGCTTATTTTGATCTTGTAATAATAATAATATTTCTTTTATTTTAACCTCTTTGACAATTTCATTATAATGTAAATAATCTCTGTGCTAAATCTTCCAAAAATTATTTACAACTATTTGCCTATTTTTCCAAAGTTGTTATATTTCATTTTGTCTTAAATTTGTTGATATCAGACTAAACTAAACCCAATATCAACTCCACCAATCAAAAATTTTGCGGGCGTTAGAATAAATAAGTTACTTGGATCATCATCAATGTAGGTGAGTGGTCGGGAATTAAAAGTTGCTTCTACTTCTGTTAAAATAGTTCTAAGTTCTTCAAAGTCAACAAATTTCCTTCCTAAAGTTAATCTCAATGCCAATTTTACCGTTCTCACTAATCATTTCCAAAATCAACCCCACCAAGGTCCTTTTTCGATACTAAATGTTGTACTTATGTTCCGTCTAATATTTTCATCAATTCGTTAAGTTCTTTTGAGGTACGTTTAAATGTTTTTGCATTATCCGAATAAATTGTTGTTGGAACACCACGTCTGGCAATGAATCTACGTAAACCTTGTATGCACCTCTCAGTAATTCAATATGAACTGCACGAATGACTGCACACGTAAATAACGTTATATAAACTTTATCTCTTTCTGTACCATTAGATTTGTTACCTAAAGGTCCCTGGTTCGATCCCGGGTTTCGGCACCAAAATATGAAGATAATTGAGGACACCGGGTTCGTTAAATAGTGTTTTATTTCGCACAATACAAGAAAGATAATAGTACAAAGTATCAAAGTTATAAACTCTAAAATAATGGTATTGACATCGATCAAAAAAATATTTTCTATCTGCTTTCGACAAAGTCTGGCATGTAGGACTGTTAAATAAAATCAAACTCTGTCTACCCAATTCATACTACACTCTGTCAAACAGAACCTTCAGAACAAAGGTTAGTGATGAAACCTCTGAATTTCAACCTATTAAAGCTGGAGTTCCACAAGACTGTGTCCTAGGGCCAATCCTGTACCTGATATATGCTTTTGACATTCCAACCTCAGACTATACTACGTCAGTTACATTTGCTGACGACACAGTGATAATGGCTATACATGAAAATCCAATAATAGCTTCTGCCAATCTCCAAGACCACTTATTCCAGATTGAAGAATGGCTCGAACGATGGAGAATAAAAATTAAGGAAAACAAATCCCAGCACATAACATTTACCCTAAGAAAAAGCCAATGTCCTCCGGTTACTATTAACAACATAGTGATACCCGTAACTTCTTGTATAAAATACCTGGGATTACACTTAGACTCTAAACTCAACTGGAGGGAACACTTAGCCAAGAAACGGAAGCCGATCAATCTAAAGTTCCGAGAATTACATTGGCTACTCGGAAGAAGTACGCCAGTCTCTCTACAAAATAAATCTCAATATATAAGGCAGTCATCATACCCATCTGGACCTACGGAATAGAATTATGGGGATGTGCCAGCAAATCTAGTATTGCTCTCATACAACGAGGACAATCTAAAATCATTCGATCACTAGTCAATGCACCATGATACGTCACAAACAAATTGATCCATCAAGACCTCAGTATTCCAACAATACAAGAGACAGTACAAGAAAGAAGCCGTAACCACTACCTAAAGCTGGACAGCCATCCTAACCTACTACTACAGCCACTAACCCAAGAACCAAATAACAGAAGACTATTTCTGATTGCTGTTAATTGTACAATAAAAAAAAAATAAAAAAAAAATCTGCCCGTGACGTTTTACCACAGGACCGTATTATAAATTTTCTACACTTACTTTAACAAAGCACTCATTAAGGCTCAAATTGTGTCTAATGGAATTCTGCCAGCCCTTTTTATTCCTCTCGAAGTACGGGAACTTGGAGGTGATGTACTGATAGATTTCGGACAGCGTCGCCCTCTTCAGGTGGCTGCTCTGTATGGCCATGGCGATCAGGGCGACGTACGAGTACGGCGGTTTGCCCTGGTTGCTGGATGAGTTGGAGGTGCTGGAGGCCGTTGACGAAGAAGGTTGAGGTTGCGGGGAATGACAGGACGTCGTGCTGGGAGCGCGGGGTTCGTCGTTGGGGTCGACAGGCGTGTGAGGGCCGGAAGTCGTCGTTCCTGCGAGAGTCGAGTTGGAGAGTCCGCTGAACGTCGTTACCGGAGATATCGCTGAAACAAGAACAAAGATATGTGGCTTATGGCAAGTTAGTGTGTTTCACAAGTAAACGTAAATTCTAATTTATCATTTTTAAAGATTTTTATGATCTTGAATAAAGTTCGCGTCATTAGGATCAGATAATTTTCCGTTGCAGCCTTTTTTTAAATTTTTATGTAGATTTTATAAAGCGATTCAAAGTTTACATTTAAAAGTTATTTATCTATAGAACGATGAAACAGAACAACCAAAGAACGAAATACGAAAAATATACCGAGTATCAAAATCGAAAAAAATGGATACTAATCAAAAAACCAAATATCCAGAGATAAAGGCGAAAAATTGGTAGCAAGAAAAATTTACATTTTGAACAGATGGAAAGAATATTTTGGGGAGCTGCTAAATCCAAACGAAGAACGGAAGAAAAATAGAGAATGGGAGGACAGTAACGACATGAAACTTGATGAAGATAAGAAGCTCATGAGAACACCCCAAAGATGGAGAAAATAATAGAAATCATAAAACAACAAAAACGCTGGAAAAGGTAACATAACAGTCAACATGATCAAATGAGAAGAAAAGTCAATTGCATATACGCACAAGCTAACAAAAGAAAACAAGTTGCAAGAAAAATACCGAGATTATGGAAAGAAGCCCTTTTATACCCCAGACTTAAAAAGGCGGTGATACATACATAAAAAAATTATCGAGTGCTAAGATGAAAGAAGCCGCAGGTTAATATCAATGTAAGTTTAGAGAAAACATTAGTGATAGAACCGATATTCACGGTCAGGGAAATTCAGGCACAAAGCTACGAATTAGAGAAAGAAACGCACCTCTTTATGGACCCTAAAGAGGTTTTCGACAAGATAAAGAGAAATAAACTATATGCAGCATTAAGAAAAATAGGAGCTAGCAATAAATTAATTAATTAACTATCAAACTAACACTCGCAGAGATTGAATGCCTGGTAAGATTTGAAAGCGAAAATTTTGAGATGATAGAAGAATTAAAGCAAATGGATTCCCTATCTTCATATTATTGGACTGTTTACTTGAATACGAAGATAAATAGGTCTGGACTACTGTAAAGTTCATTTCAAGATATTTCGTTGACTTACCATCTGCTTGGAGAGTACAATCAGTTAATCTTGTAAATTCTTCATTTTAAAGTAAAGAACGACAGGGTCGTACTTGAATGTCTGCCAATAATTTAGTGATTAGTGATGCTCAAGCGCTTCGAGCAATACAATTATCAGGATTTTAAATACCATTCTGTACTAATTTGCTTGGATCCACTCACCGAGGGATTTACTAATAGTTCTGTGAATTTGCAATTGACAGGTCAAAGAAATATCTTAAAATGAACTTTACCATAAGTGGCATCAATGTTTGAAATTTGCTGCCGACAAAGTAGGAAGAAGTAAACAGGACCTGGGAGGAGTATTGTTACGATTAGAAGAAAGTGGAGAGGAAATGTAGCTGGGTATTAATGAGAAGAAGGCTAAATATATGGCATGAACTAAAAAAGATATGGCAAAAGATAAAAAGTTTGAATTGATAACACTAAAGGGAAGAGCATATAGTTTTGACGAAGTTGTGTCATTCACGTTTCCAGGAGCAGAATCTAAAAGGCAACAATTTTATATATCACTTTAAGAATGTATTAAACAGCAAGCTGCCATGTAGAGGAGTAAAACTGAGGGTGTTCAAGACAATATTGAGACCCATAGTATTGTTTGGAAACAAAACTTGGACAATGAATAAAAATGAACAAAACATGCGTGCACTAAGGTCATACAGGATACGTATTAAAAAACTCTTTATGTTGCCGCTGCATCAATGGCGAAATAAAGGCATTAATCAATGGTAAACCACATAAGGTAGAAGGTGGTAGAAATTAATTTTTTCCAGTTTTTTAAAACAAAAATAGGCGTTTAGAATAAGTACTCTTTTATATTGCAAGTTTTGTTGGATTACTAAAATAAATAAGCAGTCCAAAGTCAAAGTAATTGACACCAGTGTTCAAAACAATAATTAAATTTGATAGATGTCATATCAATCAGGTGTTTTAATAGTAATATATCCAGTGTGTTTCATAGGTAAAGAAAAATATTTTTGACGGAGATATAAAATCCACATAGATAATAAATAATCATAGGTCTCTTGGTTTCTATAATCGAGTTACGGGGCTATAGAAATTATAATCTTCGGACACAAATACCTAAACATAAAGAACATCCAAAAAAAGTTTTTTTAAATTGCTAACCACTTAAAAAAAGTACGTATTAAGATCATTAAAAAATCAACTCATAAAGGCCATATTAAAAATAAAAACAAACAACTACAAATCTGCATTTAGCAAAATACATGCTATAAGAGTGTGTAAGACTGTTTATAGGGAAAACTAAACGTGCTATAGAATTAGGATTCAAAGAACATCGAACAAACACTTAAATCTGTAGAAGAGCACATGTTGATAAGGTATTGCAATATCAAACGTACAGAAAAGAATTTTCTTGATTAATATTTTAATTTTGCTATTTCTCCCGTTTGAGATTCCATTCGAATTTTTTATAAATTTTTGTTTCAAATATCGAAATAATAGTGATGCTAGTGGCACATTAATAACTAAAAATGACCCTGAGTAGCGTTATCAGAAATGAGGGGTCAGGGGGTCAGCGGGACAAACAACTCTGATATAAGTGACGTAAAAGGGGACGTCATTCAACTTAAATATATCTCATTTATTAAAATTTAAAAGTATAAGAAATCAGAAGTGTGCAATGATTTTAAAAACAATTTTAAACATAACAAGGAATAAATAAATATATACGGTTAGTCCTTTAAACAACACGAATTCTTGAATTACGAATTTTAAAACATAATTCTGTTTATAATGATTTCTTGTTTGTTGATAAATAGAAGACCATAATATTTAATTTAGAGTTAATTTGTTTAACATTTTTATTAAATAATACAAATAAACAACCCGATTATTGTTCTCGGTTTATGCATATAAACTAAATGTTAATATTGTAGAGGATAATTATTTTGGATTGAAATAGGAATAATACAAACGTACTGTAGTGAATGTAAAATCGTAGTATTACATTAAAATAAAAACTATCTGTTTGTGAGCACATTTTTCGAAAATGAGATAACGATACCTTTCAATAATAAATATAAATTAGTTTCGTGGTAGAACTACTTTAAAGTCATAAAAACAATACTATTACATTAATAAAAAAATTTCCAAGTTATTTAATAACCTTTTCATCAATTTACATGCTGGAAAACTTTCTTAGTCGTTTTTCTACTCCTGGACCGTTTAAAAAACAGTGTAGTTATTAGTTTAGAAATTAGATTAAGTTTTGCATTCCTAGAAACAATGTTTCAATAATTTCTTCTAATTTATCAGCGAACAACCATATATGAATGAAAAAAAATCGATACGGGTGGAACATTTCTCACTCTTGTGTTCGGAATATTCCACTCTTAACGAATTTTGTTATTCTAACCGAGCAACAGACTATATAATCTCCACGACCACAAATTTACTCGATTTTTCACTCAATTTTTTATTTCAATTAAAATTTGTTATTACGGCAGTTTTGACATCCGTGGCATCGATGTTGTTTAGAATAAATACGGAATATCATTCCATCACTTGTTATGAAAATTCATGCAAAACATATAAGAAGCAAGTGTTTATCATATTTGTAATGTGCATTATATACTTCACGAATTTTAATGCACTTTATATGATTTTTTTCCAAATTTTATACATTTTATTTGCATTGATTCTTTTTCTAAACTTCGCTTCTAATTAATTATAAAAACTTTCACTCGGCACAGCTCTACCTAAACTTATCTTATCTTAAATTAAAGTCTAAATTTATAACATTATTGATAAAGAAATGGATCCGCGTTTCACGATAATTTTATGCTTTTCTACTATTTTATCAATTCTTTATTACATATACATATTATAGAAATATATATGTAAATTATAATTAATGTTTATTATAAATCATTTAGTTTCTGTACATTCCTAATTTTTAAAAGATTAGTAATAATAATTCTCTAATCAAAGTTATAATTTGCTTATCTTTATACTAATTCAGAATATTTTACAGCTTTATGCATAAAATGAACTTTTTTTAAGAGAAATATTTTAACCTTATGAAAGACTTGATATGAAAATTCAGTTACATGTGTTTACTTAATTTGGAATCATATGGATTTTTTTTATTATTAATTTAAAGAAAACAGAAAGTTATTCTTCACAAAAAGTTCCGCACGGTCTTAAATCTATAAAATTAAATTACATGATATTACGCTTTTTCCATTGTATACCAGCTACGTCATAAAATATAAAGTTTCCTCGAAAGTACGGTACTTTTATTTTGTCAATATCGATTATTGTTGAGAAAAAAAAATTGAAAACCACATTCAAATATGCAATTATATCCATTTACCTTGAAAACGAACATATTTTTACTTTTTGAAACTTATCTCTAAAATAACAACGAAAATTAACAGCTTAATTGACCATATTTTTTTCGAAAATCTAGGGATGATGAAAATTATTCAAAATTTTTACGAAATACATTCAATGACTTTGTGGACAAACACCCTTTACAAGAGCGTCAAAATATTTGGTTCTAGCCAATATACAGTATGGTCCAAATGAAAGGAATAAATAAATAATTTCATAAATCGTGGATTTTAGGGAAAAATAAAAAGGTGATCTGACAAAGTGCCCATTTAAAAATAAAAATCGACGAGCGGGGTTTTCCATTTAAAAAAAACATAACTTTGTTATATATATTTTTTGGGACAACCTGTATAAATATTTTATTGTAATGCCCTACACTCAATTATTCAAAATTTGTCTAAAAATATAAATATAACCCTGAATTTAAAAACCTATTATGATTTTTTCCGAAGTAAATACATAATAGATTGATTTTTTTTCGGTAAAGTTTCAATTAACAATGAAACTTTGTATTCATGAAAATGCATGAAACAATTTTCAGACGAAATCATTCGTTCTAAGCGTTCAAGACTTTGTCATAAAAATTAATTCATGCATTTTTATAAAATTTTCATTGTTAATTGAAATTTGACTGTTTGTTGTTGTTGAATTTTTACCAGGAACGTTATGATTATTGAAGCATTCTTGGGAATTTTTCTTTAAATCATATGCATGCACGACTTTTCCATAAATTTAACCCACCGCAAATATATTCTTTTATACTACACTTTTACCCATCACATTCGTATGTGCGACAAAAAAATTGACTATACAAAAGCAATGTTGCAAAAATTAGTTTTATTTGAGATCGTAGAAAGAAGATGTATTTGTAGATGTGATGGTGTTGACTCTTCAACAATTATCGAAATTATTTTTTTAAATCTAATTATTTATTATTAACTTCAATAATCAACCTGTCAGAAATATTTGAAATACTTAATATTTTTTAAATATACCGCATATTAATGAATACATTATATAAAATAAATCTTTATATAACTATCAAATTTGTACGATAATAAAATAACTTCAATTGTTCAGAAAAGCGATTTCTTACTATTTTACTTTAGTCTTTAAAATCGAACCTTGCGCACTATAAAGTGAGTATTCTTGGCAGAATAGGAGGAAAATATTTTTTTCAGTATTTAAATATATAATGAGTTCAATTGTGTCTATACTTAGGTTTAGTTTGCTTTTGCATTATTACTATTTTTTTTTGGTACTATATATACCTATAGTCATAATTACAAATCAATTCGAATAATCCACTATGAACGCGGCATGTGTGCGACCTTTCTTCCTTGAAATTCGGAAAAATAAAGCGCAAGATAATATTGAATCGTTAATCAGTAAAGTTGTTTACAATAAATGTACCTAAGGCTGTTTAGGCCTAATTAAAATTGTATCTTATTCATTAATGAAGCGCATGTTCTCTATTTATAATGATAACCCCAATGTCGCAGATTATCATTTTTAAGACGATTCGCAGCGCCAAGGAAAAAAATATGTTACAGTTACAAAATCACATGAAAAAATAGTATTATATATTCACATTTAGTAGACGTAAATATTAATATTGGAATAATATTATTAGATTCATTATCATGCAGAAGGCCAGAGATTATTTAAAAAAAAAACTGCAACATCTAGAGCTTATTTTATGTCGATTTAACGTAAATCACCTTATCAAAAATGCTTTCAAAGGGAACTAAAGCTCTAACATCGGTTTAATTAAAATAACTTCAAAACTACTTTCTATTAAACGATATCATTCTGTATATTTATTTCTTGGAATGTGCCTCATTAAAATCCGTGAATACGATTTTTTAGTTGTGGTTGGAGCATTGGATATATATAATTTTTTTCTCGCTCAAAAATGTCGTCAATTTGACATATACAGGGTGTTTCATTGGAAAAGAACCTAACTTTAACTGTAGATGGACGTCACTTTGATGGTTCCAAATAACTTATATTTAATGGTTCTTCCACACTTTATGACTGAGATACAGGGTGTTTTATCAATTTCAGAGCTCATAACTTTCGAACTACTGTATATTATTTTGATATTGATATTACCTGGAAAATCTACCAAAGTATTATCACAAAGTTTATCGATGAAAGGCTAACAATACATTTAAAAATACGTTTTGCTAAAAAACAACACCTTGTGTATCGAATTTTTCTAAATTGGTTTTTATAATTGGAAAGAGCAAAAAAAACTGATTCTACTCATCTACTTTTTATTTTTTCGTAGACATTTGTACTACCAAAATTTTACATTCAAAATATAATTTATGAGCGTTTTGGGGGTTACGAAATTGTATTGCAGAAATTTTTGTTAATATTTTGGTTGAAATAAAATGTACTTAACTTATCTAGAGAAGCATCCCAAAAATTGAATTGAATTTGTATTTTTTACAAAAACAGATCACTGGAAAATGTAGCTACATGGCTGTACTAAGTACATAATCATTTAATAAGTTTCAAATGTTTCGAACATCCTGTACAAGGATATTGGGAATCTATGCACTTGCTAAACATTTGTAGATAACAAAAACAATTTGCAAGAAATACATTTCTGTTTCCAAAGGCTATAAAATACTTCTTTAATATACCCCGCTTCGTAGGAAACCAACAAAGTGTCGTCCATCTACAGTTAAATTTAGGGCCCTTTCCCAATGAAACACTCTGTATATTTTTCAAATTTCGGCATTTTTGGGAAATTATATAATACATTAAATGATGATTGTAAGAATAAATAATAGAAATCAAGGTGTAATAAAAATTATTAATTGAGTAATCCAATATTTGAAATAACAGCGGAGTAAAGGGATTTGGTGGGAATAGAGGATGCATTATACATCACGCAATTAAATTAAGAAAAATATCGAGGATTATATTAACCCCTGAAGGCATTTAGCCATTCAGCTCCAATAATCTAATTATTAAATAAAACCAATTAGGTTTGAAAAAAACTCCCGAAATTAACCCCTCGACCTGCCGGTATGATATTAATTACCTCTAATTGGGATGAAAAACAGGTGAAATCGAGCCGATGGCCTCAGGACGTAGGGAGCGATCCCGTTCCTGTTCCGCTCGGTAATTAACGTTTAACGACCTAATGTTGCAGTTTACATGCATGTACGTGATATTTGATATACCTGCTACCGGAATTACCTCCGTTTTGTTTTGGCAATTTAAGATAATGCCACAGGTGAATGAAATATACATATACGAGGTGTTTCGTTAATAATCAGCTATAGAAGATACTACGTAAAACAATTTCTTATATATTTTAAAAATTACTATTTTCTATTAGTTTGTTTCAAGTATTTATATCACAGGCAGTCGGACTTTAGAGCACTAGTGCGTAAACTAAAATAGTACGAATTCTCATTTTTCAGAAATTAAAATCTACTTTTTAACATACGGTATATATTTAAAAATAACGAGCTTTTTTATTTTACAATTAATTCTGAAAGGTTGTTGGTGAAGTTTATATTTCGATTAGTATTTAAAAAAAATCATTTTGACATTTGCATAAGGTAAAGTCGAATTTTGTTACCGTTAAACCAAGAAATGTCGGTCAAAAGTAGAAATATAATTGTTAGTTATTATTTGTTTAAAACAAATTGTTTAAAAAAAATATATTTAGGCCCGTGTGGATCTTTTCTCAAAATAATCCCGTTTAATTAAACTGTTCATATGCTTTAACATAATCAGTGAAACAATATGGCAATATCTTTAATTCCCTAGTTCATCAAAAAGTAACAGTTTACAAGAATTTCCAGCTCAAGGATTACGAAAATCCTTAAAAAAGTAGCTGCAAATTCAATCCACTCCTTCAAATAGCTCTAGAAAATTGAAAACTCCAAATACGCATAAAACGGCTAACATAAGTAACAGAGGAGCAACCTCTCACATAAAAACATTGACATTATGTGATATCCCAAAAAAAATAGAACCTATTAGATAGATAGATTTGACAAATTTTTGAGACAAGAAGAAACATAAAAACTACAAGTATTACATACAAACTTAAGAAGATATGTTATTATTAGAAATTATTAGAAATAATCGAAAAAAATGTATATTGTAGAATATTTACATTTGATTAGATCCGACCTAATAAATTGGAAAATTGATTTAGTGTTGTACATTTATTTTGAAACAAATTATAAATTACTAAAATAATTATTAATAAGATAATGTCTAAAATTAAAACCTGAATTTGTCTTCTCTGTTTCACGCCAACATTCTATTATTTACTTAAACGGTTCCAGCAGGAATTAAATAAATTAACTGGTCCTGATCGACATTATTACAAAAAGAATATTAATTTTCATTTTTTTGGAATAGCTAGGTTATATAATAATGCAGTGGCAACATCTATATTGCTGTGTAATTCTAAATTGAACCAAAAAACCTACGATTAGACTGCGAAACAATTTTTTTCACTTTTAGACCTGATGATGTCCGTGTTAGGTCGAAAATTTTTTGGCAAGATTTTGAGTTTTCTTCGATTTCAAGAAAATATTTATTGTACATTTATTCCCAAAGTAAACTTAGCGTTATCTATCAATTTTATAAAACAAAACACTTAAAAAAATTCAAAATCAGTTGATGGTGATATTTCTTAGTTCAACCATGATAGTAGTTCGCATAAATTCGACCTAAGCATTGACAAATATATTTTTTTAAATATTTTAATAAAACATCCTGCATATACGAGGGTTTCTATTTAAGTATTGAGAACTGGCAACACCAGTGTTGCCAGGTGAAATCTGTCATTGCCACTTTAAAGTTTGACATGGTGGTGTAACTCAAGAACAGTGCATCAATAAAGTTAATTCAACTTTTGGCGATGAAGCACCATCCAAAGTCAGTGTCTGTCGCTGGTACACTGAATTCAAACGTGGCCGTAGTTCGCTCACGGACGAAGTTAAAGAAGGTCGTCCAAAATCGGTCGTTGTGCCGGAAAACATCGATTCTATAAGAAAACTAATTGAAGAAGATCGTCATGTGACATACCGTGAAATCGAGGCATGTTTAAGCATTAGTATGACCAGCATACATAAGAATTTGTAAGAACATTTGGGTGTTTCGAAGCTGTCTGCGCGTTGCATCCCACATATGTTGACAGATGCTCAAAAAAAGGCTCGTGTCGATCGGTGCCGTAAAATGATTAAAAAATACAACTGTGGTGCATCCAAAGCCGTATACAGCATTGTCACAGGTGACGAGTCGTGGATTTATGCATATGAGCCAGAAAGAAAAGGCCAATCGGCGGTTTTGGTGTTTCAATGTGAAGAAAAGCCAACAAAAGTTACTCGTTGTCGAAGTGTTAAGAAGCAAATGGTGGCGTGTTTCTTCACGAAAACCGGTTATGTGGCAACTGCGGCTCTCGAAAATCAAAAGACATTTAATTTAGCGTGGTATACGACCATTTGCTTGCCAGAAGTTTTTGGTAAATTGAGAGAAACCAATCCAAAACGACGAATCGTTTTGCATCACGACAATGCGAGCTCACACACGTCAAGTGAAACAAGCAAGTATTTGGACACACAAAAGATCGAATTGATGGGTCATCCGCCTTACAGCCCCCACTTGGCACCTAATGACTTCTTCTTGTTCCCACAAATTAAAGATAAACTGCGTGGACAACGATTTTCATCGCCCGAAGAAGCGCTCGAGGCCTTCAAAAACCATTTTTTAGAGCGATCATCTTTTGACTGGACAAAGTGCTTTGAAGGGTGGTTCAATCGCATGCAAAAGTGTATAAAGCAATAAATATATTTTTATTAAAATTCATTTGTTTGTTCTTTCTATTCTCAATACATAAATAGCAACCCTCGTAATTGCTAAGAAAGCAGACTCTTCCATTAAATTTTCATATTTCATATTCCAGTTATGTAATGGACCATTATCAGCGAAACACCTCGTATTTTGATTCAAAAAAGAAATGATTAATTGATTAATGTTAGAATATTTCATTAAGCAGTAGACAAATAGAATGATTAGATTACCTATAGAATGTATTCAAAAGATATTACAAAGAAAAATCACAAAAATTGTCATTTTCGAAATGACATACAAATCATGCCGATTTGTGCACACCTACTGAATCAAAGAAATTGAAATATTTATATTTTGCAAATAGCTTCTTTTGATGTTGCTACGTAGATATTTATAAAAGCTCTCGGAAAACGAGCAAGAGAAAAGAAGTGCCAAGAAATCGAATGATTTACAAAAGAGAACTGACGTCTAAGAATGTCTCGGCGAGTTACCACCTAATTATTTATTATTTTCATTTAACTCTTCTAAGTTTAAGTTTACAGATGGTGTTTATACCCTTAATTGCTTTTTAACACCACTTTTCAAGCCCGATGAATTTATATGTCTTTGAGTGTGGTCGCTACTTTTATTTTTAACGGACTCTGCCAAGATCTAACACAGGTATTTTCATTTTTGATGAAACTGCTCTACTATGCGGCCATGAGCCAACTTTTCACTTACAATTTGTATATAATGCTCAATTTACACATAAAAACGCTTCATTCTATTCACATGCAATTAATTCTTATAATAATCAAACTTTTAATAGTTTCTGCTACTTTGTAATCTAATTTATTCTAATTTTATATTTTCCTACTAGGTGAATAACGTTAGGATAATAAAAAACCTAAATGTAGATGGGCTGTAGCGTCAATAGTTGTTGATATCCACTCTAATCAACAGATAGTTTACAATATTTTAGTGTTTTGTTTTTTTATTAATTTTATGTGAAATATATTAAGAGTTTAAATAGTAACACTTTATTTATAATATTTATCTCCAGCACTTTTATTGGTTGACCTTTGGGCGCCCTTTCTGAGAGACATTGTTAATAATTTTTTTTATTATTTTTTCTCTAAAACCTAATCTAATAGAATAAAAACACAGAGGTAAATAGAATTTTTATGAGATACAATTTGTACCAGCCGTGCTTAATAGATGTATCAAAAAATTGTTTAAAATATGTAGCTTTTTCGTTACTAAATTGTGGAAAAAAAAGTAGAAATATTAAGAAATAAGTGGGTCAATTTCTCGTATGTCGAAATATGTTTACATAATACACTTTAATAAAAACTGAAGGAGCAAAAGTATTATTTACATAATAACCGTTTATATAGTAAACAAGCTTCAGCATTATACTTGCGCTTTTTGTGGTAATTGCGAAATACTTCGTCCTCCCAATGTCATTTCAATTTGGTTTGTTCTATTTTTAAATTTTATCGTTTAGGCCCATAGGGAATCCTATTAATACATTTTTTATAATGGTAAAATATTATAAATTAATTGGAAAGACATTCGAGAAACTTAAATAAATGGGTCTCTCTCAAAATATATATTTTCAGGCAATTCTTTATTACTACTTTTCAACAAATTTATCGTGTTTCTAAATGGCATAACTTATATAAAATGATCGAATTTTAAACACATTATAAACCGTTACAGGACATAAACACATTTTTAACAATCGTGTAATGTTCAACATCTGTATTTTTTAACGCTTCGCATATTTCGAAGAAGGAACAGAAATACTAATAAATCCAACTATTTGTAGAAGTATAATAAAACTTTCAAATCCTACAGATTTTATGTTTATAAGTAACATATGTAGAGAGAGATTTTTTATGTAAATCAGTAGAATGAGATTTCTTAAAAAACAGAAAAATGCAATTTTCGGTGTTCAATTCTTTTACAGGGTAAATTTTTATATTTCGGTTCGACTTTCAAAGCGTAAATAAGTGTACGAAGTGCTGTAAATCCCGGTGAGAAAAAGAGATAACAAAAATCCATTATCAGAGTTAAACAGAAAAAGAAAAAGAAAAAAAAACTGGTCTTTTGATAAATAAAATGTATTTATCAAAACTAGAAGTAATTAAGTGATACCAATATAAATAAAAAGTATAAGTGTAAATAAAATCGGACAATATGTTCAATACGCAAATGAATCCATCAACCACCCCAGTGGCGTACCCAATAAATTTTCAAAATCCACAAAATCCGCAGATGCAATATATAACAACAACATCCAACCAAATGACAACTCAGGCTCCATTCTATGGATACAATAATCAAGAACAGCTAAAGCAACATCCTTACCAAATGTATCAACAACAAATAACTCCAATTCAATCAAACATAAATAATCACCAAAATACAGCAAGTAGCTACCAAAACATAAGTCAAGTTTATCCTCTATTTAGCACAACATCTAGCGACGAAGCTGAAATGCTTAGTGATGACGAAGAAAACTCATCAAAACACCCTTGGCAACAAGCAAGGCCCAAAAACAAAAGAAAAAGAACTCATCGTCAAAACTCAAGTGAGACGCCATCCAAAATTCCAACTTCTAACAGATATCAATCACTTTCCAACGAAAACCCTCAAGAAGAAAATGAGACAGTAAACGCAAACCCTGAAAATTCAGATAATACTCCTAAAGAACTAAAACCTCCCCCAATATATATTTACTCAGTCAGCGACTATAAAGCAATGCTCAAGGAGCTGACAACTGTAACTGATCAAAATACGTTCACTACTAAAGCTGTATCAAGTGGCACAATAAAAATGAACCCATTAACTATTGACACTTACAGAAAGCTGATCCGTCATATTCGTGAAGGCAATATTATACACCACACATACCAGATTAAGCAAGAAAAGGCCTACAGAGTCGTAATCAGAGGGTTGCACCCCTCTGTACCGTTAGAAGATATTACCACCTATCTCGGAAAAAAAGGACATGTTGTTAGAAACATAATGAATATTAGACATAGGGTCAGTAAAGAACCGCTTCCATTGTTCTTTGTTGATATTGAGCCCAGTAACAACAATAAAGAAATATATAACATAGATAATATTCAATATTGCAAAATAAAAATTGAACCACCAAGAAAGAAAAATAATATCGTTCAATGTACAAGATGCCAGGATTACAACCACTCTAAAACCTACTACATGAGACATTTTAATGTGTGAAGTGCAGTGGATCTCATGATACAAAAACATGTACTAAGAACAGAGATACTCCAGCCAAATGTGTTCTTTGTCAGGGCAACCACCCGGCAAACTATAGAGGATGCACAGTCTACCAAGATCTACTAAAAACAAGAAACAAAACAAACAACCAAACCCATCATACTCAAAACCAATCACAATTCAGTTTCACAAGGAACACTCATATCCAAAACCAACCTCAACCCCAAAACATTCAGACCTACGCACAAGTATTAAACAATAGTGGATTGCCCCCTCAGACTACAAGCAACAATTCAGATATAACAAACAAATTGACAGACTTTATAAATGAGTTCAAAAATATGTTTAACCAGCTTATTAGCCAAAACATCATGGTACTTACTATGCTGACAACACTAGTTAATAAGTTAAGCAAATACAATTAAATAATTCAATACGGATTGCAGCATGGAATGCGAATGGTTTAAGTAACCATGTGCAGGAAATCATACTATTTATAGAAATAAACAAAATAGATATATTGTTAATATCTGAAAGTCACTCCACAAACAGAACGGTCGTCAAAATCCCATATTATAATACATATTTCTCAAATCATCCCGATGGAACTGCACATGCAGGAACAGCACTTATTATCAAATCATCACTTAAACATCATGTTCTAAAACCATATAAAACAAATAAAATACAGTGTACAAGTGTTGAACTCAAAATGGACAACATACCAATAACAATTGCTTCAGTGTATAGTCCACCTCGACACAATATAAGTCACGAAGAATATAATGAACTATTCACTGAATTCAATACGAACTTTCTAATAGCAGGAGATTGGAATGCAAAACACACCACATGGGGGTCTAGACTAATCACGCCAAAAGGAAGAAACCTATTAAAAAGTATTCAACAAAATAAAATACACATTTTGTCAACAGGTGAGCCAACTTACTGGCCAACCGACTTAAATAAAATCCCCGACTTACTAGACTTCGCACTAACTAAAGGTATATCCGATGTTTACTGTGATATTGAATCCAATTCTGATTTAAGCTCGGACCACAGTCCTATCATCATAACTATGAGTACCAGACCAATTTAGAAAACAGCACCACTGAGGTTATGTAACAACAAAACAGACTGGGTAAAATTCCAACAACAAGTTAACGCAAACATTAAATTAGACTGGCGGCTAAAAACTAAACACGAAATTGAAGAAGTAGTTCAGCACATAACAACTGTGATTCAAGAAGCTGCTTGGCATGCCACACCAACTAACCGCAAAACATTAGATCCTAAACATAATATCCCTCTCCACATAAAAGAACTTGTTATTGAAAAGCGTAGAGCAAGGCAGAGATGGCAAAATAGTAGAAACCCAGTAGACAAAACACATCTTAATAATCTTACTCGAAACCTTAGTAGAGCTATTCGAGAAACGAGAAATGAATCCTTTCAGATATACTTATAAAATTTGTCCCCTGAAGATCATTCCTTGTGGAAAGCAACGAAGAAATTGAAAAGACCTATGGTAGCTGTCCCACCGATAAGACAAACTGATGGTACTTGGGCTCGATCTAATTCTGAAAAGGCCAACACATTCACTGAATTCCTTACTACAGTACTTGCTACTCCCCATGAAATTGATATTGAAGACGATGCTATAGAAGCATTCTTAAAAGCACCATGTCAATTGTCACCTTCATTAAAAATATTTTCTCCTGCTGAAGTACACAAAGAAATAAAATACCTTAAGTCACACAAAGCTCCCGGATTCGACCTCATAGTTGCAGAAGTCTTAAAAAAGCTGCAAAGAAAAGCAGTAGTGCTGTTGACTACAATATTTAATAGTATGTTGAGATTATGCCATTTTCCTGGTCAGTGGAAACATGCATACGTACTAATGATCAATAAGCCTGGAAAACCAAAAACTGAAGCAAGTTCATACCGGCCAATAAGTCTTCTTCCCATAATGTCTAAAGTTTTTGAACGGCTAATTTTAAACAGGATTGAAGCTGTAATCCCTATTGAAGACCTTATTCCTAACTATCAATTTGGGTTTAGAAAAGAACACTCAACAATTCAACAGTGCCATAGAATAGTAAATAAAATTAAAACAAGCTTCGAAACTAAGAAAATGTGTACTGCTGTGTTCCTCGACGTTCAACAAGCCTTCGATAGGGTATGGCACAAAGGTCTCCTCTACAAAATCAAGCAAAATCTCCCTGATCAACTATACCTCATTTTAAAATGCTATTTAGAAGACAGACGCTTTCAAATAAATTATGAAGATGAACTCTCAACTTGCCATCAAATCAAATCTGGTGTACCTCAAGGTAGTGTCCTGGGACCCTTCTTATTTTTGCTATCTACAGCTGATATACCAATAACTCAAGAGACAGACTTAGCAACTTTCGCTGATGATACAGCAATATTATCATCTGACACTGATCCCGTAAGAGCTTCTAGCAAGTTACAAAACCATCTAAACCTACTGCAGTCCTGGCTAAAAAAGTGGAAAATACAAGTAAATACAAATAAATCCTGCCAGATTACTTTTACTACAAAAAGAAGTATCTGTCCTCCAGGTAACATTAACAATGCTCCCATACCTATAAAGAATGAAGTCAAATACCTTGGCCTCCACCTGGACCAGAAATTGACATGGTGCACACACATTAAAACCAAAAGAAAACAATTGGATTTAAAAGTCAAAAATATGTATTGGCTAATTAATAACAAATCGCAGCTGTCACTAGAAAATAAAACTCTAATTTATAAAACTATATTAACACCAATCTGGACATATGGCATTGAACTGTGGGGGTGTAGCAAGCCATCGAATACTAAAATTTTACAGTCCTTCCAATCCAAAACTCTTCGAATGATTCTAAATGCACCATGGTATGTATCAAATCAAACTATTCATAGCGATCTAAGAATTCCTTATATCAATGATGTCATCAGAACCCATTCAAATAAATATAGAAATAGATGTACAGACCACGACAACGAACTAATCAACATCCTATTCAACCCACCATTTGAGGATAGAAGATTGAAAATAATCTGGCCAGAAGACTTATAAAACCAGAGAACCGTCACTGGGTGGTACCTGACTCATGCCTACTACCTTTAACAAATCATTTACTTATTACTCTATTTTATTTTGTAGTAGATTGTAAATTCGCAGATAATAAAAAAAAGTCTTTTACAGAATACCTATCGCTGAATCTTCAAAAAACATTGTGTATATTACAAATACAATCAATTCTATAAAAAATGAAGCGTGTGTCTTTTGTATCAATTTTTATACTTAATTATTATTGATTTATTCGTTTGTGAATCATTAATGTGTTTTTTTATAATAGATACTACTGGAATGTTACGAGGATGAGTTGATTAATTCGTGGGCCACAATAGTAAGGCATGGTTTTTCCTTTTAATTTTTATGTTTGCATTTAGTAACATCCTGTCACAGTTTGACATTAAAATTTTGTCCGAGTCTGTCTTTTAATGTCTTATCAAATTTTGTAAGTTGTCGGTGTTTGAAAAAATGGAGAAAACTGAGATTCGAGCCGTGGTAAAATATTTTTATATTAAAAGATTGACGTTTACAGAGGTTAAAAATGAAATACATTCTACGTTAGGTGAATCTTCTCCATCGTTCAGCTTGGTTAAAAAGTGGATGGCGGAGTTTAAACGTGGGCGTAGAAGCATTAAAGATGCATCACGTCCAGGGAAGTCGAAAACCGCGACTTCTGCTGAAATGGTCGAGAAAGTCCACAGAACAGTACTGCAAGATAGTAGATTAAAGTTGGATGCGATAGCAGAGATTGTGGGGATTTCAAAAGAGCGGGTACATATTTTGTTCGCCGATTCATAACAGTAGATGAAACTTGGATACACCATTATAGACCAGAGACCAAACAGCAATCCAAACTATGGACAGCAAAGGGTGAACCGCCTCGGAAAAAGGCCAAAACAGTTCTTTCAATTGGAAAAGTAATGGAGACGGTTTTCTGGGACGTAAAAGGATTTTTTTTAGTTGAAAAAAGAAAAACAATAAACAGCGAATAATACGCTAATCTACTAGAAGAGCTCTACCAAAAAATTAAAGAAAAAAGACCCGGGTTGGCCAAAAATAAAATCTTCTTCCATCATGACAATGCACCATGCCACAAGTCGGTTATCGCGATGACTAAAATTAATGTGCTGGGCTTTGAACTGGTACCTCACGCACCCTACTCCCCCGATTTGGCCCCGCCAGACTTCTGCCTATTCCTCAACATGAATAAATTTCATCCGGGAAAGAAATATGCTTCAAACTTAGAAGCGATAAACAGTTATTTTGAAGAGTTGCCAGAATCTACCTACAGGGATGGGATAAAGAGTTTGGAACATCGATGGACCAAGTAGATTCAACTAGAAGGAGATTATGTTGAAAAATAAAAACAAATTTATTCTTATAAATTATTGCTTTTTTTGTTAGGCCGCGAATTAATCAACCCATCCTCGTATATATTGAAAAAATATTGGCACTCCACTGCATTCTACAGAAAAAGTTGTGAAAAAGGTTTTATTTGGTTGTCTCCTTATGATAATTAAAATTAAAAAGTTATTTGAGGTATTGGATTACGGGCCAATTTGAAAACCACTCTATAGCTCCTTAATAGAAAAAATTATGATAAAATTAAGCTAAGAATTTTTACATTTTCGAAAAAAAAAAAGACGCCCCGCTTGCTTTATCCCTTGCTACTTTCTTAATATTTCCAATAAAAGTGTCGAACGAGGTCCTCTCTGTATATTTTCTGTTTTTCAGTAAATACATTTGTTGTAGTAAATTAGTCCACACATTTTTTTTTGACTTTTTATAGATATTCTGGAAAATAAGCAACTAAACAGTAGCCTTTCTGTCTGCCTTCGTCGTCTGAAAAGTATATTTGTTTTCTATTAACCTTTCATCTTCATTTCCTCCATTTTTTCTTTCTTAACAATTTAATTAATGGACAATTACATTTTTGCTGGCAGTATTTACAGATGATCCTGAAAAAAACTTAGAAGTAACAAAATTGGTACAAAATTGAATTTATAATGTTGTTTAATTGACAATATTAAAATATTTTTTTGCCATTAATTTATAGTCAATAAAAGAATTATTAGGTATATATCTAAATAATTACTTATAAGTGTCCTATGCCATTTTTTTATTGAATAATTAGAATTTGATAACTACCTTTATCAGTGAATTTAAATTAGTGTTATTTATACTCGTATTTTGGCTCTGTCCCTATCTCATTAAAACTGCTCAGCTAAAATCGGTGTTTTTCATTTTTATAGGGAATAGAAGTAGGAAAAGGAGATAACCTAACTTATAAAAATTAAAAACCTTGCGACTTAAGGGAGCAAAATGTGTAATCTTTTATTAAAAAATAATGAGTTTCATATTTTTTAGCGAGGTACGAAGAACTGTTAACGCTAGGCTCGAAAAAAATCCTAGAAAGTTATATCTCAAGTATTTCAAGAATGAAGCAGTTATTGTTCCTGTAAGTAGTGATTCCAAGAATCACCCTCTATGTTCCAGAAAGTACGTCTTCTACTTCTACAAGTGCTTATCGAATAGAAACATGATTCTAATTTGGATAATTCAGGCAATGAACATTTATTCAAAAAATCATGAATTACCCTAGAACCACTTAATATACCAGTTCATTTCAAAGACTCTTCTTCCTTTTTGTGTTTTTCTATTTTTGGTTCAAGTTATTTTCTCTCTTTATGGAAGGACATTTCTAGTCCCCTATTTTTCATTGAAGTTATTTTTTATGTTACTGGAGGGGCTTTTTTGTATTTACCTGTTTTTGGTTCAAATTAGTTTCTTTCTTTATAGAGGGACTTGTATTTTCCTGTTTTTCGTTGAAGTAATTTTCTCTGATTATCGAGGGAGTTTTCTGTTTTATTGGTAATGCTTGAATTTGTTTTGTATGTCAGTGGAGAGGCTGTTTTCTAGCTTCCTTTTGGTATAACCCAGTTATTGGTTGAAGTTGCTTTTTTTGTTATTGGAGGATTTTTTGTATTTTCCTTTTTATATTTTCTTGCTTTTAATTGAGGTTATTTTCTCTGTTTCTTTTTCTTTGAAGTTGTTTTTTTATGCTACTGGTGAGGCTTTTTTGTATTTCCCTATTTTTGGTTGAAGTTATTTTCTCTCCTTATGGAAGGACATTTCTAGACCCCTTTTTTTCATTGAAGTTATTTTCTATGTCACTGGAGGGGCTTTTCTGTATTTACCTGTTTTTGATTCAACTTAGTTTTTTTCTTTATAGAGAGATTTTTGTATTTTTTTTCCTGTTTTTCGTTGAAGTTGTTTTTTATGTTAACTGAGGGGCTTTTTTTGTAATTCCTGCTTTTGGTTTAAGTAATTGTCTCTGATTATAGAGAAACTCTTCTGTTGTATTGTTTATTTTTGAATTTGTTTTGTATGTTATTAGAGAGGATGTCTTCTAGTTTCCTTTTGGTATGTCCCTGTTTTTGGTTGAAGTTGCTTTTTTTTGTTATTGGAGGTTTTTTTGGTAATTTCCTTTTTATATTTTCCTGTTTGATTGATGTTATTTTCTCTATTTATGGAAGGAACTTTTCTATTTTCCTCTTTTTCTTTACAGCTACTTTTTATGCTACTGGAGTGGCTTTTTTGTATTCCCTATTTTTGGTTGAAGTTGAATTAAGTGATGATTTCGATTTTTACCCAATAAGTGACGGTGATAGATCTTTCGATAATAAAGGTACACGAACTAGATTATTTTTTTGTAAAAGGATGGTAAGGATGATAAAATAATATTTTGTAAGTCCCAAGTGAACAATTTGTCTTGTTTTCGACGAAAAAATAAATTATCCTAATAACATCTCCTTAAGAAAGGCAACGTTCGATTGTAGATAATTTTCTCCAAAGAATACATGAGTTTAGTTTTACTTCACGATATTCTTTGTCACAACCCTACGGTGTTAATTAATTGACCTCAAACCAGGAGAAATCGGGAGAATACTGGAAAAATGTAAAGTTATGTTTCATTACACAGTTTAAATAAATAAACATTGTTTATCTAAATTGCGAATATGAACACTTTTCATATTATTCAATTAATCTGCTGCGGGGTTTGAAAAACAAAAATTTCTTAATAATTTCCTTAATAAAGTATAACAGTCATTAAATAAATGTTTTTCGTTTCGATTTCAAATAAATCAGTTTGTCAATATAGTTGCTTCTTTCGTACTTGGTATAAATGACATTTCGACTTGTATTGTTACCAGTGTTTGTGTATTAGAAATTACCTTTTTGTATAAACTGTTTTTAGAGGTGGTTTCAAAGCTTCAATATTTTTTACTGCTTGTGAAATAGCACTGTTAGACCAGGGTCGATAATTTTTGAAATCAAAATATCTGCGCGAGAATTTTCAATTGAAAATTAGGGTGCTTTTTCGATATTAAGTCAAAATAAGGTGAAAAAATTAATATTTTAAATCAAAAAAATTACAGTGTGTTTGGGACATAAAAAGGTAAGTTTTCACCAAATTTCGGGAAAAAAATTTTTTTTGTAAAAGATAATAAAAAACCAAAAACTATTTTCCATAGGAGTTGTAGTTTTGCCGGAAATCGAGATAAACACTTTTCTACCCTAAAAAACTCACCCCCTTCCACTTCCCGACCTCAGACCGCCCGTAAAATAGTTTTCCTTTCATTTTTGTTATATTCTCTTCCTTTTCCAATGGGTTTCATCCTACTATTATTTTTTTCCACTTTTTACGATTTTCAAAGGCTTCAGCCCTGGTCTATGACAGTAGAAACATTATATCTGACCTAATTAAATTAATTAAAATATAAATTTCCATGTTGTAATGGCAACACGGTAATCATTTTGTTTAACAGTAAAATGTTAGTTTATTACGGGGATTATGCTCGTCCATATTTTATTAAAAGTAAAGAGTGGATGATTTAATGGTAAATTTACAATATTTTGTTCTACAAATTTATATAAGATATGCATAAGTCAGAATTACTGAAATAGTTATAAATATACACAATTTATCACGTTTGTATTATTTCGTCATTTTCATTTGTGCACGCACGTGAATGGTCGTAACCGTTCGTGTAGGTTTCGATTAAGTTCGTTAGTTTATTTCAGAACAATTCTAATAATCGATAGTACTACTAACACTTAATAGAAATAATGCGTATGATGTGCATCGGTTTTTGTAGTAACTGGATTATATCTATTTTTTATTTTAATTTTCACCTCATATGCAACGAAATTATATTAGAAAATCTTTTATAAAAATATACGTCAAAATATAGATGAAAACGAAAGCCTCAATAAATATATCTTAATTCTTAGTTATAGTAATTATTTACGACCATATCGGCCGGGCCTGTTCACACTTGTGACATTCGTAACGAGCCGTAGAAGTGTTTGCTTAAGTGGCTGGTCCAATTCGCTTTGTATCGTATAAACTTTGAATTCTGTTGTTCGACTAATGTGTTTCAGATGATTTATTTACACTCGACATTGTTAAAACGTTATGGGCCGGACGTAAAATGAACGGCTTTAGTCAGTGGCAGAGACGGTCTTATTGGTATAACTAAATTGTCTCGGCAAACAATACTCAGTATATGGTCGTTTAATAGTAATTAAGTTTTTGTTGTTATATTAATAATAATGTTAATTAGTTAATTTGCAATTCTAGTGTGTGACGACGAAATTTATAAATATGTTTTTTCGATTAATTAGTCTACTATGCTATTTTCACTACAAGTTGAAAGATTTTATACACACCGTCAAGAATATCTGAAACCGCGAGATGCGCAGTGACTTAAAGGAGGAGGAATACCATAAATTAGAAGCAGGCGAAGGATTTTTAAGACCAGAGTGATTTGTTTATCTATGTTGCCATATCTTGTAAAATATTCAAATTTTAAGTAACGATATTGTGTATAAACTTAATTTGGAGATAAGTATTTATTTTTAACTATCGTTTAAAAAATTTGATTGGGAATTACATTTACTTTTTAATGAAAATAATAATATCCTGCCACTCAAATGACTTTCTAAAAAGGAATTATTTCCCTTATATTTATAAGCAATTAAACCTACTTACCGGTTTAATCCATTGATAATATTTTGTATATTCTTGGAATGGTCAGTGGAAAGTACAGTGTTATTATAATATTGATTTTACGCTACATAAATCATTATAATATTTCAATAAAATATAAATATAAAATATATATTTGCTATTTAGAGATCGGGGAAAAATATATTCATAATCGTCAGTTTATTTGTTATTCAAACACGGGGATAATTTTTTGGCCACGTATAGTAGAATATTTTTTTGTTATTGTAATTGAATAGTTTAATATAACGTATAATGTAAAATTTGAAAAGTTGAATTAAATAGTTAATTACTTCAAAATAATTTGGCGCCTGCAACGTGTGTAGGTCTTGAAAAATTAGTGGCAATATTAAAAAAAAACGATGAACCTGATAGTAATTATGTTAAATTTTATGAAATAGTTAAAAAAGTATCATTCCTCTCCGACAACGACAATAATTTCGTCGATTTTCAAAGCACCACATCCGGTAACAAATCCAACGTCAAAGTATTTGAAGGCATTTAAACTCTTAAAAGCTTTCATCTGTTGATGGGTATAGTACTTGTTGTCAGAACTAAATAAGTGACAATATCTACATTAGTTACTGGAGGAAAGTCAGCAGGATTTGTACTAAATTTGGAATCATCCAAAGCAAAAGGATCTATGCCATTTCCTCATTTACTCATTGTTTATAAACACTTAAAACTATTTATCTGGTAAATCACAAAGATACAGGGTGTTACTATATTCACCGACAACGCTTTACCCCAAAGAGCTCTCGTTAATTGATGAATTTTGATATGGGAATATAAACCCTTAAAGGGCTTAGTTTCCGAGATACAGGGTGTTAAAAGTTTGAAATCAAAATTAAAAATTTGTCATAAATCAGAAACGCCTCCAAATATTTTTTTCAAATTTGGTGACCAATATGCTCTTTAAGAAAGTAATATTTTGACATAAACTGACTTTTGAAAAATTTAACCAGTGGCGCGCTATCAGGGTTTGTGGCAACTTTTATCCCCCTATCTTTTACGCCACTGGAACAAATATTTCTTTTTTAATTTTTTTAAATTCTGTGTTCATTTTTAGGTAAAAAAGTAATAACCTTTTATGGAGCTAAAATGAACGGTGTTGTAGATATTTGATTCTGAACAAAAGTCTGCAAGTACTTAGATAATTCACAAATTATGATTTGTTGTGTAATTTGCCCGTCGGCGTTTTGCTAAACAAGTAAGTATTTGATTTTGAAGAGTAACAAAAGGTTACGTGTTTGGTGCGTACACACTATGTAATGAAAGAAAGGCTGAATAAGTTGTATTTTAAAGTGTGTAAGATTCTTTATTTAAAGATATGTGTAAAAGAAATATATATATTTCTCAAAGTCAAAAGAGTGTCAAGCGCTTTCGGCAAAACAATGCCATCATCAGGACAAAAAAAGTGCAAAAAAGTAGAGAAGGTTGGTTATAAAACAAAAGTAGAGAACATCAACGCAGTAACAATACATCTTAAATTAACTTTTTAAAAAACGACATTAATATAGTAGAAAACAGTAACATTTTTAAAAAATTTGGTTTTTAAAGGCCCAGGCCTGAAAGTTGTCCCAATAAAAGACAACAAGTGTTTTTTAAAAACATGTAAAATAAATAAAAAATTAAGATGTTTTACGTGAGAAAATTATGAACATGTTCATAATTTTCTCACGTAAAACATCTTAATTTTTTATTTATTTTACATGTTTTTAAAAAACACTTGTTGTCTTTTATTGGGACAACTTTCAGGCCTGGGCCTTTAAAAACCAAATTTTTTAAAAATGTTACTGTTTTCTACTATATTAATGTCGTTTTTTAAAAAGTTAATTTAAGATGTATTGTTACTGCGTTGATGTTCTCTACTTTTGTTTTATAACCAACCTTCTCTACTTTTTTGCACTTTTTTTGTCCTGATGATGGCATTGTTTTGCCGAAAGCGCTTGACACTCTTTTGACTTTGAGAAATATATATATTTCTTTTACACATATCTTTAAATAAAGAATCTTACACACTTTAAAATACAACTTATTCAGCCTTTCTTTCAAGTAAGTATTTGCTTTTAATCCATACTATTAATTCGATTTCGAATAATAACTAAACGTTAGGCGTCAGTTGAAAAAAACAACACATGTGGTTTCAGCACGATGCGGCATCTGTTCATTTTGCTGCAAGTGCTAGAAATTTCCTAAACAGACGATTTAGAGAAAAATGGATTGGTCGGGGTGGACCCCAATGTTGGCCTCCAAGGTCACCCGACTTAGACCCTATCGATTTTTTTATCTGGGGCTACATGAAGTCCTTAGTGTACGAAACCATCGTTGAAACTGAAGAAGATCTAATATCGAGAATTCAAGCTGCGACAGAACTCATTCAGTCCAATCCGGAGTTATTCTCAAAAACACGTTTTTCAATGAGAAAACGGTGTAGAACGTGCTTACAAGTAAACGGCCGACAGTTTGAACAACTATTGTAATTTTGTCAATTTTGTTATTGTTGTATCTAATACATTTGTTTGAATTTAATTTTGATAGCTTTTGCGTTATTGTGATTTTTACTTTTATCAAGTTCTCAGAAAATCTCAGAAATAGCATGTATTCTTTTTTCAACTAACGCCTAACGCTTAGTTATTATTCGAAATCGAATTAATAGTATGGATTAAAAGCAAATACTTACTTGTTTAGCAAAACGCTACGGGCAAATTACACAACAAACTACCCTCTAGTTGGCTCGAAGAATTACCTGGTTGCCAAATGTATTTCTTGTTAAATAGTTAGGTTACGATTATTGGTAATTCATTAATGAAACATTTTATTGTTTTAACTTTTTATTTATACTTTTATGTTAAAAGAAAAAAACCCTGTTCCTTTAGGAACAAACATACAGCATATAACTTAAGAAACGTAATAGTCTTTGTAAAAGGCTTGAAGTTTCATTTATAACGTATTTTGAACTAGAATATATTAATGATTGAACCACTCGTATTTTTAGATGCTGTTAAAGAATGAAGTTAATAAGATTAAGCCTCTGTAATAGGCGTCATCCTCGCCATGTCCGACTTATTAATTTTACTTGACTGCTTTTATACAAGTAAGTGATATTGGAATTCAAGCATCTAGTATATAGTGGTTTGTGTAATGTATAAAGAAGAAAATTGACATTTACCAGATCTCACGTACTCTCAGGACCTCGGCTCTAATTCGGTAGGAGAAGTGGACGAGAGATGGACCAGCAAGTGAAACTGATCATACAGACACAGCTTCTACAAAACAACGGCAACAACGAACGACTGAAACCTCGGTTATCTTGGTTCACGTGTTTTTGTCTGTACATGAAAGTAAAGCTTTTTCGCAATTTATAATTTATTTTTATTTTCGTATTCGTATTACTTGCATTTTAAAGAATAGTGGATTAGAAATATAAATGTCCCAGAAGTAAACTTATGTCAATTCAGTTTTTTTTTTGATTGGCTAAATATTCATTTCATTCCCATAAAGGGAAAGTTCTTCCACTTTTGGATGGGCACTCATCTTATATCTCTGATATAGAATTATTAGAATTTGCTAATCGGAACGACATCATTTTTTTTATTGCCTCTTCACACAAGTCAATACTTACAGCCTCTAGACCACATCAGTTTTAAATCCCATAGGTGGTATTTTTATGAAGGTTGTAGACAATTCATACAAAATAATCAAGTGCGTAGGAAAAACAGATTAGACCTTGGAGAAATATTGGGAGATGCATGTGTTAAAACGGCATCTGCCTTAGAGTCAACAAGGATAATGCCGTTGAAGCCCCGAAGAATTCCCTACTACACCTTTTTGACAATTGATGAGATCGCAGTTCTTCTAATAACGCTAAAAGTCAGACTCTGGGAGTCAATAAATCACATTTAGCACCTGTTTTAGTCCAATACCAACTACAACCCACTCCGCCTGAATGAACATCAAGTATTAAACGCCGACGAGTTTCTAGTCCGTAGCCACGAACATCTGGCATGCAGAATATATCTCAAAATATCAGAAGTCAGAAGGCTAGTCCAGGAAAGACAATAGACGTAATAACTCCTTCGATTAAAGTAGCAACAGAAAAATTGATAAGGATCGTAACCTCATCAAAAAAAGAAAAATAACTGTTTCACGGGAAAAAATTCGGGTTAAAATAAAACATTTAAAAACCTCTAAGCTTTTAATGAAACTAATAAGAAAGCGGGGGGTTTCTTCGTACGAAAATTTCAATTCGGATCCAGAAAACAGAGGATTATTGAAAAACAAACCAAGAAGATGAATGGATACAGTGCGTAACAACTTTAACTATAACACTCTGCGTTGAATATTTATATGTGGTTACAAAGCTGGATAGAAAGCTCTTGATAACAAAAAACACCAAAGATCCTCTGACTCCTTCTTCGGTACAATAAATTAATGAATATCGAAAAATAAATAATACTTATCTTAAATTTCCACAGTCTTCAAAAGCGTTTTAATATTGTCAGATACCGAAACCTAAGTAGACCTTGATACCTATTCAACCTCTTTGGAAAACTGTGGAAATTCAAGTTAAGTAGTATTTATTTTTTCATATTTATTATTAATAATTTCCATAAAGTAAGAGTTGAAGCATTTAATTTAATAAATTAATGATTTGTTTGTCGCTTGAGGTATCAACTGCTACGTTTCAGCAAAATACCCTTGTAATATTTCCCGAGGAGATCTATTATATTTCAAAATAGTTATATTTTTAGGACAACTGTTGTATTTGCATATTTGAAAATAAGTCAAAGGACTTTCTAAATGTCTTAGAAAGTTGAGGTTAATAAAATTTTTAAAATTATACAATTAATGTTCTTACAAGACGGCTCTGTTGTAGTTTTTTAAGTATATAATATATATATTGTTTGTTTCATCGTTTTGCGACAGCTTTAAATTTAGCCATTTCGCCATTTCACAAGCATTTAAAAATCGACACAAAAATAAAGAAAATCGAAACAATAGTAGAAAATATAAGATAATGTTTCATTGGCATACTTTAACTGTTTGTAAATAAAAAAGCATTGTTTATTTGAATTTCTAATGTCTATAATTTTCATTCCGATTAAGCACAGCATAATAAACATTATGATTAATTATACTTTGATTTGCAGTTTAATCATGTAAGAAATGTGGATAGTGTAAATCAAATAAATATTTCGGCCTCTTTTGATATAGATTCACTTATTTGCAAATTCTTATTTATAATATTTAGTACTAATAAAGAATTATTAAGACAAACTAACTATCAATACACGTCTTCTTTCTTTTGATTTGATTACACGAAACAAAGAGAGAAATGAATACGATCTCAGCCAAAACTACTTTGGTAACATTGCTTTTGTGATATGCACATCGACTAGAATATTGTACAGGCCCGGTTTTAATAGAAAGTATATTATTCAATTTAAATTTTACGCAAAATACCTCTTGGACACTAAACACAAACCTACACGTAATTACGCAATTAAAAGAACAGTGGAGGTATTTCATGTATGTATTAAAAAAAAGTATTAAAAATTATTCAATAAAATTTTACTTCTAAGGGGCTAAAATTAAAAAAAGTTGCATTTTAAACTTTTAATTTAAAAAATATGAATGAAGAGGAATTCGTATTTCATTTTTTTTGTCTTTATAGTTTTTTGTCATTTTCTCCGGCATTTAAAAGTATTTTAAAAAAGAAAGGAACTTTCTCCTTTTTCGTGTACAAATCCGTTTTCAAAATATTTGCAATTTATGATTTTATGCGGTATGGTTTGCTTTTAATACAGGTTAATAAAAGTAGGTTATAGATTAGCCAACAGCAAATTTACAATATTTTGTCCATAATGTTTACTAAAGATGTACATAGTTATAAATGTATACAGAGTGGGTCACTCAAAACAGTCGACCGTTATATTTGACAGATTAGATATTAAGAAAATTCTGAAACACTTCGAATTTTATTTTTACGATTCAGACATCTGTCATAAGACAACCCCCTCCTTTCCACATCTCCAAACCCATAATTTTAAATAGGCAATATACCATGTGTGGTATATGATTAGTTATGTTAAATTAAGTCTTATTGATGCTCGAGTAATTGCCTTTTAATTTTTTTCTTATAAACATTGACAGAAAGCGTGTAATTAGGGATATCCAGAAGACGACTCATTGATGATATTTAGTAGGTAAAGGATCTCTTATATAATTCTTTATTAATCATAGGAACATCAATCAAATTCCTAGAAGGCAGTGCAACAGAACAGCTGATCAACGGATTTAATCCGTTCCTATGACTTAGTGGAAACTAAGCAAACCACTATGTAGTGATATATTTAGTCGCTACCACGTAGCAGGTACTAAATGTGTTGCTTGGGTGAGATCTGGTAAATGTCAATTTTCTTTATACATTACACAAACCTCTATATACTAGATGCTTGAATTAATTCCAATATCACTTACATGTATAAAAGCAGTGAAGTAAAATTAATAAGTCGGACATGGCGAGGATGACGCCTATTACAGAGGCTTAATCTAATTAACTTAATTCTTTAACAGCATCTAAAAATACGAGTGGTTCAATCATTATTATATTCTAGTTCAAAATACGTTATTAATGAAACTTCAAGCCTTTTACAAAGACTATTACGTTTCTTAAGTTATATGCTGTATGTTTGTTCCTAAAGGAACAGGGTTTTTTTCTTTTAACATAAAAGTATAAATAAAAAGTTAAAACAATAAAATGTTTCATTAATGAATTACCAATAATCGTAACTAACTATTTAACAAGAAATACATTTGGCAACCAGGTAATTCTTCGAGCCAACTAGAGGGTAGTCCAACAAAACAGCTGATCGACTTCAATATTGCCGCTGGAGGTAAAACAAAGCAGTTTGTCATATATTTCTGTGTTATTTTATCGACGTCTAATTGAATTTGCCAGTGTTTACAGTGCGTCTTGTTATTTTAAATTAACTAATATATCTTTGTGATTTACCAGATAAATAGTTTTAAGTGTTTATTAGCAATGAGTAAATGAGTAAATGGTATAGATCCTTTTGCTTTGGATGATTCCAAATTTAGTACAAATCCTGCTGACTTTCCTCCAGTAACTAATTTAGATATTGTCACTTATTTGGTTCTAACAACAAGTTACTATACCCAGCAATAGATGAAAGCTTTTAAGAGTTTAAATGCGTTCAAATACTTTGACGCTGGATTTGTTACCGGATGTGGTGCTTTAAAAATCGACGAAATTATTGTTGTTGTCGGAGAGGAATGATCCTTTTTTAACTATTTCATAAAATCGTTTTGTTTTTTTATGGCGTGATTTATATTGATAACTCTATTAATATGTATTTATATATTATTTTTGGCTCTACCTTTTTTCATTTATTCTAGGTGAAACATACCCAAAGAATGAATCAACCACCAGTAAACGTATGGGTTATGTGTAAGGAGGTTCTCCTAAATTATTTTATTATATTTTACTTTTACAATATAAGTGTTTCATATACCTGTTATAAAATGTTTCGAACATATTCTAGCAAATTAAAGTTTTTCTTCTAATAAATATTTCCTTTTAATCGCCTCTATCCACTTTATTCTTCTAATTTTGGAAAGTTCCTTTAAACGACGTTTGTGTTTAAAATGATGAATAGCAGGAAATCTAAAGAATCTCACCCTATCACGGTTTGCTATATTCCTACAGTTTATCACGCAGCAAGATGAAGACAGTTTATGTATTTAAATATACATAATTCTCCTAAACTTCAATAGTTTGTTTTACCTCCAGCGGCAATATTTGTACGATAATCAGCTGATTGTGACAGTTTCTTGGACTGCCCTATGTCTTAGATTTATATTAAGGATGTCAGTTCGAAACCTAATCTTATCCAGCAGATATTCAAGTTACGTGTTTTTAGAGTTCCGTAAAGTAAACATAAGGAATGAAGTTTGCGCCTGTTTATTTAGCCATTTTGCATCCTTTAGCTTATGTGAGATACGATCATATTTCCTAATGCCATATATCAACCGCAGACAGCTATTTTGCACTTTTTGACTCCAAGAAGGAATTAGCAAAATCCATAAAAAACCCTGAGGCTTGCAGTTAATAAACAATAGATGTAGTTTAAAAGGTTTTTTTATAGTACTTTATTTAGCAATCAGAATGTTACAAAATTCTATAAGCTAAAATGCTACCGATTACTAGTTAAACTAGTAAGTAAATGACATGGTTAGGTTAATATCCATTGATATTACCTATATTAATTTTAATTTGTGATTTAATTTAAACTAGATCAAATGGCAACAGTTTTTTTAGTCTTTTGTTATTTAGTGGTTCCAGTAGCTGTTCCATAAGTGAATTTGGGTGTGTTGCGACAGCTTCATGGTATCTGGCAGCCTCTCATGGATGACTTCCACAACTGTCGGTACATGGAGATCTTCGTGTAGCGTGTGGTTTATTTAAAACGTGAATACTTAATTGGTACGACACTGGCGCAAACGTCAGCCCTCGTTGACACGGTGAGGCAGGTGCCCGAAGTGTTGGTGTCGCCGAGAGGGGTTCCGAGCACGTATCGCCAAGAGCAAAGAAAGACCACCGAACTATTTCGACGCACGTAAATGAAAATCTCGCCTCGGCTCAACACGCATAGCACGGACCTTATCAATATCGAATGTCGCCCCCGTGTCGACGTCCTTTCGTTTTTTTTTTCTTTTTGTCGCGAGCCCGAAACTGCCAAACGTGCCTTTAGCGGATTAGCGCAATCGGATTTCTAGGTTAGAATGGCCAGAGGTCAAAGGACGGTGTGTTTTGGCACGGATTGTATAAAAGTACAGAATATTTAACACACACTGGCTGTTCAAAAATCAAATTAATTTTAGACGGGAAAATTTTATCAGGCCATAAAATTTCTTATTTATTAAAAGTATCGGCAACGTCACTGATCCTAATGATAAAATTTACAATTTATTAAAAGTATTTGACAACGGCGCACTTTCAATGGAAATTTCCACTGTACCGCTAAAAATGAAACAAAACAGAAATCTCTGTAACTCTTCTATAGAACCATAATATCGTTGGTACGCACTTAAACCGTATATGGGCAATAGGCAATTCTGAACTTCTGATTGGCCAATAGTCACTCCAGCTCCAGAACATATTTCGCCACAAAGAAGTTTAAAAAAATCAAGTACATATATTCGAACTCTCGAGATATTAACACAGAAGCACCCACTCAATCATCAACTCTTTATTGAAAAATATTGCATTCGTTCGTCGATAGTTAACCGAAACTTATTGGCGTTTTGAACCTTTTAAAATAGTATAATAACTATTCGTGAAACAGTGAACATATAATTAAGTGCTTTTGTCTGATAACGACATTTCATAAAGTTTATGCGAAAGTTTCACGTCAAAGAATGTACGTTCTACCTTCAAGGAACTGTTTTTAACATGTATTATTCTAGTTAAACTTGAGTGTATTTTGGAAATCCTGGAATTCATTCTTCACTTCTATTGCTAAGAAAATAACCAGCCAGCAACCTGAAACAGTCTATTTTATCGTACAAAAATGAAAGAATCATTTTTGTAAAGTAGCCCAACATAAAACTCTCTACAGAGGACTTATTTCCTAATTACCAAAGTAGTGATTTAATTACCCATTGCTTTAAGTTCATTTCAAGATATTTCGTTGACTTACCATCTGCTTCGAGAGTACAATCAGTTAATCTTGCAAATTCTCCATTTTAAAGTAAAGAACGATAGGATCGTACTTGAATGTCTGCCAAGAATTTAGTGACTAGTGATGATCAAGTGCTGATATTTAATTTTAAAATTTTTTAACCAAGGACGCCACATACCACTTTCACAATCAAATGTTTACAATAAACTAAAATTCAGTTTCAAAATAATCCTCCAGTAACCTCAACTTCCTCTTCGAGCAATACAATTATTAAGGATTTAAATGGAGGAAAAGCCAATTACATACCGAGATAATGGAAAGAAGCCGTGTTATACCCCAGACTTAAAAAGGCGATGATAAAGTGAGTTTGTGACATTTTTAGAGGTATAGCTTTATAAAATATAGAATGCAAAATGTTTTCTACATACATAAAAAAATTATCGAGTGCTAAGATGAAAGAAGCCGCAGGTTAATATCAATGTAAGTTTAGAGAAAACATCAGTGATAGAACCGATATTCACAGTCAGGGAAATTCAGGCACAAAGCTACGAATTAGAGAAAGAAACATACCTATTTATGGACCTTAAAGAGGTTTTCGACAAGATAAAGAGAAATAAACTATATGCAGCATTAAGGAGCTAGCAATAAATTAATGATACTATCAAACTAACACTCGCAGAGATTGAATGCCTGGTAAGATGTGAAAGCGAAAATTTTGAGATGATAAAAGAATTAAAGCAAATGGATCCCCTATCTTCAGAATTATTGGACTGTTTACTTGAATACGAAGATAAATTGGACTGGACTACTGAAGTTCACTTCAAGATCATTCGTTGACTTACCATCTGCTTGGAGAGTACAATCAGTTAATCTAGTAAATTCTTCATTTTAAAGTAAAAAACGACAGGGTCGTACTTGAATGTCTGCTAAGAATTTAGTAACTAGTGATGCTCAAGTGCTTCGCGCAATACAATTATCAGGATTTTAAATACCATCCTGTACTAATTTGCTTGGATAAACGACCACCTATTGAGGCATTTACAAATAGTTCTGTGAATTTGTAATTGGCAGGTCAAAGAAATATCTTAAAATGAACTTTACCTTAAGAGGAATCAATGTTTGGCATTTGCTGACACATAGTAAGAAGAAGTAAACAGGACCTGGGGGGAGTATTGTTACGGTTAGAAGAAAGTGGAGAGGAAATGTAGCTGTGAATTAATGATTAGAAGGTTAAATATACGGCATGAACTAAAAAAGAAATGGCAAAAGAAAAGAAGTTTGAAATGATAACAGCAAAGGGAAAAGCATATAGTTTTGACGAAGTAGTGTCATTCACGTTTCCAGGAGCAGAATCTAGCAAAATATAAAATATTAAGAAAGAGGTACAGGGCAATCTATTAAAAGACAACAATTTTAAATATCACTTTAAGAATGTATTAAACAGCAATTCTCTCAATGCAAGTGGCAGGTCAACGAAATATCTTGAAAAGAACTTTACCAGTTGTTGGATATTCGCTATTTCCAACGGCAAATTAGACGTCATCTTTAATTCGAAGTTTGCATTTCTCCTCCTCTCTTATTTTACGATTTTAAATTTACAATTGCGCAATAACGACAACACGATGAGAATTAAAAATCATGCATATTCAGTCATAAACGACAATCGTCAAGACATTACTTGCTATTAGAATTAAATGCCCTTAACTATAAAAATGTATACCGGTCCAATTGCTAATGGTCAGGCCAGGCACAACAACCCCTAAAACAAAATTAGGGCATTAAGACAAGGAGTCACCAAGAGTATTTCGAGCGTTTTACACGTGTTCATACAAATCTCTCGCGAAAGTCTATAACGTTTTTCGCAATAACTTCAACTTCTCCTCTCAAAGTTGATAATTATTTCCACGTTAAAATAAATAAAAATATTTTTACGATTGTAGTGCTATTGGCCGGAGAATAATTTGAATACGACCTCTGGTGAAAAAAAGTGAACCCTTCAAAGTAGTAAAATAAATTATAGTTGTGTTATCATGGCTGGAGGTGTTGTCGAGTTTTCATTGTATAAATTTGTTTGTAAATATTTAGTTTACTTTTACTATTTTGTAAAGCACAAGAACCGTATTTACGGATATTTGTTTTACTACTTTGAAGATTGATGACAGCGCCTTCTAAACCGTTCTAGCGACAAAACAAAAGACAATCAAAGTGCGAGTTGTGTATTTAAATTTTGTATTTAATTATTAGTTAATTTATATCCCTCAACCCTCTTCTTTGCAGCGACGTTGCCGTTTAGTCCCTTTATTAAAATTTCCAATGTGAACGATAATGGCTGCTGCAATAAATATTATAAATTTGAGTGTTCACAAGCAAGTTTCCGTTTTTTTATAAATACCCGAAATTCTTTTACAAAGCAGACTAAAAATAATCTGATAAAGTTGTACAATCAACACTCACCATGACCGTGCATCGAAATTGTTGTAAGGGACGGTAAAATGTTGTTGTATGGTCCAACATCTGGTTCTGACTTCACTTTGTTGAGCTCCGATGAAAGCAAATCCTAAAAAACAAAAAAATCACAAAATTATTGATACAATCGAAAAGTCTTTTCCAAATTTATGTCATTTTACAAAAATATAAAACCACAAAAATTGACATTTTGATATATCTCCGTGTATTAAATTTTTCTTGATATGTATTTCAATAGTTGTTTATTTTAATTTTGAAAATATTTAAATATTGACTGATATTAGCAATAAAATTTATAAACATTATACAAAGGATAAAATTACCCAAATGAAATTTACTCTAATTTTCGTAGCCCAGGTTGATAACAAGTTTGAAAAATGTTACGCCCATTAAATGATATATCCTTTATATTAAATTGTTATTGGTATATTATTATATTGTTTAATTATTACGAAGAACAATTGGCAATTGAAATAATTGAAAGAAGAGTAATTGTGACGATCAAAAATTCTGAATTCACGGACGATGTTGATAATGGAACTTATCAAATACCTAAATCGTGATGTAGATTTCCAAGAAAAAATTACAGAGACATATAATTCCTATCTAATGTTATTGTAAATATTCCAAACAACATCAATACATTTCGGGACACACAGGAAATGAACGATCTTTAATCGTGAGCCATTGTATCAGGAACAAATATAAAACACGAATACATAATAAACCGGATTTTTCTACTCCCGTGAGTGAAATTAATGTATTGTCTAATGGAATTATTTCACGCATTCACTCCATAAGAACCCATGTCATTTTAAGTTAAGGGTGAAAAGGAACAGTTACATCTGCATTTCCTTTGTTTTGACTTTTGACAGAATGCAGTGGCTTCTAAGAATCGAATAGTTGGTAAAAGAAATATTGAATAATCGAAATCGAAAGCGACGAGTTAAAATAGGAAAATAGGTATTCGAATACTTTGCTACTTAGAATCGATGACATCGACAATTGACCACTTTTTAATTCTTAGTATTCCAGACCCCATTACAGTCATTTAAGGAATGATCGTTCATCATAAGTTTGACTAAAAAAGTCTTTAATTTAATGATCTAGGAATAATTTATAATAAGCTGTTATAAGTTAAGAAACTTATAATAAAAAAAAAATTAAGTAAGAAGTATAACTTATGTAAATAAATAGACAAATATGCGAAATTTTTAGTAAATATATTTTTTGCCCATTGAAATTATTTAACTTTCAGCGGGTTGAAGCGGCAACATTGTATATTCTAAACACTTTGTAGCCTGGATGTTTGCTTGTTTAAGGGTAAAAATTGATAAGAAGTGGAAGAAAATATATATTTAAAAAAAAACACGTCAGTGAAAAAGTATATTATCAACCCTTGAGACAAGCTGAACAATGGTCAAAATCGAAACTCTAATAATTTAGGTAACCTTCAAAACATAATAAATACTATTTAGGACACTTACACCGTTGCCTCTTCACCAATTGCTTTGACGAAAACTGTAAGTAAATATTTTTATAATATAGAAGGACTTTTCTAAAGCCATATTTTGTATAAAATAAACGTCATAGGTTAAAGAATAACATAAAAAAATTAGTTTTTCTGTGATTATTATTATGTAGTTTTTAAAACTTAAGTTAATCTATAAAAATATATTTTTCCAATTTGTCATTACTTTGGTCTAGTCACCCAACTTGTGTTACTTTTTAATTTGTTGATTGATTCTAATAAAAAGTACACATCTAATATTGAAAACGTAAAAAAAGTATAAAAACTAAAAATTTCAAGAACCATAGCATAACAATAAATAATTCTGAAAAAGAGAATTTATTCAGTAGCTTATAATAGCTTATTATAAATTGTGTTTAAAATTAAATAAAATTAATGAAACTCTAAATACCTTACGTAAAAATTAATAGTATTTACATAATCTTTTTACCGTCATATTGATAGCAACTTATTAATAAAAGTCTTAGTTTATATAAAAAAACTATGTAAAACTAATAATGATTGTAGCAGATATTCAATAGTTTCAATTACGTTTAAATTTTACTGAAGGAATGAAAATTAAATTTTGGCTGTTTAAAGTATACCTAATGGAAGAAATAAGAAGAATTTGAAAATGAAAAAGTATGCTTCTGAAATACTTTAAAATTGTATTCAGTATTTTTTTAGTCTAGAAATAAAAACCATTCAAGAGTATATGATACATTTATTAAATATTATAAATATATAGTGATTTTCGATAAATTCCTGTTATTTTTGAAATCAGGTATTCTCAAATAAATGGGCATAAGGAGACAAATTTATAAAATCCACGTTGACAAATCTTTAGAAAAAACAATATAAAAATATGGGATTTATACAGAAATATCCGAGTAATGTAAAAATAAGAGTGGCCAAAATGTTACAGCTAAATCGATATTTACTTTATTCCGAAATTATTGGATTGAAAAATGAGTGCGCTCTATTAGTTATAACAGAGATTTAAACCACGCTTGTCTCTAATAATTTATTTTTGGTTAAATTAGAAACAGTTGTGGAAAATCAAAAAATTGAATATCTATCCTAATACGTAAAACATTTAAAAACAACTATGCCAGAAAATATTTGGAACAGTCGCAAAGAAATATTTTGATAAAGTTTTAACATCAGATATGTTACATGGAATGAATTTAAAAATTTAAACCTTTTAAGATATCCAGCGAAGTAATTCCAAAACCATTTACAGAGTGGGAAAAAGTTAACAATACATTTCAAAAAATACATAAATAGATTGGAAATTAAACAATAAATTACTAACAAACACTAAGTAAGCAAGTCATAAAATAGAAAAGAAAAAGAAAAGAAAAAAAGTTGATTTTTTTTTTGATAAATGTGTTATTTAGGATCTCATTGTACCTAGAAGAAATACCGTAATTGGGGAGTACTATTCTAATGTTCTTCAAGGACCCTTAAAGGCAAAATTAAAGAAGAAACGACCACTTTATGAAGACTTTGGTAGGACGCTGCATCACGACAATGTTTCAGCTCACAGATCAGCGATTTGTCAACGAACAATTGAAGAATTAGGGATAGAAATTATGGTTCACCCTTCCTACTCTCCCGACCTTGCTCCATGTGACTTCCATTTGTTTCCTGAAGTCAAAAAATAATTGAGAGGTCGAGATTTGAGTCAGATTTAGAGCTCAACAACGCTGTGATGGGGATACTAAACAGACTATCAAAAAATAGTTTCTCATAAGTTTATGACAAGTAGATATAGCGATGGGATAACTGTATTGAACAGAATGGAGAGTACTTTGAAGAATGGTTGTTGAAGTATTTTAAATAAATGTGTCATTGTTATACTATAGCACCAGTTTCGTTATTTTCTGATATATCCTCGTATACAGTGACCTTGAAAGGGTCTTGTAATATAACATCCGCCAATCCTCACAAGATCAACGAATCCAACATTTAGAATTGTCATTTTTTAGTAAAATTCGTTATATGCTTCCCCAAATGCAACGCAATGACAAATAATGTAACAAGATTAAGAATTCGCCGAACCGATCTAAGTCGTCAACATCTAATGGCTTTTGGGATTTTGTCAAAAGTAAGACCCATTACATTAAATTGTTTCATCATTTAATAACCAACCTACTAAATTCTTATTTAAATACTGCTGATATATTAACTTGTAAACCTGCAAAAACTTTACACAAGTTCACAGTAAGCAAGAAAATCGAGAAAGCACCTGTCAATCTTTCATGCCATATTTTGATATTTTATCCGATTGTTATAAAGAAAATTATAAAACCAATGACCCCGATAGTAACATTAATTTAAATTATTTACGTCTCGTTAATTTAGATAAAGAAAGTTTAAATCTTGTAAACTACAAGCTTAAATCTAGTGAAAAAACTGCTGACAACCTCAAAACGGAAACGTTATTTTCATATATTCATAAAAATATCTACTTCGTTTATTTCTTGTACAAGAGTCTGAAATTAATTTTTGTATATTTATTTTATAAACTATTCAAATAAGTAAAAACATATTATTAATAATAATATTAGTTGCCCAACAGTTTCCCATTTCTAGGGCAAATTTATAAAAAATTAAAAAATCTCAATACATGGTAGTATCATTACATAATTATCAAAATTAAAATTATTAAATTTAATTTTAAAATAATATAATAATAATAATATATAAATATAAAAAAAAATCGAAATTAAGGATATTTATAAAATAATGTAGTTCTCACCAATTTATTAAGCGAGCAAGAAAAAATATACACTCCATCTAGCTTAAATAATAAATATATATTTTAATGTTTTCGTTGTACTTTCTCGGTATCTTGTATATAATATTGATAAAAAACGGTACCATATTAAGCTACAATATTCCAGCTTTGAAAGGACAAAGTATAAATAAAGTAATTTTATCGGTATTATTTTAGTAAAATTTTTACAATTTCTGATAATAAATCCATACATTTTGATAGCCTTTGAAACTTTTTGGTCTATGTGAATGATAAAAGTTAACTTCGAATCGAACAAAACTTCTACAACTTTTATGGTAGTATATTTTTCCGGAACTAGTCTTTGAAAAACGTAATCGAAATAAATCAAAGATTCTTTTCTACTGTCTCTTACCACTTTACACTAGTTAGCATTAACTTATTTATATAGTTGAAGTTCCATACAGTCCTTGATGGAGTTAATCTGGTAATATATTATTACAACTATGTTAGTAAATATTGTAAATTAAAACATAGATTAAGTATATAATTATGATCTGCTTAAGATTCAAAATTTAAAGTGAATCAGAAATAAGAACTTACTTTTAAGACACCGTTCAAAAATCGCTCAATTAATTCACTTAATAATTTTATATAGATAAACTAAATTGTCCGGATTGTAACGCCATCTATATCTTGGTCAGACATTAAGACATTTTAACATACGCTACTGTGAGCACTTACGAACTTATAGAATAAAACAACCAGAAAAGTCACATTATGCAAAACACCTCATTGACACCAAACACAAACCTATACTTAATAACACAATGGAAACAACAGTGGAAGTACTTCATATAAGTCACAAAAAGGAAAAACTTGAATTTTTGGAGGAATATGAAATAAAGAAACACCTAAAATATCCTCAATATATAGTATTGAATGAACAACTAAACTTGGGAAATGCAATTATCTTAGATCATCTTTTGAACTAAATAATACTAACCAAATGTATTTTTAGAAAAAGAAGAATATTGCTTAATAATAAAGACTGTGAAAATTCAAAATAAGTATTATTTACCTTTCCATATTCATTATGGATAATTTCCATAAAGTAAGAGTTGAAACAATTAATTCAAATTTATTTTGTCGTTTTAAAATATTATACATATATTTTAATGTCTCACAAAAGATAAAAGTTCTTTCACCAGTTTAAATATTATCTTTTTTGTTAAGAGGGAAGGTGTAATGTTTCTATATGTATATTTTTTAAATCTGGAAACAGAAGTTTTTGGAAAACATCCAAAGCAAATTCAATAAATATAATAATTTATAATATGAGAATATTTCCCTAATAATTTAAACACATATACCTCTAAGTTAATCTCGAGTAGTTTAGCTACAAAAACTACAATTTTAAACAAAACCATTTTTTGGGCATTAAGACTTAGACATCCAACATTTTATCTTAATATTAACTGTAAAATTTAAACACCAAACTAGTCCTTTATTCTTTTTAAAGTTTGTTCATCATTCTTGTTTGGTGTAAATTTTATTTTTCCAACATTAATATTATTCAAGTTAAATAAATAAATAAAAGGTTAAAGTGCGTATTACTATCCTGCTATCAGTATCCATTTTTCTTCCGTTTTCTAATAGTATCTATTAGTTTTACCTGCAATGTTCTATGAATAAACTTTTTGAAATTGTTTTATAACTTTCTTCAGGTATTAATAAAACTAATTCTAACTTAAAAAGCGGAAATTGAATGAAAATATTGAGTAATAGCCCGTCGTCTATTAGGCGCCGTGCTCTATCTAGTTAGAAACAATTCTAATAAGATGTGAAAATTTATATTCAGGTTATTATTGTTATGACACTTAAACGCACAACATACTCCTTCAGCTTGTGGTTATTCACCATTCCGTTGAAAGATCTATTTTTATAGTTTATTTGTTTTATTTTTTTTTGTTTATACAAACAGGCGTTTCATCTTCATCATGTGGTACAGGTCTCGCGACAAACAATCGTTATTTATACAAGAAATCGTTATGGTTTATGAAAAATTTATGTATATATCCCATGTTTTGTAAACAGATCTGTGAAAATAGATATGGAATATTAACGAAATTTATGTAGCGATAAGTTATTATATTTCTGTAGCTTTTAGTTTATATATGAATGAATTTATTATTTTAGAATAGTTATTATATAGATTTTTATAGGTATTGCGTAATATCAAGTCTATAGAAGTAAGATTTCGTATTTATTTGCAATATGACTATATTTTTATTTCTATGTTAAAAAAATAACTGGTGCGTATACAGGGTGTTTCATTGGATTTTAATTGTGGTTGGGGCTGTTATTGGTCTTTATACTTTATATTCAAGATATAGGGTGTTTTATCAATGTTGCCTAGTTTTTCGTGGCTGATCTGATAAGTTTCGAACAACTCTTTATATTTAAAATAACCAAATAAACATTAGTCTAATTAATGCTACTTTTCAATATACAGGGTGTTATTGAAATACACGTACATATTAAAACTGGGTATTGCGCAGATCCCCACTGAATGTAGAAAAATATTATTTTTTAAAAATACCCCTTATTAAGGGAGTTATTAATTTTTGAAAATTAATTCTAAAACAAACGTACTTCACTGATATGTTGAGGATGACCTATATAAATTAGGTTTATTTACCTATTTTAAACATCAACAGTAATTAATATGCAAGTTTTTGTCAGATGATAAGAAAACTAGTCTTATAAGAAATAACCATGTTGCCAAGATTTTCGAATTAATTTCTATTTCCGAAGACTGGTTTTTACTACCCTCGTTATCAAAAAACTAGAATATTTGATAAATGATTGTTTTTAAACTATACATTTTTGAAACTATAGATTATTAAAATTTTAGTTGATTTACGAATCTGGCTAACACGAGCGCGTCATTTCCAAGTTGATAAAAAGTGTTGTTACGATTACTTTTAAATATTTTTTTACGATGCCACTATTTACGAATATTGAACTAACCGATATAGTGCTGGTTTATGGGGCAGCTGGAGAAAATTCTCGGCAAGCACAAATCCTGTATCGCGAACGGTTTCCAAATCGGAGAATTCCGGACTGTCGTACGTTTATTTCAACTGTTCAGCATCTAAGAGACCATGGAAAATTTGAGAGTGTCAATGCAGATCGAGGGAGAACAAGAACACAAAGAACATTGGCGGCCGAAGAAGAAATATTGGAAGCTGTTGAAAACCGGCCTCAATTAAGTTGTAGAAGACTAGGTCTTGAAATTGGAGTGTCCTCATTTGTTGTGTGGCGGACACTTAAAGAACAAGGTTTACATCCTTATCACATCCAAAAAGTCCAGGCCTTATATCCAGGTGATGAAGAAAAGAGAGTGGAGTTTTGTGAATGGATGATTCAAAAATGTGTTGATATTCCTGATTTTCTAAAAATATTATTGTATACTGACGAGGCTTCATTCACTCGTGATGGCGTGTTCAATATGCACAATACGCATATTTGGAGTGATGAAAATCCTCACGCAATTAGGGAAACTGGGCATCAAAGAAAATTTTCAATAAATGTTTGGGCTGGCATAATAGATCAGTATTTAATCGGGCCTTATGTTCTCCCGAACAGATTAAATGGGCCAGGATATCTCCACTTTTTAGAAGATATTTTGCCAGTACTCCTAGAAGAGATACCGTTACAATTAAGGCAACGGATGTGGTACCTACTAGATGGCGCTCCTCCTCACTTTGATTTAAACGTACGGCAGTTTTTGAACATTAGATTTCCTCAAAAGTGGATAGGCAGAAATGGACCTACTAAGTGGCCTCCGAGATCTCCGGATTTAAATCCATGCGATTTCTTTTTGTGGGGTCACATGAAACAACTGGTTTATAATGAACCTATTAATAGTGTTGAACAATTAACCAATAAAGTTAATGCGGTAGCCGAGGAACTACGACAAAATCCAAGACTAATTTCTAATGTTCAAAGTTCTTTGGAAAGACGATTGCAAGTGTGTGTAAATAATAATGGACGGCATTTTGAACAATTACTGTAATAAACTTTATTTTGAATTAATTGGTTTTGCTACGGCAACAGTGCAATTTCTATGGGTAAGTTCAATTTCGATTTATTTTACTTCTTTAAATATGGAAACTAGTAGGTCGGAAAAGGGGACTCTTCCCCAATATTTAAATTTTAGAATTTGAAGTTAAAATTGGTGCCAATCGTTTTTGGTCATTACATACTATTCCCCATTTTAATATGTACGTGTATTTCAATAACACCCTGTATATTCGTTTCCACCACATCTTAAGGTAGAATTTTTGACGTTCTTTTTTTGAATTAAACATCACGAAAAATCTAGTTTGAGACTTGGTGTTTGTACTCACTTGTCAAGGAAGTTAAAGACTTGACTACGTGACATTTGTTCCCTACTTTGGTACCAGGAACGGATTTAATCTGTTCCTATGACTTAGTGGTAACTAAGGCAAACCAGTATGTAGTGACATATTTAGTTGCTACTACTTAGCAGGTACTAAATGTGTTGCTTGGGAAAGCCAAGGGAATTGTAGTTCCAAGGTGGTTTTACAACCTTGTTTTTCCGACATTTATGAGTATTCTATCTGCAGAACAATCTTTTTTAAACCTTCATTAAAGCTTTTATACGTTACAGGGAACCCCATCTCTTAGGGGAAAAACCTTCCATGATGGTAGGCGTATTGTGAGGTAATCTTTCCTACAACGGGGACTCCTAGAAAAGGGCATCTATGCAATAATAGCATCATTCTCTAAGAGAACGCTTTCTCAATATTGAAAACTGTTTTACATGGTGGTATTTCTGCAATAATAACAATTTGGACCCCATATAGCCAAGTTTCAAAGAAATTATTACGTTTTTAGACAATCAACTTGTAGAAGGGAACCAAGCAACGCATTTAGTACCTGCTACGTGGTAGTGACTAAATATGCTACTACATAGTGGTTTGCCTTAGTTAGTCATAAGAACGGATTAAATCCGTTCCTGTTACCAAAGTGGGGAACAAATGTCACGTAGCCAAGTCGTATTTGCTACCTTCCTGCTACAGTCCCTACAACTTCGTGGAACCTCACGGCTACGTTGTAGATCGCGTGTAGTAGCGTTCACTTCCGATATTTTTCATGTTTGTTGACTTTGTATTTCATATTTCAGAATATAACTTATCTCAACTTAACTTGTTATTCCATTCACTAAGGTTTCCATAACATCATTCTTTTAATACTTATACTTAATATGGCGGTATAACCAGAATTGATTTTATCTAAATAATTCATGTGTTGTTCATATCGGATACAAATTTACAAACAAATGAAAATTTATCGTACATTTTTGAAAATTAGAATGAAAAAATAAAAGCGCCCTCAATATAAACACATATTTAATAAAAAATATTTAAAATATAATAACAAATTTTCTTTTTTTTTATAAATCTTTTTTATATTAGTATAAATGTATAATTGGAGAAAGCATATTAAGATTATTTTGTTAGTTTATCGGAAATAGCATTATATTAACACTTTTTGAACTTAAAAATAATGGTGTGATTCCATATTTTAATTTTTTTAAATGGCCAAAATGGAACCTACGTATCTCAAAGTACCTATTGCTACTTCTATGTTATATTAGCCATCTACCTACAAGGTGGCAAATTCCAACCGTTATATCTTTTAAAGTATTCTCTACGATAAAATAACAATCTGAACCATCCTAATGGAACTGTATGGTAGCAGTTTCTACTTTGCTACTACAAAGATCCTGATGAAGTGCAGTACGACTTTTTTTCGCCACCAAGATCCCATTTGCCTCTTTATAAGTACATTTACAAAAAAGTAAATTTGAACCAAACGCTAGTTAAAAATTTACCATATTCATACGTTTCGAAGAATAAAATACAATTTCTCTATATCCTGTTTCATATTGAACTACACATATAAATATTTTGATGCTGAAAATAACTTTAAATTATTCTTAAAAATATCGATACTCTAGGAACCGATATTATATTGTCAGTGTTATTCAGTTTGTTCTATTACTTATGTAAAAAATTACAAACTATTACAAAAGAAAAATTAGTCATGCAACTTAACAATGACTTACAGATTTTCCAGCAACCAATATTTTTGTCCGATACCTAATCAAAGTATCGATATTTGAAAAATCGATTTTATCTATTAGCAAGTGACATGTAGGTGTAAGTTAAATTAGAATTGTTAGATAGCTTATTGTTGTATGTAATTAACAGATAAATTAAGTTTCGCTTGGTTGTTTGCTGTTTTTTTTTAATTTTCTATAAAAAGTAGATGCAAATGTATCTGACGAATTAATTTGGAAACCATTTTGTTAATTAAACTTGATGTTACTAAATAGTATAATGTGGCGGACCTGTGTTGTAGTCAATTTAAGTAGCAAATAGGTGGTGCATGGGAATGCCCTATTCTTTTCAAAAAAAATCAACAAGTGATTCAAACACCAATGAAGAAAGTTGTTCAAAATTTCCTCCAATGTTTTCGATGCACTTTTTTGCCTCTATTTTATTATCAAAAACTCATCAACAAAATGCTCAGTAAAAACTCCTCTTCTAGCGGAAGGATTCCCTTGCGAATTTCATGAATTGTAATCACCCTCAAATGAACTAAGATTCATTTGTAAACAGACATCTAAGTAAACTTTTTTCATTTTCGATGATTCAGTTACTAAAAGTCAATCGAAGAATTTCATCTCCATCATGAAGCATTTATACTTCCTGCACTTTTTAATCGTCGCTAAGTGATAGCATGGAATGACTTAGTGTACTCATTTTAACTAATTTTATTCATTTAATATTAACGGCGAGAATTTAATATGTTCTTTTAAGCATTTAAAAATTTGAGCAAATATTTTTCGGTAACATAGTCTTCGATCGGAAAATATTTTGTGGTATTTTTTGCAGTTGAAGCATTACCATTGCAAAACCTAGTGGTAAACAATAAAACTACGTATACCCGATTAGAAAATTAATACCTAAAGCATCTTTAATTTCAATTAGATGAATGAAAAACAGAAAACATTGAAAAAGTTGATAACTCGTAGGATAGACAGTACAGAAATTAACAGATACTAAATATGCAAATAATAGCACAAACAACAATAATTTATCGACCTCACATAATTACATTATGTAAACTATGTGGAATACTTTTATCTCATTTAAAAGTGGTATCAATTAGATTTAATAAATACAATACTATCCAGTAAGTGTATAATTACTAATCAACTTTTTAATCAGTCACAAGACCCTTTTAAAGGCATCCCATTTAAACCTGCATATTTTTCGGTTTTCATTTTAGCGTTGCCCTATAAACCTATAAAAATTCGATTCGGTTCTCAATTTAATGGAAATATGATTGAAAGAAAATCAAATCAAAAACTTTAGATGATATATTTGTAATAAAGCCGTCTTTGTAAAAGAACCTTATTTTCTAGAATGTCTTAATAAAACATTTAGATTGATTTCAAATTAACAAATTAAATAGTTCAAAAAGTATAAATATTTTTTTTAAAACAATACATATATTCAGAAAATATGTGACGTGATGTTTTGTTTAAATACTGTTAAAATGTCGAAACTTCATTTATAGACAAACTTCTGTTACTAGAATCTACAAATTGACCTTCAAACATCTAGCTTCAATTAGTTTTATGATTGTAATTTATGTATAAATAATATACGGAGCACTGTTGAAGACTGGATAAAATATAGATTTGTTGGGATGGTTTTCCTCTTAAAAAAATCTATTTGTCCGTTAGTGAAATTCTATAGATTCTCAACGCGGAGAAATTTTGTCAGGGTTGTCAAAAAGCCGAAAATCGTTAATAGCAGTTATAAAACTTGATTGACGAATGAGAACTTTGTGCGCCCAGCAAAACATATTTAACGCCAAAAAGTGAGATTAAAAAAAGACGTTTTTAAAGACAATCTCGTTAGAGTTTGTTTGGTAAGTTGTAACTTGACTGATATTTTCCAAATTAATCAGTTAATAGTATGAAATCTAATTAATAACTAACTGGGCGAGGTTTAGTAATGGTCCAGTTCATTAATTTAGTTTCATATCTCTTTGTTAATACTACTTGTTTTTATATTTTATCATATTCTTCGCACGAATAATTAGTTTGAAAACATTCGCTTATTTGAAAAGGGCATAAAAAGTATTTTATGCTATATTCCACTTTTTATTGTTTCACGAAAAATTTACTATTTATTCAAATTTTGAACTTCAAGTTTTCGAGATTTACATTTCTGTATTTATTCAATATCAACTCTTGAATTTATTAAAAATTTATTGCCGTAGATTTTGCAATATTAAGCCAAAATATTCGTTGTTCTTTTTTTAAAAAAATACCTATTATTAGAAAATACTATTCTAAAAAATCATTTTGGTTTGGTTTCGATAGTGACGGTAAAAATGTGATTGTTGTTTAATGTTACCAAGAGCAGCCACCGATTAAACCCACTTAATATGAACAAAACGTTTCGACATTAATACAGAATCTGAGGTGTTAAACTATTTGTAAATAAAATATACGTTTTAGTCGTGTTTAAGAAATTCTGAAACAAAGGTTTGCAGACATGATACATGCTGGTATGGGTAATACAAAAATTAACGTGTTTATCAATTTTCAGTATAATACAGTTTTATGGTCAAAGGTGCTCAACCACACTTCGTAACATTGACTGGACACATATTCTGACCAGAAGCGATCATACCAGCTCCATGTGGTAGTGATTATAAGAAATAACTGGCCATCTCTACCAGATGTAAAAAAAATTGAATTATTACCTGGATCTCCGGTAATGAATGTTTCAAATAATAATTGTTGGTAATATTTCAAATGGTTCTAAGGTTGTTAAATTAAGGAATATTTGCATTTAATTTTGATGTTCGCTTGATCCTCAATGCACTCAATCCAAAAGCCTTCATTTTCGGACGACAGCCATTCTGTGTTATACTTGCAATGATACAAATTTGAACAGCTTATTTCTGTGTTCAATAAGCTCACTATAAAAAATGAACTAATTTTATATACATTTGATTCACTTTACAGAAACGAAAAATGTATGAATTAGTTCAAAATACAAAATGGTTCCTCAAAAACTTTTCTTCATCTTGTTTGTTTGCATTGAACAGCACAAAAAAAATATATGCTAGCAACAGGATGGAGGAGTTGACTTATTTTTTAACCAATCAACCATTGAGTGGCAGTGGTGTTTTTATTATTATTAAGTAAGGCATGATATTTGCATATATAAAAGCACTGAGTTAAGAAATTATAAAAATGATTCATGTAAGAAAATTAAAAATTTTAACAAATGTTAAAAAAATGAGTTTATTTAAATGTACCAAATGTCGAATCCAAACTTTTCAAACGACATGAGCATGAGTCTAGACAAGTAGTTGAAAATATTACCAAAAAAAAGTTGTACCAAGTGGGCTCTAGTATTGGAAATGTATGAAATTTATTTTTTCCGCTCTTGTACGGTACATATAGCGTTGCCCCTTCGCCAACTAATTAATAGGGAAAACTGTTAGCCAATTAATATTTTTTTTAATACAGAAGGACATTTCTACAGTTCTTCTATTATGTATGAAAAAAAAATCGTCAAAGCCAAAAGCATAACTTTTTCTTTGATTATTACTTTGCGAGTTCACGAAAAAAACATTCCAAGCATGAATCATTTTGCTGGTTTTCCATAAGACTAAGTATAATCTTTTTTTTCTTCTATTTTTTCAGCAAGATGCTTTCTAATCGTATTGATTTAGCCACAGAAACTTTTTAAAACATAAAATTAATCTAAGAAAAATCTTTTTCCACCTTCTTATTATTTTTGTCTAGTCACACAACCTACTTAATAGACTAAATAATAATTTTACACAATACCACTTTTGAAATATGTATATGTGCCTACAAGGGAAATCAAAAACTGCACGGAATTGATAATGAAATGTACTTTAGGTATGGGTATGAAAATCTAAAAAACAAACAGAGTTTACTACATTGGTTTACATTTTCATAATTTAATAATAGGATAACATATTTCTAAAAGAAAATTTAAGTTTAAAATTTAAATAGACAAATTATATGGGGACAACAAAATGTAATTCAGCTTTTTGTGCTCGTTTCAAATTCTAAGGATGAAAATGTATTAATTCTTTGTTAAGCCGAACGTGGTTATTATATTGTTTGACACTGGAAGGAGGGATGGATTGTTAATTATTGACCTTAGAACAAAATTAGTAACATCGATAAAATACCCTGTATTCTATTATAACTAGCATGAAACCCATTGAGCAAAAAAACGCTTATCGGTTGTCAGTGTATTAAGAAACTTATACAGTTTATTAAGAAGTAATTTTATAGTTCCTGATAATGGCAGGTTGTCGGAAAAGTCATGACGCATTTTTTTCGATGTTTTAAAAGCGTATTTATTTACATTTAGATATTAGATCCATCAATAATAATATATTGTCCATTTTGCTCGAATCATTTTCCGCCATCTATGAGTAAGTTTTATAATTCTTCGTTCATAGAAAGGCCTATCTTTATCAGCGAAAAATTGAACAAGATGCCGATTCACAACCTCATCTGAATCCAACGTTATGCCACGCAATAAGTTTTGAAAAGATCTAAACAAATATAAATATACCGGTGCAAGTTCTGGCGAGTATGATCGTTGTAGCAACACATCCCAACTAAGATTTAATTTTTGGCCGAATGACCAAAGTTCTGAGAAACCATTTTTCGATAGTCTGTTGAGTATCCCCATCACAGCGTTGTTGAGCTCTAAATCTGACTCAAATCTTCGACCTCTCAATTTTTTTTTGACTTCAGGAAACAAATGGAAGTCACATGGAGCAAGGTCGGGAGAGTAGGAAGGGTGAACCATAATTTCTATCCCTAATTCTTCAATTGTTCGTTGACAAATCGCTGATCTGTGAGTCAAAGCATTATCGTGATGCAACGTCCAACCAAAGTCTTGATAAAGCGGTTGTTATTTCTTTAATTTTGCCTTGAAGGGACCTCGAAGTACATTAGAATAGTACAATGTGATCCTAAATAAAGCCACATTTATCAAAAAAAAATCAAGTGCATCACTTTACCAGCGCTTTTAAGAGTTTTGGCCTTCTGTGGTCTTGGGCTGCCTTTATGCTTCCATTGCATACTTTGAGACTTCAATTCAGGATCGAAATGATAAAACCAACTTTCGTCGCATGTAACCACATTATTTAAAAACTGTGGATTAAGTTGCAGTTGCCTTTTCCACTGCTGACAAATTGTCACTCGATTCGCTTTTTGTTCATCGGTCATCACTTTTGGAATCCATCTTGCGGCGACTTTCCGGTTCCCTAAATCTGCATGAATAATTTTTTGAGTAGAGCCGTAAAACAAATTAACAATGTCAGAAATTCGTTTTATGCCAATCCGGAGATCATTTTGTATTAAGTCGTTAATTTCTATAATTTTTGCGTGAGTTCGCGCAGTTTGTGGTCGACCAGGACGAGATTCATTTTCAACTGATTCTCAACCGTCTTTAAATAAACTTCTTCTGCCTCTCAAACACTCTACATCGTGATAAACTATTATCTGGATATACACTTTTAACCATTTCAAAAGTTTCAGTTGATGTTTTACCCGACCGAACAAAAATTTTTATCGCATATCTTTGGTCCACTTTCATTTTTTCGACTGGAACGCTCAACACTGACAATTCAATAATTAATTTGTAATTAACGTCAAAAGTTAAATCAAAGTCTACTTGAGGAAAAGTACATTAAAGATAAAGCTTTCACGTCACATTTTTTTGTGTCAAAAAATTCTACTTTTGAAGAAAAGTTACGGCACAAGTCTCGTTATTTTCTGTTACATCCTCGTATACGATCCCTTTAAAATCCCATCACAATGATAGTACAGTTGAGATGTTGAATCATCGTGTCGTCAAATAAAGTTTCTAAAGTTTCCTAGCGTCAACTAGTCACGAATATTTGATTCAATTAGTGCTTTTATTTGTTGGTCGTCAACTTGGATTGATCTTCCTAACCAAGGAGCATCTTTAAGATCAAACTCACCTGCACGAATTTTTGTGAACCATCGTTGGCACTGACGTTCTTGTAAAACGTGATCATCGAAAACTTCATACAACTGTTGGAATTAAAATAATAAAATATGGAGAAAATGTAAAGCTCGATCTTTTATTTTGAGTTTGTCGTGAAAACAACAAAAATATGAATTAATTTTTCACAAATATACTCTCAAACTTTTGACGCTTAAACGATAAAACAAAATATACCCAACCTTAGTTCTACTAAAAATGAACAATTGTTATTACAAAAATACGTCACGACTTTTCCGAAAACATTGTAAATATATTTAAATAAATAATATATAACAATGAAACTACTTCGTATTCTAATTATTGTTTCAAACATGTTGGTTATGATAAAAACTCATAAAATAGGTGCATATTTTGACAACATTTGCGTTTTGTATAAGGAAAACTCAAATTTGAAACGTCAATATGGATAAGATTTAAAGAAATATAACAGTCTTTTATCATAAATCTAGTCTGAAAAATGTAACGATGGTCATCAAATATGTTAATATTTTTCAATATTGGTATCCCTTTATTTAATTTTTAGACAAGATCTTGATGATCATTACAATCATCATTGTCTATTATTTGTATATTATCTGTTAGATAAAGAGTGTTCATAACATTAATATATAAGAATAAGTATATGTATTTTATTGTTCTCGATATCATGTAATAAATAAATTCAAGCTAACAGGTAGTAAATTTAAGAAACAATGAACCATATAACTTAACGAGATGCTTAATTGTTTAAGAAACCCGGCAGTGAATGGAGCCATTGTTTGATCTATTAAACGCTCGATTAGCTTAACCATAAATCTAGTTTTAATAGGGCATTTACTAATTTCATAAAAAATAAATTCCAACAAAAGCTGAGGCCAAGGCTTATCAAAAATATTTTTTCACATTTTTACAATACACAATTTTATGTTATTGTTTATTTGATTTAAGGGAAAGCTGGAAAAGTCTAATAATGTTAACATTTTTGTTTAGTACTACTACAATCAGACACGTACTGACAGCGGCAGGAAAGTCGGAGAAATCACCATAATTCCAAAACCAAGTAAACCAATAAAGAATCATCAGATATTCACAATTTTCTAAGTCCAATAATATCTAACCTTTTCTAGAAACTCTAATTAACAAATTTCATCTCATTTCATCTCTAGTTCTTTCCAGAATGAATTTTTTGAATTAAACAAGAGTCAGAATAATGGCAATTTAAAGAAATTAGTGTGGAAATATCACATGGAATTAAACTGAAATATATTTCCCTGCTCTTTCTGCACTTACAGTAAAAATTTATTGATGTACTTAAGTTAAAGGTACCACGTCTAAGTCCCTTGTTTTAAAATTATTTTGAAGTATACAGAATATATCATTTAGTAATAACAGCACGGAGTTATACTTTTTCATTTTAAATTTGAAATCGTTTCGACACTATGGGACTTACTATGTGAAAAACACAATCTTTTAAACAAAAATATCAAAAATATTTTTCAATACTGTAAGTTTATCAGTAATAGTATTGCTGTTTTTTCAAAGTACCAGGTTTTTATAGTTTTATTACTTTAAGTATAAATAACGGATTCTTTGCATAGGTCAGGACTACGTGAAAATAATCTACTAACAGCTTTGACAGGTTCCCGAACATTTTGGAAAACGTCTAGAATTTTCTAGAATCTTTGTAAAATCAAAAAAATATAAATAGAAATAAACTGACAAGCAGAGTGTCAAAGTATGATGTAAGCGAAATAGTATTCTTATTCATCACGTTAATTTATATATTTTGACAGTTTTGTGAAGTTTTCCTGTTGTAACAGAACTGTCTCTATAAAAGTAACATAAAAAAACAATAAAAGTACTTAGATTTATTTCCCAATTTAAAAATTTAGTAGCTGGCCTGAGAATTATAAATCTTTTAAATACAAGACTTTTTTGGAAAAAACATACAAAAGTCTTGATTAATAAAATAACAGATATATAAAAGTAAATTGATGCTTCAAATGCTATGACAAATGAGTTCTATAATGGTAATTGTTGTCTAGAAATAATGGGCAGAGTTGAAGAAACTGAAAAAAGCTGAAAGGTTTTTTGAGATGGTGCTCTTCCATAAAAAAGCTGTCGTTCAAATTATTATCCCGCCATTTAATTCTCAAAATTTAGGACATTGTTAGATATGTAGAAAGCCGAAGTTCTTTAATAAAATGAAAATCATAAAAATCAGTAGACGCAAAATTAACGCTAAAAGTTCGGTTCGGAAAGTTAGACAAATTTAGAAATCGGTTGTCGTTTAACGTACATCTCGAACACTACTCTCTTGCGAAGGTGTCATTATCCTTGTTGAATTTTTGTAAATAATAAGTTGCCGGTACTTTATCTGAATTAGTCAATAGGTTGCAATAGACCTTTCTTGATCAGAAAACACCAGGTCGACTATGCTAAGGAGCACCTCCCACTACCTTAAAATTTCTCCTCATTCTAGTAATATATAAAAGTGACAATATATCAGAAGTACTAACAAGAACTGGGACAACAAAACACAACGGTGGTAAAAATTAAAAAAGTAGGTACTTTTAAATTGCCAACTTAATTCTATTGCTTTTTCCCCTACAATAACTGAAGAGTGGGAGTCTACATCACCCAGGGAATATTTTAAAACAAGTTCGGTGAATTGATTCACTAACGAACTCTGCAAAGATTAATATTTATTCAAACTATTAATGTAATTTAGTTAGATTTAGTTAATTTCACAAATTCTTGAGTCACTCTTTCCATGACTTCTCCACGTATTAGCTCACATTCATCAATAATTCTTTGTCTCTATTCCTACAAGCACGTTGGTCATTAAACGTAAACACGTGATTTTAAATAACCCCAAAGAAAAAAGTCTAATGGGCTTATATCCGGAGAACGAGCAGCCCACTCTATGAATCGATCGAGCATTCGACAGTTTGACAACAGTTACCTACTAGATAGTACTCGTTTATTTTTTACTATTAATACAAACAATATTAATTTGTTTATCTGAATGGTATTTTACTCTAATGTATAAAAACTTAAAAGTGGTTTATTAAAGTGCTGTATTCCTTGTTGCACTTACCTACAAAATTTCATAAATATCGTCTGTTTCGTTTTAAAGATATTTACTTGATTCCATACTTTTTCACAACCATGTATTATTTGCATTAAGTGCTTATCGTACATATTTATTTGTAAAGCCTACTTAATAAATCCTGGTTCCCGATCATAAATAATATACCATATCAAAAAGGAGAACTGTCAATGTGAATAATAATTATATGATACAATTAAAAATAAAGTGCAACGAATGTTCATACCTTAGTGAGAAACTATCACCAACATTTTTCCATTTTTTTTTTGGAAATTGGAAAGTTAATCTTCATATTAACAAGAAGAAATTGAAATGTCATTTTAAAAAGATTATGGTCTAGTGGAAAGCCATCTCCGGTATGGCATATATTGTCTTGGGGAAGTGCTTTAAAAACTCATATATATCCCCTAGAGTTTATCCAAAGAAGATTTATCAAGATAATTATGTCTAAATCCCGTATGTACTCTAGTGATGCACTGTATACAGAGAGTAAAATCTTTAAAACTTAAAACAATTATATTTCCTGAGCTCATCTGTAAATTATCAAACTTTGAAGAACAAAATTAACTCACCCATACATATCTATAAAACTAGAAATAAACACTTATATGCAGTTCCTTTGATGATAAAATCTCTATGTCAGCGTTCATTTGAATTTTTAAGTCCAATAATCTACAACCAGGTTCCAGAACATATAAAAACCATCAATAATATTGTAACTTTTAAAAGGAAATTAAAAATATTCCTATCAATTAAACCAAGAAAATTTTGTGAAATTATTATGATTACCTAGATTCAGTAATAAATCTTAAGATTGTTCTTATTGTTAACGCACCTACGCATTTGCAGTTTGTCTAAATTCAGATCACACTAATGCTTCTCTTTCACGTAAAACTTTAAATTTCTATCATTGTGTCGATCATCTTCAAATCACCACTTATTTTAAGGCCATATATTTTAGTGTACCTAAATCTACCGAAACAGGTGTTTACACACATCTCGGGAAACTTTCGTCTTAATTTATTCATTATTTTATATTAATATTTATTCATTCATCAAGTGTTCTGTACATAAGTGAATATGTTTTTATTATTATTATTATTATTGTTATAATTTATAAGTGTCCTTTCTTGGTAAAATGTGTGTGGCTAAATATTAAAACCTTTCAAGTAAAAACAAAAAAGACTTATTTATAAACACTCCGTAACCACACTGCTATAAACAATTATTTTAATTGCCTTTATCTGTTGGTAAAATTAATCAGACAAAAAAAAATACCGCTGAAATTGAACTCATCCTGATAACTTTTGATTTTTATCTTCTTTGGGGTAATATCGATTGTTTAAAGTTCAATAATTTATGTTAGTTGTTTATATGCAAGCGAATTTTTTTCTTGTAATAATTTTTATTTGTTTATTATTTCTATTACTATTAGTGCCCAAAATTTTCTTTCTTTTCATTAATAATTTACATAAAGTTTAAGTATTTTATTCAACAAATTTCAAAAAGAGTCCACGTCTTTATTAAGACACTCAAAAAACCAATTTTCCTGATAATTATTGAGCTATTACCGAAGGGGATACCTTTGCATCAGTTTCGACTTATTAATTGTTTATAGCAACGTTAACACCCAGATCAGATTTCATAGAACTTTTACAGTATTGTGTGTTGTTTTGAAACATCTTGTTTTTAATACGAAGAAAAATGGACAATTTGCATATTCAAGGCGAAACCAAAAATTTAGTTGCGGCATCTTGAGAAAAACAAGAATGTCAAGAATTTCTTAAAAAAAAGTATTGAAAAAATTAAAAATTTTCGTGTGATATTTAGATTGCAGCATGGGATAAAAATGTTCACATCTAATTATTATTATCTACAATTAAAATTGTATGCACTGCATTAAATATCATATAAATAATGTAACCTAAAAGATAAATAGATTATCTAGTTGCTGACTTAAAGACGTTATTATCGGGAGTAATTCAATCCCTATGGCAGATAGAGATCGTTGACATAATGAGACTACATGTCTTCTTCACTTTTACAATCATGACGAGATACCTAGAAGTAACACCGATAGACTTTCGAATGAAAGAAAAATCTATTTATAAAAAACTTTTATCACTGTACATACCTACAATAATCGATATATGTCGCATCATAAAATTGCCATTAGAGGCGATTAAATCAGTAAATGTTAATCAAAAAATGAAATACTTGAGAAATGAATAGTGTTAATTATATGACAAAATAATAAAATTAACCCCAAATAAAAGTGAGTATTTTTTCGTGCTTTCGAGTACTTCTCAGTATACTTTTAAATTTAGAAAAATGCTCTTTTCCTAATTAGTACGAGAAAGTAGTTTTTCCTTTTATTTGAATTAACCTCCAAACTTTTGAAATTAACCATGAGTTTTTAAAAAATTTAAAAAACAAAAACACAATTTTGATTGGCAAAAGAACCCTGAAATCCAACACCCTGGACCCCCGCAGCAATCTTCTATTGTGGTCAAATAACACATAATTTGAAAGATATTTTAGATTGAAGTATTTATGTGGCTATATCAATAATAAAAATTTCTTAAAATTCAGGTGATTTGGCTCATTATTTCATCGGACCCGTTCTCGTCACGCCAATGTTTTTGTTGAAATATCATTTTTGTTATGAATTGGTTTTTAAGATACTTAAAACAGAAGCTTCTGAAAAGTCCATATACACTTACCTTTGATTTGAGAACTATCAAAGCGTTTGAAAATTATTTATTTAGTAAAAAATGTGCTAAGGTGACGGCAAGATTGTTTAATACCAATTATCCGGAAAAACTACATTAACAACTAAATAGATAAGTTTGAAGAGAAAGAAAAAGCTCGAAGTAGATCATCCAGTCCAAAATAAGGCAATTGAAGTGGCAGTGTTGGGTCATTTACAAATGGGCAATCGACAATCTAACAAACAACTAGCTCGAGCACCTGGTGTGTTAGTTTATAGTGTTCATAGATTGTAAAATTCCATAAATTTCACGCTTTCACATATTAGCTCAGCAGTTTAAAGAAGACGATCCTAATCGTCGGCTTTAATTATGCAAAGATTTTAGTGAACTATTAAACAACAAACTTCATCTTAAATGGTAAAGTAAATAGACATAATTTACTGAGGAAAATCTCACTGGAACAAATTATTTTATCCACCGAATGGAGAAACGGAATTGTCATAAAAAACCGAAGATAGTGATTTCCATAGAATGTAAAAAATTGAAAAAGAATTACGTTGGTGTGCAGCATAAAGGAAATGTCTTGCTTATATTCTACACTAGCGAATAAATGAGAAAATTGGTAAAACGGCGACACCCGAATAAGTGGGATTTAGAAGAAGACCAGATAGTTGGAGTTTGAATAGTTCGTTCAAGTCAAGCTTAAATATTAGCCAAACTTTTCCTAACAAAAACTTGACATTTGAAGCTATTTCAAGTCAAGCTTTTTTAAGTTTTCGAGCTTTCAAAGATATTATCTTTTACTAAAAATAATTTTCTGGCAATCAGTGCACCATAATATTTAGGAAAACTTCGGATCATTCAACCGTCGGTGTCTTTACTCTTAAATTAGTGATTTTTTTAAATCTGCTAAGAAAAATTTATCACATTCATCATTATCGATACTTATCATTATTTAAACAGTAGTAAACATTTATAAGTTCTCGAATTTTGCAACAGTTTGTTTTGTAAACTTTTTCCCCAATTGGTAGATGAGAAAGTTTGAACTTTGTGTCAGGGATCTAGTATTAAGATTATGCATTATATCTAGTTTGTCTTATTAATAAATAATATTTTTTCACGTGAAGTTTAAAGCGCCAATAATTTTTCATCAAACTTATTCCTATCAATTTATGTCCAAGTCATTACCCATTTTTCTAATTTGCCTAATAATAAGTTCATTCCTATTACTATTATTGGTGAAGTACATTGTGTTTCTGCTTCCAAAGTTGATGAAAGTTTACTGAAACCTCTTAAATAATTACACTACCTCTAAATAAGAGACTATTCGCTATTAGTGCTTCTTAACGCTTTTAAATCGACCACAATATCATATAGGTTGTTAATGGTATTTTTTTAAATTTTCAACCCAAGATAGCATCTCAAAAGAGGAATTCCATTTAGTAGCAATATTTAATTTCGACATTTTCATCTTCAAACTTAAGGTACCACAAAATTTCAGATTTTTTAATTTTTTTCACAATAGCTTTAATTTTGTTAACAGCTTCGAGTTATCAATATTAATTTGAGGAACATGTATAAAATCACACAATGTTAAAAAAAGGTTGCCAACTTCACTACTTGCAACCTCTGGAGCAAATCTAATAAGAGTGAAAAAGCACGGAGGCTAGAAAAGCAATATGGTGACTGAAAAATACATTGAAACATACGTAGAAAATAAAAAACGAATAACTACAAAATTCTATGAGACAAGAAATTGTAAATGGACCTATCAAACATTAACCACAGTAATATTTTGAAAATAATTTGTTCTTAGAACGCAATCTTCGTCTGAAGCGAACTTATTTAAATGTAAAAATGTTGTTACCGACATTTATAAATGATGATTTCATTAACTAACTGAATTAGATAATGGATTCATTATCTAATACAGTTAGATAATAGTGTTGAATACCGCTAAGTTTATACTATGAGCAAAGCAGACAAAAGGTCAGGGTAAGTATTCGAAGGTCATAGACTACTCTTGTGGGAGGAACAACAAAGAGCTTAAAAAAGCTTGAAAACCAAACCAAACCAGTGTCCCCAAATTTAAATTTTCGTTTTAAAACAATCCTCTTAGTTTGTTGCATCTTTAGATTCCAGTTATATTTTATGATCTTTTAGAAAAGAACATAACACTCAACCTAATATTAGCAGATTTTGCAAAAGAGTTCTATAGCATAAGTATCAAAAAATTATGGAAAATACTAAGAGCTAGAGGTATCCCACCAAAAATCAGAAATTTAATTAAAATGATACAATGCAACTTGTAAGGTGTGAAAAAGACCAGTACTGATACAGACACTATGTTGTGAAAATTGAAAAACAAAGCAGCTGGAAAACAGGTCAGCCAAAAGAAGTTTTTTATAGGTCAACCAGAAATCAAACAAGTTAAACAGTTTTGTTACTTAAGCAGCATAATTAGTACAACGGTCGAAGCAGAAATGTATATTAAACAGAAAATATGGAAAACTCAAGCATATAAGGTCCCGAAAAATATTTGGATGGCAAGGAACATCAGTCACAATGGTAAGATAAGGATTTTTAACCCTTCAAAGCACTTTGTCCAGTCAAAAGATGATGGCTCTAAACCATGGTTTTTGAAGGTCTCAAGCGCTTCTTCGGGCGATGAAAATTGTTGTCCGCGCAGTTTTTCTTTAATTTGTGGGAACAAGAAAAAGTCATTAGATGCCAAGTCGGGGCTGTAAGGCGGCTCCCTCATCAATTCGATTTTTGTGTGTCCAAATACTCGCTTGTTTCACTTGATGTGTGTGAGCTCGCATTGTCGTGATGAAAAATGATTCGTCGTTTTGGATTGGTTTCTCTCAATTTACCGAAAACTTCTAGCAAGCAAATGGTTGTATACTACGCTGAATTAATGGTCTATTAATTTGCGAGAGCCACAGTTGCCACATGACCAGTTTTCGTGAAGAAACACGTCACTATTTGCTTCTTAACACTTCGAAACTTCGAAAATTTTACAGTAATGACGAAACCTTGGTCAGACAAATAATTTAAAAAAGCTTTTTAATGCGGTAGAAATACAGACAAGTACAATTTATCTATTCATATATATTATGGATAGTTTCCACAAAATAAGGGTTAAAACAATTAATTCAATACTATAGATATTTTGGCCCAACCATATAACCAATACACAGTTAAGGACACGGGCAAAACAACAACCGATTGAGCTGGAAATAAGAATAGAGAAATGGAATTAGTTAGGTCAAACATTAAGAAAAAAATATTGGGGAAATATCAATATATCTACAATGAAATGGACAAGAAATAGGGAAAGACCAAATGGAGATAAAAAAAAACAATCAAGTAAATTCTGCACTTTATTTAAAAAAATTGGCATTGACCCTCCATTAAACAAGCATCTATATAAAATTTGAAAAAAACAAAAATTTGTAAAATTTTTTAAGGTTAATTTATTTTGATCAAAAATGATGAATCATGATTTCCTTAAGGGACTTTTACTTTCCTGATATTAAATTTGTGCTTAAATATTTTATAATTATATGAATTTTGTAACGTGAACCAAGTTGAAAGTTTTATTTGTTGGTAAATACATGATATACGTGATATTTTATGGAAAATATGTGAATAATAAAACTAAAAAACAAAAGCAATCCGTTTTTTTAAATATCAGTGTATTATAGAATATTTTTTCGAGCCACTTGTATCGGAACTTATTTATAAAAAGTGCTTAGCGCATTTTTAAGTCCAATGAACTTCTTGTAAAAATGAATTGGTGTTTGCATCTGATGAAGTCAGGTGTTGAAGTTAAAACATTATATTGCAAAAGTATTACACGGTTAAAGAATGTGCAGCATTCTCGGAAAGTCGTTGCTAAGATGGAATATTGCAGACTCTCTAAATCATGTTCTTGTTGAAAATTGAACGATGACCTTTTTGAGAAAATTTGTCCGCGTTAGATATCAAAACAATAATTTTTATGGTCCTAGATTAATATTTTGAAGAAATAAATGATAAATAAACATCCCACATTTCCTTGCAAGAAAATAAGTCTAAGAAGAATTATAGGAGATTCGTTTATATATTTTGCAGCTCATGTTGAGAATTATTTTTAATATCATCAGTGGTCATAATTTCTGCAATTTTCTTTCACAAAATAATAAGATATTATTCAATCAAAAAAAAAATATCTGCATAGATAAATGTTATTCCTATTTGATATCAACCACCCAACCAAGCAAAAATCGATGTGACTAATAGTGAGAGTATAATATTAATATAAGCATAAGGAAATTATTGCAAAATGACGGCTGTTGCGTTCTACATAACACGTTCTGCTAAATTTGCAATATTTCTATTTCTGCTTACCTTTAATATGTCATGGATGACCTCGTCAAACTTAAGACTTTACTCACGTTTACGCGTCATGCCGAATTCAAGAATGTTATTCAACGAAATTATTTATTTATTGAAAACAAGAAAATAAAATTAAATACGACCCTAAATTTATTCTTTATTTGAGAGAATTATAAATGCACTAACAAAAATTTTGTATTTTACACAGTTCATTACTTACTAGTAAGTTTAACGTTTTTTTCAAACTTTCATTAAGTTTTAGTTCTTAGAAAATAGAATTCACGTAATCTTGATAAATAAAAGTGTTTTCGTTTTTCTTTTTTATTACTTCGAAAATTATTTCATGAATACAATTAAATATATATTGAGCACGGTTACACAGGGTGTCCCAAATAAGAGTGACGGATATCCATTGTAAATATACGCATATTACTTACTTTAATGAAATTGGGTTTGACTAAATAATTTAATTCATTAAAATATTTAATTACAAAACGAGTGTGTAATATGAAACTTTTTTATGCCCAGCTAGCTTTATATATATTTAATATTAAATGGTGTTTATGATTTTTTTAACATAAAATTTGAATAAAAAGCCCCAACAACTGCAAAATGCTTTCGACTTTCGAAAAGCTTAGGATTTGAAACTAAAAACGGGGACAAAGACAACATTCATGAAACTCAAATTTTACATAGCAAAGTAAGACATTAAATCATCTATACAGTGTGAAACAGTCAAATGGTGTAAATTTATTATTTCCATTATAATGCTTATTTGTAAAGAAAATCCCGAAACGCGTCAATTTTAGATTATGAAATGACATCCTGAAATGGTAGAGATGCTTCAGATAAAATAAAATTTTTATGTGCGACCCCAAAAATATTTCATCTTCTTTGAAATTGTAGAATAATTTAAAAATGTTTTACCAGATATTTTAATTGTCTATACATTTTTTTGTCTTTTATTTGTTCAATCAATTCTTCCTCTAATAGTTCAAACAAGAGATATATTTAAATTTAAAAACTCCACAAAAGAATTGTTTGAATTATGTATGTGAGTATCCCCCTTAAAACATAAATGTATTAATGCACGTACGTGTATATATTTTAAAGAAATGGATTGGGGAGCAAATCAATGTCTGAAAATATTGTAAAATAAAATTTACTATAACTTTAAATTCGCAAATTAAAGCAACCAAAGTTGTGCCAGTGAAAGAGCAGCAATATTTAAATGGTGTGTCAATCCTTCGTGTTTGTTGAGAAGCCTCACATAAAAATTTCATTAAATTTTTTGCTACCCAATTTTTATGGTGCGTCGTACGCCCCTGATATTAACAATTTATTAAACTTCATATCAAAATCTAACTAGTCAGTAATTCATTAAATATATCATAAATTTCAGACTGTTTCCGTTGAATTTAAAGAAACCAAAAACCATAATTATTCGATGTTTTCTCTAAACAATCTGAAAGCTTAGATCGTAATTAAAAATTTATTTCCGACAATCGAAGCAGGTTCGGAACCGAACAAAAATTTTAAAAAAGTGCATTCGGATGTTTTTTATAATATAATTATATTTTTTATATTATTAACAAATAAGTATCGTAAGCAGGCCCAGCCAAGAATAGATATTTGAAAAAAAAAAGAAAAAATACATCTCTACCAAATGGCACAAAAATATTTTTTTATTAAAATAGTACGAGACTGATAAAATATTTTTGATTATCCCTTAAAATATTTATCCAAGGGTAGAGAGAGGCTGTGTCTGGATAAAAACGTAGAATTGATTGAAATTAATTTTAAATATCTAACTAACTTTGAATGGACTTTATTGTTATTGTTTATTGTTAAGCCCACTGTTTTGTATCATGTGGATTTCTAAAAGCCGTTCTTGTCCTAATAAATATAGATTTTGACTTTACTCAAAAAAATGATTAGAATGATATAATTATTACCAAATAAAGGAACAAAATTTGACTAAGACGATGAAAATTATTAAATCATATATTTTTTGAGTAAGAAATTTTAGAAAAAGCACTTTAACAATGAGAAGATCGGGAACAAACAGCAATAGATATTCAAGTAAGCAAGAATGTTAATAAACAATAAAAATCGAGGGAAAGACCTAGATGAAAAAAAGTAGGCCAGTATAGAGCAGAAGGAAGACCAATCAAAAAATATATAATTCAGCTAAAGACCTGAAAAAGAGTAGAAACGGAAAAGTGAATAAAGTAAATTTTTCCGGTAAAAAACCACATACGATAGATCTGAAAATATTATCTCAAATAAATTTGTATTGAATATGACTGTTCCTTATTCCGATACTGGATACACGAAATGGACGGTCTCGTACTTATTTCAGGATTTATTTTACAAATTCAGCAGCTCCACTGGATTATTATTTTCGGTTTGATAGATTTATTTCGCTTCTCAGCGGCGATAATTCGATATTTATGTTCTTTAAGATACTGCCAGAGCACGTACGTGCAATGCGCTGACCAGCACGAAAAAGTGCTCTTTTTATGTCTTTCCACATATTGTGTTACTTACTTCACTTGCGCTTACGAAGTGTCGCACGGTTATCGAGCAATTCTTAGACGAAACGGAAAATATATTTTATAAAAATAATTGTATTAGGTCGAAATAGTGATTGGCTCAAATAAATAAATGTTGAAGTACACAAAATTGACTTTTCATCATTCGAAGGACAAAACGGAACTGTCACAGAGTTTATACTTTCTAATATGTTAGTAGAAAGGCTATTGCTCAAAATTAAATAAAACTAAAATAGTATGTGAAACAGTTCGTAGGCTTTCACTACTACCGGAAAATAGGATCATTAACGAGGATTTTTAAGATACAACTCAACGTTTCTCCGTCTTCTCCGGCTTCTTCAGGAGGTGTTCGCCTCTGGTTATGTTGAGTAGTTGAATTACCATCCAAATCTATCTCCTGAAGAAACTGCTTATATAAACATCAAAACGTTGAGTAATAATATCCCGAAAATGAGTAACAAATGCATAAAAGCCTACACAATAAATTTATTCAAGACTTAAAAATGAAAATATTTCCGTCAAGGAACGTATATTTTATTACAACTTTAAACATAAATGATAATAATCTATTGAAATGATTTTCTTCATATTTTTGAACAGTATTGAATTTTTCAATAAATTTAAATTTAATATGTAGACGTTTTTTAGAATCAAGAATCAAAAACTATGAATAATTAATTGTGATTATTTAATGAGTCACATTATATCAAATTCCAAGTCTATCTAGGTAACCATTTTTAAATAGGACATAAAATTACATGAGCTTTTATCAAAAGAGTGCGTGAAATAGATTTACTAAGAAATATATTGTTTTCACTCACTTATGTGTGAAATTAAACAACAGATACAAATATTGATGCTTGAAATTTTTTTTCATACACGGATAAAGGAAACGATTATTTTTGCAACAATTGTGTATACAGTATGATGCAGTACATCCATTATTTCAAAAACATTTGAAAAAATCCTAAAATATGTCGATTTCATTTTTTGAAGGGCCAACTCACTAGTTAAATCTAAGAAACTTTTCGTCACCAGTCTTAGTGTAATTACATAAATGATTTTTTTAATACTACATAAATGATGATTTTTTTAATACAAACAAGGGACATGAGACATATCTTCAAAGCTTTTTTCCAATGGTTTATTTATTAAAATACAATCAAATTATAATGAATGTTCAAACTGATAACCTTCAGCAATGGTACAAATGGAAAGCTGAACATTAATCCCTTCGAGATCTTCAGGAGTTATTTATGTAATCTTCAAGAATATTTTTGGTCGACTTTGATAAACTTTACTTTTCAAATATCCTCATAAAAAGACTAGCGGAGCCAACATTGACATATGGATCAGAAATGTGGAATTTAAACAAAGAACAAAGAAGAAGAATACGAGCTAGTGAGCATTTACTAATTTTAAATAACGGAAATGTACTTGATGGCTTTGTAAAACTAAGTAAAGAAGCTAAAATCGAAATCTATGGTTTAATAATTTCTGTGGTTACGGGCATAGTTTCCAAAAGTCAATTTATCCACAAACACATAGGTACAATATAAGCTAGTCAGATTAAAACTAGATACTAATTAAAGAAACAAGGAAATAATAAAGACTTCAATCAACAAAAAAAAAGCTGGTGAAAATGCACAAAAATGTTTTCTACATAAATACATAATTTCTAACTCGAAACTAACTAAGATAGTATGGTAAATGGAAAAAATAAAAAGACAAAACAGGGCGTAACACGAATGAAATAGAGCGACAAAATTGGCAGGTACTTGAAGAAAACAGAGCTAAATTGAGAAATAATAGATTGAAAAACTCAACACAAGCATTTACAGGTAAACGGGTATCGATCATGATAATCATAATGTAATTTTGTACTACTTAGCAAAATGTAAATTTTGGTTTGGCCAGTAGAAATAAATATTCAATTAATTATACCCCGGAATAGACGAATAGGAAACTTTTCAAATGACACATGACCTGGTTGTATTTAAAAAATTGTGGATTACGTCAATACCTCAACAACGTTTTTGATATGTATAGGTACATTATGAGATCACCTTTCAAAAATAAAAATTTTTGGAAATTTCGAAACATCGTCTATTTTTGAAATATTTCGTTTATTCCATACATTTGCTTCATATTGTATAGTACAATAGGAGTACTAAGAATTTATAAGTGTAAAAATACCAAAATAAAGCAATAAATATACAATGTGTCCACGGATAGAGTTTGGAAAAGGAAAAACTTTTTTTATTTGTAGATTTAGAAGAAAAAGTCATTCTTTATAAAAACGTCTGCTTGTATCAAAACAACAATTTCCAATATCACATTGACGATTACTATACAGGTACATAAAAAATAACAGTTGTAATTATTTTTTTTTTGAAATTTTGTGAAAATATTTTCAAAACCATGATTTATTACACCAATTGTGCAAAAAAGTCTAATAAACATTTTTCTCAAAGTGGTTAATTTCATACTATTAAAATAATAAAAGATTATGACAATGTAATAATAAAAATACAAATAAGAAATAGTTTTCTTACATAAAATCATTATTAGGCCAGATATAAAATCATAAGCTAAGTAGAAAAGCAACAACAGTTGTTTGTTTTTACGTAAAATTAGTTTTAAACGAAATCCAAAAAACTAAAACTGTTATTTTTTATGTACCCTGTAAAGTAATCGTAAATGTGATATTTAAAATTATAGTTTCGACACAAGCAGACGTTTTTATAAAGAATGACTTTTTCTTCTAAATCTACAAATAAAAAAGTTTTTCCTCTTCCAAACTCTATCCGTGGACACATTGTATATTTACCACTCTCAAAATTTAATGTCATCTCAATAAATATCTATAGTTTCAGGAATAGTAAAATATAGAATCAAAAATAATTAACAATAATCGCGCAAATAGAGATAATGTGAATTCAAAAAATATATTAACTATACGTTATATTATTGTTAATAGATACTAATACACCTAAGATAAATAAAAAACTACTAAAATTAATACAAATCCCATTAAATTAACAAATATTGCAAATATCCTCCTTAATTATAATGTTTATTTATTTATACAATAACTAGAAATAAAAAAGCCCGTGTGTTTACAAACTTTTCCGCTTAGTTTCCTTTAAACAGTCAATTGTTTTTAAAGTGACAGCTCTTGTTGTTGTATACAGCTAAATATTTATATAATTATATTAAATAAGTTGTTAAAACTGTATATATATATATATATATATATATATATTTGTGCCCATTTATCCATGTAGATGATAACGACTTATTTTTTTGTACTGATGCGTTGACCTTAGAGTCGAAGCTCTTTTGTAACAAGCGATTGGCTGTACTTAAGATTTACGTATAATAGATACGCTTCGAAAACCAAATTTTAATTAGATAAGGATTGTGTGTGCTAATTTATTGTTATCAGTTACTTTATCACATCACCTACTTCTCGGATGTCGAAACACTGTCAGTTTTAAGGAAGAGATTGTCCTCACAAAATTTCTAATAATCTAATAAACACGTGACGGTTACACGGTGCGTTCATCCAACGCTTCCAAATTATCGATTATTTTTCCAACCACTTATCTTAAATTAGAGTAGATTTCTATGAGGTACCAACTACACAGAACACGGTATTTCTACTAAACATGTGACTAAGAAACTATCAAATGAAGTGGCTCATACAAAAAGGAACTTAAATCCACTATCATGACTTTTTTAGAAAAATACGTTTTAATAGGTGTTGGAGAGCCTCAAACTTGAAGCTCTTCTTGCCCGAACCGCTCAGAATGCTGTTAAACTCTCCACATGAACGAATTGGTAAAAAAGATCCGAATGATTCAACTGCTTTTGCTCAGTACGGCAACTGACCCAACGCATCGTGCCCAGCTCCAATAAGCATAAAAAATTCTTAGTTACGATCGGGCTTCAACATTTCAAGAAGTGTCTTATCTCCAATAAAAAACCCAAGGGAAACGCATTAAGTTTGGGATCAGCATTATTTCAATAGACTTGTGAAACACACATGCGAGATGCGAAAACCGACTGCACTAGTTTAGAAAAATGTATCCCTTAGGAAAAGTCTTACTCAAACAAGCCAAAATTGACGATGTCAAGAAATTGGAACCTTACATCCCGCAAGAACATCAGTATTTTTTCCGAGAACTTGTAACCTGGCCAAACATACAAAAATAAAATGATGATGAAGGTGACGTTTAAGAGTTCAAACCCAAATCTGATTGTTTGGATGTATCAGAAAATAACGAGACTGGTGTTGTAACTTCTTCAGAGGTAGAATTTTATGACACAAAAAAATGTGACATGAAAGCTTTATCTTTAATGTAGTTTACCTCAAGTAGGCTTTTATTTAACTTTTGACATTTATTACAAATTAATTATTGAATTGTCAGTGTTTTGCATACCCGTCGAAAAAAAAGAAAGTGGAGCAAAGATATGCGATAAAATTTTGTGTTTGGTAGGGTAAAACACCAACTGAAACTTTTAAAATGATTAAAAGTGCATATCCGGATAATAGTTTATCACGATGTAGAGTGTTTGAGTGGCAGAAGAAGTTTAAAGACGTATGTGAATCAGTTGAAGATGAACCTCGTCCTGGTCGACCACAAACTGCGCGAACTGACACAAAAATTACAGAAATTAACGACTTGATACAAAATAATCGCCGGATTGGCATAAAACGAATTTCTGACATTGTTAATTTGTCTTACGGCTCTACTCAAAAAATTATTCATGCAGATTTAGGGAACCGGTAACTCTCAGCAAGATGGATTCCAAAAGTGATGACCGATGAACAAAAAGCGAATCGAGTGACAATTTGTCAGCAGTGGAAAAGGCACCTGTAATCCACAGTTTTTACATAATGTGGTTACATGCAACGAAAGTTGGTTTTATCATTTCGATTATGAATTGAAGTCTCAAAATATGCAATGGAAGCATAAAGGCAGCAGCCCAAGACCGCAGAAGGCCAAAACTGTTAAAAGCGCTGGTAAAGTGATGCACTTGATTTTTTTTATAAATGTGGCGTTGTTTAGGATCACATTGTACCTAGAGGAAATACAGTAACTGGGGAGTACTATTCTAATGTACTTCGAGGACCCTTAAAGGCAAAATTAAAGAAAAAACGACCGCTTCATGAAGACTGGTTGGACGCTGCATCACGACAATGCTCCTGTTCACAGTTCGGCAATTTGTCAACGAACAATTGAAAAATTAGGGGTAGAAATTATGGTTCACACCCCCCGTACTCTCCCGACCTTGCTCCATGTGGCTTCCATTTGTTTCCTGAAGTCAAAAAAGAATTGAGAGGCCTTCCAAAATAATAAGAATGATTTTTATCCTCACCACCTCATATTTTCTTGAAATTTGAAACATTTGTACTATTGGTAGAGACTTGGATAAATATATATGTTATTTTTGATTTAGAAAGCTGTAAAAATCTCATAAAATGGCTGAAAAAAGGAGACGACAATTGTCTGAATTGCTGTACGAGCATTTCTAATTGAGCAAGAGTAACATTTTACTGTATATTTCATGCTCTTTCGTATAATATACAACACTATATAAGTTAAGGTAAGAAAAAAATTCTCAAAAACTTTTGATTTAAATTGCTTCAAAAAGTGTCAATTTTAAAATTTTAAATTAATTACAAGAATTTATATTTGAATCGGCATTGTTATTAATTTAAAATTGTATTCATGTTAATTAATACAACAATGCTAATATTGACATTTTCATCAAAATAAACATGACAATAACGTGAATAAAGATTTCACTAATAAGCCCAAAGTAAAACCTATTATACAATACGATTTGTCTATAAATTTAAGTTTGAAATTTTTATACATAACTTTTAAGTTCATACAGTGGGAGTCAGAGGATTTACGTTCGTTAGAACATACATTACTGAGATCCACAGAATATCAGCATTTCTTGGATATGAGAAGAGTGTAGAGAGCCGAACTGGATAAAGAAAAGTTATTTTTACTTCATCGTGTTCTTCATTTTTCAGTTTACTTTATAGACAACAGCAATATACACTATAATATGTCTGCTAATTTAAGTTTATCAGGAGATTTTGACATTTTCTTTTCACAAGATCCATACATACTCGATAAAAAAGAAAATAAAAGATCCGGGTTTTGAATCACCCTATTTTCAAACCACAAGACAATCAATCAATAAATAAAATGAATGATACTAAATCAGATTCCAAAACTCAAATAATCAATAATTTCTTTTTACCTGTAAAGTGTATTTACATACACAGCATTGTTATACGTACGATTTTAATATCCGTATCTACTAAAATACCCTGTACAATGTACACTGAACTTTATCTGAATTTCCTTGAATATCAGCCGCTAGTGTTATTAGAAGATATTCGCCTTAATATACGAGAATGTATATTTTTATGATGGTTCTCCTGTTCATAATCTGGTTAATGGAAAGCTCAGCAAACGGTTTCCAAGAAAGTTAGACCTATGTAAAAGATGAAGTTTACAAGAAGGATTGATTTGCAAATTAAAATAAGAAAAGTATTTCAGAAAATTACCATTGAAATGCTTCGAAATCTTAACAACTCTTTTAAAGAACGAATACAGCATCACAAATAAGTTGGGAGAAGTCATTTTGTGTAAGCAAAATTAAAATTTAAAGTGAAATATATAATTTTCTAGTTAGAAAATATATCTTTGTGCTGTCACTACTTAACGAGACATCCTGTATAATTCAACACTTTTTGTTGTAGTAATTAAGATAAAGGATGTTTTAAAGTACCTCGTACTACATAGACCAGGGTCGATAATTTTTGAAGCGAAATAAAATAATAGTAGGATGAAACCCATTGGAAAAGGAAGAGAATATAATACAAATGAAAGGAAAAATAATTTACGGGCGATCTGAGGTCGAGAAGTGGAAGGGGGTGAGTTTTTAAGGGTAGAAAACTGTTTATTTCGATTTCCGGCAAAACTACAAGTCCTGTGGAAAAAAGTGCTTTTAACCTTGATCGATTGAATAATACTTAAAAAGTTTTGTAACGCGTGGAAATTCATATCAGTGTAATTTATCTATTCGTATTTATTGTAAAAATTAAGTTACAAAGTTTTAAGAGAAAGCAGCATTTAAAAATTTTAATAAAACAGCAACTATATAAAAGTAATCTTTTCTTCGCAAATAGGAATTGACCTTAAATCGAGTGTGGTAGTACCGTGAATGAAAAAAAATATTTTTCAGCGGATTTCGATAATCATTTGGAAAACTAATGCTATTTCAGTTTTAAGCTAAAAAAATATTTTTCGCGAGAAGTTTGAAAGATAACAAAAGAATTTTTATGTCAAAATTAATACAGACCATGTTTACAATTTGGAAAAACCTTGTGACACACAATTAAGAAAATACTAAGGTTTTGAAAATTATATTCAAAAATTTATTGAATTTGATAAATATTTTTATAAAAATGGATTCAACTACAGAATATTATCAAATTACCGTATCCAAATAAACAAATTTCAAAAATGGATATACAGGATATTATTTTAAGATGTTTCAAAATTTTTGTTTTTTATAAAAGCGTTCCTGCAGTTCCTATAAAGAATATATAATCGCCTCGCGTAAGTGTGATATGTAAATCATGAAAAATCATAAAATTCTATCAAATTTAGACGATCCAGATTGTGTGGATCCATTAAACACAAATCATTTAAAACCAACTTGGTAAGGCACATTTTGACACAAAACTAATAGATATAAAATTGATAAAACTTTTCTTAATGACACTTATTCACATTTCGGTACAAAATTATCGGGACAGATAAACCCCTAATTATCGGAAAACCTAACCTAACTTAACTTATTTATTATTTAAATGAACAGATACAATATTCCAATTAAGAAAAATAATAAAGATATTAGAAAACGGAATCACCTGTTTCCATAATCCCCAAAAATATTCAAATACTACTAATAAATTTTACATTTAGGGAGTGACTGAACTTTACGCCGATTTAAGATGTTTTTATCTTGGTTTACATTTAGTAATGGACCGCTTATATATTTTGACGATTATTTTCATACAAAATAGAAGATCTTTATAAAAATCCATTTGTATTTAAAAAATATATTATTGACTTACAGTTTTCACCATTAACCAGTTGGTGAAACGGCAACGCTGTATGTGTCATTATATTTTGGAGGTTATCTGAATTATTAGATTTTCGATTTTGACCATTATTTGCTGATTAAGCGTTGATAACATTCTCTTTTTACTGACGTGTGTTCTTTTCCGAATATACATTTTCTTCTCGTCCTTATCAATTCTCATTTTCCCGAAATTAAGTTATTTAATGGTAACCTTATGCCGCGTACACACCAAACACACAAAACAGAAACTTTGAGTTTCTCAACAACTCGGCAATAAAACTCAATATTTCAAGGAGTTGTTTGTCTTGACTCTGTTTTGTCTCGGAATTTTTCAACACTCGCCAGTCTCGAAATTGTTTTGTTGCTATGAAAGATTCTAAAAAGTTGTGTTTTTGTATTTTTTCCTATTTTTATTTTGTCTGTTTTGTGTGGACGCGGCATTACATGTAGGTACATACAAACACAAATAAATGTCCAGGCTGCCAATTATTTAAAATTTACACCGATGGTGCTTCGAACCGGTCAAAGCAAAATAATTTCAATTAGCAAAAAAAATATTTTTATTAAAAAATTCACATATTTATTTGCATAGTTATACTTCATTTCTTTATCATAAGTTTGAGAAAAAAATCATAATAAGTAATATCAAAATTCACATATTTTTTTCTTCAAGTTTCATAACCTGCATCCGCTTATTATAAATTATTCCTAAATTATTAAATTAAAACTTTTCTTAGTCAAACACAATTTCTGGATAAATAATATATATCAAGAATCAACAATATATAATCACTAATCTAAAAAATTAATTATTTAATATTATTTTGGACAACAAATACAAAATACTTTCGACCCTGACTATTTTACCCTGACTTCCTTAATACGAAAGTCCTAGATTTTAAACCACGGAATTAATCTCTATTGTTAAACAAATTATAAAGGAAATATTCATACAGAAATTGTATTAAAGCTAACAGGTTTGCTTAACAAATAAAAACCTAGCGACGGCAAATATGTATAATTTGAATACATGTACCGTTTTTTTTTTGACTCAATTTAGATGAAGAAATTCCAATCATTAGTCCTAAGACCACTTGTTTTAGCACGCAAATAAACGAAAAATCCATTGAAAACAGAGAAAACACACATTTCCAAATACCTATTTTCGTTCGTTTTTAAAGTACTTAACATAGAAGGTGGAAAAAAAATTCAATGGTTTTCATACAGAAAAGGTTCAAAATAAAAAATCTAATTTTCAGGTGCCTGCGAGACTAAACTACTAATTAAAGAGACGAAACCAAATTAAAAAACAAAATATCATTGTTACATTCATTAGGCGTTTATTTTGTTATTGTTTCTGTAGAAATCTAAATATATGGTGAATGTGGACTATTTAAAATAGTTGCAGATTTACTTGCATCTTTTTTAATTAAATGTATTAGGTAATAATAGTAATGAACAAATTACTTTAATATTAATAATTTACAAAAAGAACAACACAGATGAAAAAACTGAGAAAAAATAAGTATATAAAATAAAAATAATAGTGATGGAAGTAACAGGCAGAAAACAGAGAAACAATATGTAATAAATATGCCGATGGATGCTGAAATTTCATTAAATCTTGAGACTTTATTTGTCTTATTTTATAACTTTTCCGAGACGTTTTCATTGAATTTCTATTCTTCTTCGGGTGTAATAATTTCGGCGGTTTTTAATTAATTGTAATGTAAAGCTAATTTGTGAAAAAGTAACATATACCCACTGTTACTCTATATTAAAATAGACACTAAAAATTGAAACCACTCATATTCGGTCCATATGTTGTTTCACTTCTAATTACAATAAATGAACTAGTAGGATAATCTTTTGTTATTTACTTAGATCATTATATATTATTTCTTCCTAATATTTACTCACATTTACCTACCTTGTGACAGAGACTTTAAAGTCATAAAAAGTTGTTTGAAGAAGCGGAATCATACTTATTTTATTTTTATATATACTTATTAAGGGCTTATCGCTGAAGCATGCAAAGGAAAATTTATTGTAAATATATTATAAATATTGTTGTGAAGCACACAAAAGCGGATTAAAAATTAATGAAGATAAAACTAAATACATGTTCTGGAGTAGAGATGAGAGACCAATGACAAAATATTGCACGTGCGGGAGTGCAAATTTTTAACTATTTGGGAGTATTATCAAAGAGAAAAAATGAAAATGAAGAGATAAAGCAAAGGATACAGAAAGGATATAAGTAATTCTATAATAATAATATTCAAGACATTAATATGGCCGATAATAACATACCCCACAAAAATGATGATACTGAATATAAATGACGAAGAGAAGCTGAAGTTATAAGAACAATAATAGGAAGAAAGAAAATAAATGAAAACGAATACAGACCTTTAATGAACCATGAAATAGAAGAAATATTAGGAAAGGAAAATATATTTAGATTTATTAAAACCATGAGAATACGATGGTACAGGCATATACACAAAAGGTAAAATCACTGATTGACACAGAAGCAGCAACAAACCAAAAGGACGACCAAAGAGCAGACGGGCAGAACAAGTGGAAAATAACATAATTATATTGAGCAATGGAAAAAGAAAATAACAAACAGAAATGGACGATGGAAAAATATTGAAAAATAAGGACCAATTCCTCTTATAAAGTGGATTATCAGAATTCAACCGATCGGCTCTAATTTCAAAATGAAATGTAATAACTTATTAATAATAATAAATTGATGTAATATTAGATTTCAAAAATTGGTGGCTACAATATTACAAAAAACTATAATAAGAGAAACTAGAAATATAACTTTTCGATTTTTACTCATTAAACTACAATTAATGGATCGGTAATAGCCACAGAATTTATTCATAGTATTATTTCACATACTCTTTGATTCTACAAAAATACTTTTCACATGCACAAACACTTTAGAAATAATTCAGTCCGATTTTTTTTAAAAAATCATAAATATTATTAAGTTATAACAGTATAGAATTGACCACCAGGTCAACCTCTATGGCTCCATTTGATGATAAGTAAAACAATATTATATTTTTAGTGACTATTTTTTTATTTTCATTATTGTACTATGTTCATTTTCGTTATTCATTTTATTAGATCTAATGTATCATTAAATAAATAAATGGTAAATAACAAAATTATTAAATACTATGTTCATTATTTTTATTATGCATTAAATCAGTACTTTTTAATGCGTGTTTATTGAAAGACCAGAATTTAGAATTGAAATAACAACCGACTTTGAACATATTAGGACTTGCACATTATTTCTTGAGCTAATATGTTATAAGAATTTTATAAAAATGAGGAAACAAATTTTGAGGGTAGTTAGTTTTTATACTTTGGTGTAAGATGGGGTTTGGGGTATGAGTAGTATCAATTCTAATCAATTCAATTATTATACAATCAGATTTCTTTTTCTCATTCCATTAGAACCAACATATTAAATGGTGTTCGTTAGTTTTTCTTGGAAAATAAATGATATTTCCTTGTCACACAGTTCCATAAAACATTATTTTTTGACGAATATCTATTTCTCTTATCTATCTGGTTCTACGCAACAAATATCTAATAAATTTTATACGGAATCATTTCGAAAAATTTTTAGAACAATATGAACCGCACTTCGGAGTCGAAATTGTGTAATTATTTTCGGCCACGTAAACAAATATTTTTTACCGTTTTTTCAACGAATTTTCTCTTAATTTGGTATTTTGAGAGTATTTTTAAAATTCTTTATAAATTGAGAGAAGATTCAAAATTCTAGAAATGTCGTCGCAATTTTAAAACGTATTGATTTAATTTCTGCATAAATTAAAATTTTAGAAATAGACAATTAAAAAATAATCTAGAATACAGAAGACATGTGGATGAAATAAATATCATAGAGTAGATAAAATTAAAGTTTTAGTAACGGAAAAATATTCCTAAAAAAATTTACGTTCCAATTTCTGGAAAAAGGATAGTTCCTATACAGGGTGAGTCATTTTGTAAGAGTACCTTTTTGTGTATATTCATAAAAGACGTATTTTGAAATTAGTTTCACTTATACAGGATGTCCCAAAAAATAAAGATATGTATCAAAGTTGTTTTTTTAAATGGAATAAAAGATTTGAAATCCCGTCTGATTTTTGACTTTTCTGTATCAAATATTTTGTAATGCCGTAGCATAAAACTTGAAAAGAATGTGATTTTCAGGTGGCTGTAGATCTTTTATTAAACATAATCGACCTAAAGTGTCATACATCGTTGAAATAAGCTCGTCAAGAGGTTTATAAAAATATAAAAACATACGGGGTGTTGCATTTAAAAAAGCATAACTTTGATATATATCATTTTTTTGGGACAATCTGTATAAGAGAAAACAATTTTATATTATGGCTTTTATTATATTAGTAATACTTTCTTTACTATTAAAACGTAAAAATTTTCGGCGAATATTTATTTATGTTTTTTGCGAAATTTAGACCAACTTACGGCACTAAGAGTGTGTTCCGAATTGAGACTGCCCCCTCCTCGTCCCGTAAAATTGAGCGCTTCCGGAATCTCTTCCATGATCATTAAAAAAGTGTCGAAAAAAACTTGAAAAAATCGATTAAGGATCCTAAAAAAAAACAAGCACTCTAAAAGCACGCGCACATTTCACATTACCCGAAATCTTGTTTATTTACTTTTTCTCGCCACTATTTCCAAACAATCCACGGAATATTTACAAAATAATGTCCCTAGAATATCCCGCACCGTATGTAAATCGGTTGTAAAGTTTTGTTCCCGGTTCGGTCGGTGTAAGAGCGCCAACAGACGGTGACGAACAGTTGAACTTCTTTTCGAAAACGGTCTGGATGCGAATTCGGTCGGCCGACCGCCACGTGGGAGAAGTAGGGGGAGCTTTGAATCGGCGTCGCGGCGTTCTCTCCGGTGCCGGAGCCGTAGACACCGCCTTCGAACGATTTTCTCGGTCCGTGTCTGTAGTTTTCGGTTGCCGCTCGGACCTCTTTTCAAATTTCAATAAAAAGTCCGTTCAAGATTAATTTCGAAGTTTTGTCAATCGACTTTATGAAGCTCGAAATATCATTCTTTTTAACTTTAGTTTTTTCAAAGTTTGCTATTTTAGACAGGTTGAAATATTTATATTTACATTTATTATTTGTTAAACATATAAATCCGAAATTTTAGTCACTTATCCAAAAATATCGAAAAATTTTCGGAATCTCAAATTCATACGTTTAATTTTTAAATTAGACCAGGGCTGAAGCTGAAGGAAATATATTCGAATTTCAACATGGAAACCCATTTGTTAATTCGGAACTAGACTAAGAACAAATAAGATGATTCTGTGATGATTAGTAAAGTAATTTTATTAACTACATTACATAATTAAAAACGTTTATAGCAAGTCACAAAAATGAATTAACACAGTAACTATAAACACGTCTCCCTTCTTCCCATTTGATTATATGAAACTAAAAAGAGAAACGAACACAATTTCAATAAAACTGCTTTGGCAACATATCTTTTCTATTAGAATACTGCATTAGTCCGTTTCTAATAGAAAATAGATTTAATATTTTTGGTACAGATACGAATGGATGGGGTATAAAATTTTTTTGGAACTTATTTTAGGATAATAAAAATCGAAATTATCAAAATAAAGTTTTGTTAACAAACAAACACTTAAAAATGTATACACTTAACAACTTTTAAATTGTCACTAGACGTAACCAAATTAACACTAAAAATTTGAAACGGTTTTAATTAATATTACTTTTAACTATTACATAAAAAGCACTTACCTATTATTAATGGCATTTCGCGCTGTTTTCCGAGAACTCACTTATTTCTTTGCATTTTTTGAGAGCATTTACTATAGTGATGTATATTTTTATACACCATCAAAAAGTATAGATTTCAACGAACAAAAAGCCCACCGAGTTTTTTAAAAAATCAGATATTTTGACGCGAGAGTTTTCGATTGAAAATTAGGGTGCTTTTTCGATATTAAGTCAAAATAAGGTGAAAAAATAAATATTTTAAATCAAAAAAATTACAGTGTGTTTGGGACATAAAAAGGTAAGTTTTCACAAAATTTCGTGAAAAAAATTGTTTTTTGTAAAAGATAAAAATCAAAAATCAAAAACTTGGTTATTTGAATTTTTCACATAAATTTTGTGGTTATGTGAAAAAAGTGTAAATACAAAAGTTGTAGATCTTTTTATTACCTACAACTTTGCCATTTAACTTTTTCCCATAGGACTTGTAGTTTTGCCGGAAATCGAGATAAACAGTTTTCTACCCTTAAAAACTCACCCCCTTCCACTTACCGCACTCAGATCGCCCGTAAATTATTTTTCCTTTCATTTTTGTTATATTCTCTTCCTTTTCCAATGGGTTTCATCCTACTATTATTTTTACCATTTTCAAAGGCCTATGGTGCCAATGGTCTATGTTGCCAGATTATAGATTTATGTATTTCTATACCTCATTTAAAAACCAAGAGGAGCAATTTGAAAAGCTTGATGCACACAACTAAAAGTTACTAGAAATGTTACCAAACTATGAGTATGTTCAGTTTTCAGAGCCGTGTCCAAAAAATTTGTCAAGACAATAACCATACAATATTAAAAACATTAAAACTCTCTTTTATCTCTACCTAGCTCAATTGGCTAGAGGTTACATTGAAAGCTTAGATACATTTTTAATGAAAGTTTGTTGTATAAATAAAACAAACAAATTTGGCTGCACACCAAAAAGTAACAGGCCATATTTATATTTCAAAACTAAAGCATTGAATAATTTTGGGTGGAAATATTTATGCAATTTTTATAAGAAATAAGTAGAAGTTAATCTGCTGAAAATATTCTAAATGTGCATATCGACACCTCCAAAGTAAAAGGAAATAAGTGACTTTTCCTCATTTTACAGAATAAAATCAAAAGCAGAATTGTACACGAGTGTCTTCATTACTATTAATTTTCATTTTTACTACAAAATAAGTTATAAATTTAACTACTTCACATTCTTATAAATGCAGTGTAACAATTTATTACAAATATTCAACAAAAGAGATTGAGCTTACTGCTTTACGATGGTCAAACTTCTAAAAGACATTGAATTTTTTCTATTTTTTACTTTACTATCTCTGGATCTAAGAGACACGAGGACATACTGAGTGCGCTTATATTAATAACGCAATTGGGAAGTCAAGTCACTTACTTTTTTTCCTTGGAGGTATAGATATCGAAACTTTGTATATATTGTTGCAATAAGAATCTCCGCTAAATTTATGTTATCAATTTTAATTTTAGAAATAATGTTTACTACATAAAAACATTGGGGGGTCATTTAAAAAACCCAACCGATGTGCATGTTATATGAATGTTTAATATTTATACATACAAACACGAAAAATGGCAAAAATATAAACAAAAGCTCTTACTGAGTTCTCAAAAGAACTGATTGAAAATGAAGTAAAAAACACGTAAAACGCAACAGAACGTAACTTACACACTATTCAGTTCTGTGTGAAACTGGCTGCCGATTGACCAATAAGGAGCCGCCAATATTGCCAACTTAAATTCCAATCGGTTCGCCTGGTTTTTAAATGAGGTATAGTATGTAGGCGTAATCTACTGACTAATTTTGTCCAGTATTTGAAATTTCGTTTTACTCCCAAGCGGATGAAATTAAAAAAAAGTTACATAAAAACTTTAAATTTAAAAAATCTCCAAGAAGGGGCGGACGTTTTCCTTTTTTTGTTTTGATCGTTGCTTTTCATTTTATCCGATTTTTGAAAATATTTTTCGTGTAAAAACCTGCATCTCCCAGTTTTTGAATCATCTCATTAGCTCAATCCGTTTTCGAAATACTTGGATTTTCGATTTTATACGCTATCGTTGCCTCTTAACTCAATAAAACTAAGATAATAAAAGAAAAGTATATAGAAATTGTGTTTAAAAATTCGCATTTAATTTCTATGCTGTAAACTGTATATGTATAAAAAAAGGATAACAAATACAATTAACTGAATATTGAATAATACCTTTGGAACTACATGAGATTTTAAAGATATGTCTGAACAATCAAAATGATTATGGCATACCTTAAAATTTCTTTTCCAAATATATTCTGAGGTTTACGTGCTCTTTTCCATTCATCTATAACGCCTGTGGTAGTTTTATTGGGATTTGGGAACCTGAAAAACTTATTATTTGGATTAGATACGAGTGAACTACTACAATTTTTAAGAGCACATCTCTTTTTTCGATCCATTTAACAAAATTTTCGAACCTAGTTCAACATTAATAAATAAGTTTTCATAAAAGCAAAGTTAAGGCCGGAAATATTCAATGGCAAACTAATTTCAAGGTCATCGAGTTCTTACCTAATCAGAAGTGTTCCCGAAACTGCAAATATTAGAGCTATTTCAAAGCTTATCCAAAGGTGCATCCATAAAAGATGCATTCATATTTTCATATATTTCATATATTCAACAGAGTGTCTGATTTTGCATGGAGACGCCCAATACTAATCGGAAAAAGCTTCTAAAACTAGATCACACCTAGACCGGGTCGAATTCAAAACTTTCTCTTCAATTTAGTGATCTAAATCGAAACAAAATAAATGGTGACATTGTTCATTCAAGTGATATTCTTTGACTTCGTAATATCGAAGGTTGAAGGTGACGAGAGGTAGCGCAGTGTTGCCGGATTCACAATGAACACAAAAGTAAAAAATTAAACTTTAGGTACACAAGCTCGAGAAATTATATATAAGGTTCGGAAAAGATCCCAAAAATAGGCAGGAAATGGAATATTGACCATAGATTTACAAAAAGTACAAGAGCGAGTTGCTGCTTTAACAACTAAATATAATAAATAGTAATAATATTTACATTTCTATGACTGATTTCAAAAGAGATTTTTATTTAAAATTAAACAAATTTTTTGAAAGATTTAGCGTGCCGGATGTTTCAAAAGAAACTTATTCATTTGCAGGTGTAAGTTTATCTAGTGTTAAAAACAATTGCGAATGAAGGACGACAAATTGATGATGATCTTGTTTGCGGATTCACATCACCTGGAAAATGCAACAAGAAATCTTCGAAACTAGTATTAGAAATCTTTCGATAAAGTGTCTTGCGTCGAACAATAATAAATTTTATATATTACATTATATTAAATTATTCAGTTACAATAACATACAAAAATATTCTACTATACGCATCCAAAACTGAAGATCATGACATTGGAAAAAATATATTTTTCCCTATTCCCCAAATACCAAATATACGAAAATATTTTTGTTATTAAAATAATTAATGATTTATGTGATGTAAAATAGATTCTACCTGTTTTAAACACAGGGATCCATTCTTTTGAATATTATAATAATACTGTACTTTCCACTGACTTTTCCAAGAATATACAAAATATTGGTAAAGACCGGCAAAATATTTTGATACCAATGGATTAAACAAGTAAGTCGGTTTAATTACGTTATAAAGTTAAAGAAAATAATCCCTTTTTAGAAAGTTCTCATCAATCTGGCAGCATTTTATTATTTTCATTAAATAGTAAGTGTAATTTTATTATCAACACTTGTTTTTTTGTTTTTTTCTTCTTCTACCATTAGTCCTTCAGAGTTATTCGGTGTGTATTTTGATTCATTTAGTTTAATTTCCTATAATTTTGAATGTTCGTTAATTATGTGCTTTTAATAAGATGATTTTTTTCAAACACTGAACATATTTGATGATTTTTCATTTAATGACTTTAACTAAGCAACCTGACAAGCGGAGCTTTGCGTTCCGTATTACCAAAAAATATTTAAAATGCGATTTATCGATACCTGGTTAAAGAAATATATTGAAAAAATAGTTTGGAAATGCTATGGAAATTCAAGTGTAATTTATCTTTTATATCTATTGCAAAATATACATGATTTTTCTTTACAATTCCAACTACTGCAATTTTTTTTTCATTTTCTACTTCGGATATAGTAAATGCCATTAAATCGAATTTGTCCTTCAGTATATTCGTTGAATCGAGATTGATCTTTGCACAAGTAAATCTAAAGGTAAAAATGATTCCATCAAAGGTAGAAAATTAGGTAACATTTGTATCTATTAAAATCCAATGAATCCAAAGCCCGTATCTAGGACCACAGATACGATAAAGTAAGTAACTCTATTCAATTAAAAAATACAATGCTTAGTACTTTTCAGACATACAATTCGATTAGCAGATCTTTACGTCTAAACTTTCTCTGTAACGATTCAATTGTGATTTCATAATTTATAGATGTAGATGTAAAACTGGAGACTACTTTTCTGGCAGAAATCAAACCAATTTTACGGACCAGCTCCAAATTCCAATTTGATGAACTTAAATCTGATCTTTATATCTGACTGCATATCGGAAGATTCAGTTCTTAAGCTTGCTTCTATGACTTACCTAATTACTATCGGAAAAAGGGATTTTTAGCGAAAAATGTTAGTGCAGTTTCAATATGGAGAATGTGCCAAATAAAATATATACCTTTATTAATTATAATTTAAAATTAGCAACTTAATGTTTCAGCTTTTTTGAACAAAACATTTTCTAATTCAATCATTTAAAAATCAGGTAAAAATTTATGTACAATTGGTTCATTTCGTCCTAAATGTGATAATTTAGAACACACGAGAAATGTTACGTCTGACTAAGAAGTCGAACTTATAATGTGACTTACAGTGAAGCCTCAAGTTAGTTCTAGACGTCGAGCTGCAGCTTTAGAAATGACTAAATCTTCAGTTTTGAAAAAGACTACAACTCGAAAATTATCACCCATAATATTTATGTCATACCTGCGTAAAATTTAATGATAGTAGTTCTTCCATTAAGATATCAATTTACAAATGATTTCCGGATCAGCAAAATATTGAGCAATAACATATCCTTATTTTTAATTTAAGGAATAATCATTTATGGGTAATTAATAAGAGTTTCCAAAAACTTTGAATGACGAGAACTACTTTTACATATTTTAGAAAGAAGATCTGCTGGAAGAATAGTCAATAAATTTAAGACGAGTAGTGTAAGGAACAAGACTGGTATTTCAAATATATTTTCCTATAAATATCTATCCAATTATCGATATATCATTAAAAGCAACAGGTTTTCATGTATTTACATAAAAGGTGACCCATAAGCAATGGTTACTTTGTTTCTATGCCTTTGGAAGATAGGGGAAGCAATGGATCCTTTGTGGAGGGTAGATATTGACCATTTTTTCTTGGAGGTTTGTATGACGCACGAATTCCTTCCTTACGGAGGGATTTACCGATACGATCTGTATCGGAGCGAATATAAGGTAGATACAATGTCGGAGCTTGGAGTTGTGGTTCTAAACAGGAATCTTCGGGTCTAGGTTTTTAGAGTTTGGAGATGGATTTTTATACAGGGTGTTACTATATTCGACCGACAACGCTTTACCCCAGAGAGCTCTCGTTAATTGATGAATTTTGATATGGGAACATATAGCCTTAAAGGGCTTAGTTTCCGAGATACAGGGTGTTAAAAGTTTGAAATCAATATTAAAAATTTGTCATAAATCAGAAACGCCTCCAAATATTTTTTTCAAATTTGGTGACCAATATGCTCTTTAAGAAAGTAATATTTTGACATAAACTGACTTTTGAAAAATTTAACCAGTGGCGCGCTATCAGGGTTTGTGGCAACTTTTATCCCCCTATCTATCTAACGCTTAGTTATTATTCTAAATCGAATTAATAGTATGGATTAAAAGCAAATACTTACTTGTTTAGCAAAACGCCGACGGGCAAATTACACAACAAATCATAATTTGTGAATTATCTAAGTACTTGCAGACTTTTGTTCAGAATCAAATATCTACAACGCCGTTCATTTTAGCTCCATAAAAGGTTATTACTTTTTTACCTAAAAATGAACAGAAAATTAAAAAAAATTATACATTGAGAATGCTATGATTTCGGAAAACTATTTAAGCCCGTTGGAATTCGACGAAGCTGGAAGAGAAAATAACCTTGTACGTGAGAAATTAAAATTTGTTACTTAACCTACAATTCAAATTAAAAAAAATAATAATAATCACTTTAAATTTTGTTAATATCACCTATATAACTGAAGTATTCAGTTAATTTGTTTATCATTATAAACTCATTTTAAAACATAACTATAAAGTGTTTAACCTAAAAAGGAAAAATATACAGAAAAGACAATAGTGTTACCAATAAAAGTAAATAAAACTAACCTGTTGTGGGTGTACTCCCGCAAGAAGG